>CM076570.1:1602656821-1603017916 GCA_034641835.2 Pinus albicaulis
AGGTCTCTTAAAATGTTAAATATGAGAGGTGAAAATTAACTGTTTGGTCATCTTCATCATCTTCCAGCCAATAAGTTTCAAGAATCTTTACTGTCTTCTCATAAATTTCATTATTGGAATGACTTTGCAGGTTCTCAATCTTCTCAAGTCCTTCAACATCATCAATATATTGTGCATAGAGATTTACACCTCCAGTGTTGCCCAAAACCTTCTCTGCTTCCCCACCTTTCAAAATATTCTCTAGCCCTTCAAGACAAACAGTTACAATTCTTAGGTCTAGAAACACTAGAAGATCACAAAGAGGCTTAATGTATCCTTGATTCACAATATATCTGCAACCAAAAGCATAAATTAGTAGTTTGTCTAGGATGATATTACCCAATGTTATCCCTGTAACTGTTATGATAAATGAATTTTTATATTGACCATTTATTGACATAATACTCTGTTGATACTATTGGCCAAATGAGAAAATATGAAATTTGAATAAACGATGACTTACAAGAGAATTGAAAAACCTCTCGCATCTATTCAATTTGTTCTTTGCAACCTCCAACATCATTGTAAGTAGCGTCTGGATTTTCTTCAACAGTCATCATTGTCACACTGGGATCAATCTTAGGAGGCAAAGGGATCTGAATCTGATACTTATTGCGATCAACCCTACATAAAGAAATAATACCATCAATCATTACATTCCAGACAAAACCCACAAGGTGTGACCTGAAGCAATCTCTAAATTTTTTTATGACATTAATGCAAACAACATAAAACATTAGAGTTGAAAACATAGTAATGCTTCACTAAGAAGTAATTTGATATCTCACATGCCAGTGACACTTAGAATTGATGGATAATATCACATTTAACTCTAAAGGAAACAAACTCCCTAGAAGACAAAGTGAACATAAAAGGATGGTTTTGCAGGGGGGATTTTTTATTAACTGACTCGACACGCATGCCTTCTTCAATATCAGTAGGGGATACTTTATCACCGATTCCAACCACAAAATGCATTCCAAAGAGACAAATTTTTAAATACTACATGCAATTCAATGTGGCTTTTGGGAAACACTGGGTTTTGAATTCATAAGTTTTGTTGCGAGAAAAAGCCTAATCACTGCAGCTATAGTTTTAGTGTAAGAGTAAAGTAGTAGTTTTTATTATTGCTGCACCTATAAGAGAATAATGACTTTACTGTATGATCACAACACAACTTGGAGAAATAGGCATACCTTGGAAAAAATTTTAACATTTATGACATACTTGGAATCATCAGTTTTTGGATTAATGATCTTCGTGCACCTCGCTACCTGGATGGAGAAACAAAACATATTCAGATCAATTAGATGTGACAGAGACTAATATGCTTGACCATTTTTACAAAAAAAACATTGTGATTAATCAAACATAATGAAAACAGTTTTGTTTAAAATTGTTTTGGGTAAATAAAAATCAATTAACACAAACATGATATGCATCAAAGATTGCCACATATATTGCTTGGGAAAATCCAATTCTGGGTCTAATTTTCAACAGTTGACCCCAGACTAAGCTACTCTGAAGCAGGTCTAATATTTCAATGTTCAACACCTTAGCTGAATCTAATGAAAAATGTAAACTATAAGAGAATTGACAAACCTTTGGCAGATTATTATGTACCATTCCAACTAGCCTTCAAAGGCTTACTCAGATTTTTGGGATTAAGAAGCCAAATAAATTCCACTCCACAGATATTACCATGGTGATTGTGATGGCTAACCCACTGGAAAACCAAGAGCTCATTAATTAGAAATTTACAGTTCACCACAAGTTAATTTCATTTTTTTTCCATTTTCAAGAATCAATACCAAAAGGAAAAGGATTGTAAAACCTACAAACATGTGACCAGCATACAGCTAAATGGTACAAACATTATGAGCATCGGCATCACTGTCTGTGTAGTGGTGATGAGTATCATAGGAAGAAACAAAACCTTGAGACCGCAGGAATTTGTAAACATGCCCCTGTTTTCTTCCATTCCAATCCTTGCATGGTACTAATACTTTAGAAACTGTAACCAAAACAAACACTGTTATAAGGAACAAAGCACAGACCTTACCCACAAAGAATAATAGGGAAAAAATGAAGCTTATAGTCTTTCTTGTAGGTTTCCAAATACTCTAGGATTTTGTATACCTGTTACATGTAAATTAATCATATTAATACAAAAGTAAATTACAAAAGTAAATTAATCATAATAATATCAAATGGATAGGATCCTAATCTAACATAGTTGTTTCACATTGAACCAAAATTCATTAAATGAATATGAGGAAACCCATACACGTTTTATTGAGGTCAAATATATAGGATAGAAGGAAAAATTAGTACTCATTTCCACATTTGCTTCATAAGAGCTTGCAGGCTTTCCAAAGGAGGTGGCATGCTCTACCCCACAATATGTGAATCACAAAATATCACTCCCTTGAATGGTTGAAGAATGCCCTGGAGTAGAGGACTACAAGAAAGAAGATATCAAGTACAGAGGAACAAAGGGAGTGGGTAGCCATATAGGAAATTTAAATATTTTATCCATAGGAGGGCACACCATCTGATATTCGTTAGCATGTTAGAGAGGCCACCAAGGCCATGCATGAACTACACATTACTAATTAAATTCCTTAGAGGATGAGCAACACATTTAGTATGGGGGTGATGATGTGTCACATCAATATGTATATTTGAAGGCCCATATTTTACCCTCCATCCTATAAAAATATTCTTTCCTCACATTAATTTACATTTTTTTGGCTATGATGTAAGAATACTAAAGGCTTCTCGTCATAATTTGTGGCCTAATGAGGTTAATGTACAAGAAAAGTTCATTTTTTAGTACTTTGATGATGCAAAGGCATGTTGGAGGAAGCTAGATGAAGTGTAGGAGGCTTGTATCCAAAATAAATAGGATAACATAAAAGAATTTGTACATATAAATAATGTACTGATTATAGAATATGAGCATTGACTGCAACAGAACATGAAATTATCCATACAATTGACATGTGATCTTTGGTTATTTAATATTGTTTATTCTGATTACTCTGATTATGACAAAATCTTGCATTTATTGGCCAATTTGGACCCATACATCCCTTGTCGGATGAGAATAAGGTGATCTTTTATAGTGAGATCAACAATCGTTACCTCTTTCCCTTTTTTCCTCAAGTGACAATCTCTGAGGAAAATTGCAATAAGTCCTTTAATAAAAAATTCATCCACTATGAGGTCTCTCAGGATATTGTCCTTTTTACATTTTATTTTCTGGTGTCACAACTGGAAAAAACACTGGATGTTATCTGGTCACTACAGGACAGTAAGATGTCCTTTTTACATTTTACATTTTTTTTTACTATTCTTGAAACCAGAAAAAAAGTAATATTTGATTGTCAGTTAGTTGATACATTGCCTTTGAGAGAAATAAATAACCACCTCTGTAGTAATACACTTAGATTATCATTTGAATGTAGTTCAAGCGGCTGATAAGAAAAGTTGTTTCCTTCCTCGACCAGGTTCAAATCCCACTTTGTGACATTTTTGCTCTTCATGAGCCGAATGTTGTTGAGATGTTATCTGGCCTTCATCCCTAAAGAATCCAATTTACCTTATGTACCAAGATGAGGGGAAATTCCATGTGAGTTTCCCCAAAAGATGCATTACAGTGAATAAAAGTACCATATTTAGATCTATACTCCACAAATCTAAAAAAATTCCAAGACAAATGAGGATATGCCACCTATTATTGTACTTATATACCAGACAAAAGTACAAATGCTTCCCAAAGCCCAAGGGGTTAGCTCAAACTTTTTTCATTGATGTTGTTGGGCATTTGTCTAGTTCAGTGCTAGCAGGTGCCTGCTTTGAATCCTCTAGGGTGAGGCACACTAGTTTACACTGACAGGTTTATTAGGGATGTCATCCATGATTGTGAAGAAGCTTCCCTTGGGTTTCCCACAAGGTTTTCCTTGGAAAAAATAAGTACAATGCCTAAATGGATCCTAAATCTATCTATTTCTGTGGGACTGTCAGGTTGGATAGATTCTAAAGACAATGTATTCCAAAAAAGGCGGAGAAATGGGTGTATATTTATTATTTGAGAATCATTACATAATCATAACAACTGAGAGCCAAAAAAATATAGGTAGAAGTACAGAGAATCCTTCTATAAAACAACATAAAACATGAAGTTATATATATTATGATAAAAAATTAAATAAAATGCAGTTAGAGACTAGCATTACACTTGGCATCTACCATTGATTTTCATACATAAAATAGAATTCAAAGATTGACAAGAGTAGAAAAATGCACCTTGCGATCTTGTTCCTCGGCAAAATACTCTCTATTAACATCACTCCTTGGAATAGCCTCATTGGAGTTAATGGCCAAGGCTGTATCTTGAACTTGGACTGGCAATCCATATTCAAGATCAAGCAGATACACCTGACAAACGTTTTTGAGTTTACAACATGTTTGGAAAACCTCTGTTTTCTTGTACCTTTCATCACGACCTGGTCTCCACCTGAACACTGTAAATGGTCTGGTGAAAATTTTACACTCTTTGTCAAAATTTGCTTTTGTCTGCACTAAAAAAAAACAATTCATTTAAACTCAATTCGACCACATATATTTTAGTGCTTTTATAAGCCATATATAAATATACATTACATATAGTACACAAGTGCTAAAATTTGAAATAAGAAAATTCATGCATAAGAAATAAGTAATGATACAATAAAATAACTAAGAAATTTAAAATTTGATCTCTTTTATGTTTTAAGTAATGATACAATAAAATAACTAGATAAATAAGATAGGATACTACCTCTCAAATTATATCTCTCTACTATTTCAAACTTGCCTACTGTGTTGTTCCTATAGACAATACATCATAGAGTTGTAAACATGAGCACCTTCCAAAATTTTAAAAAATTTAGATCATCCTTCTTGACCACGTTCTCATGTTTTGATTTGAACATTAAAGTGAGCTAGCAGCCTAGAAGAGTAACTAGCATGGTCAATGATATCAACTCAACTAAGCTATTGTGCACCACATGCTGGAATACAATCATACCCTGACATTAATTCATACCACATAAAACATTAGTTATGAAAACAAAGTAATGCTTCACTAAGAAGTAAAGTGATATCTCATGTGTCAGCGACACTTAGAATTGATGGATAATATCACACTCAACTCTAAAGGAAACAAACTCCCTAGAAGACAAAGTGAACATAAAAGGATGGTTTTGCAAGGGGGGTTTTTTAATAACTGACCCGACACACATGCCTTCTTCAATATCAATAGGGGAGACTTTATCACCCAGTCCAACCACAAACTGCATTCCCAAGAGAAAGATCTTTAATAACACCAGTTATAATTAGTTGAAAAATACCTCTTGGTATAATAACCAAGGATAACACCAATTATAATTAGTTGAAAAATACCTCTTGGTATAATAACCAAGTATAATTTACATAGGGATGGTCAACATAAAAGGTCAATAATAACTATAGATCACCAAATGATGTTTAAACATTCCTTCAACAATGTTTGACATCACGCAAACATGAGTTGGAAACATTGACTAATGAGCACTGCGTGATATCAATAAACAATGATAAAGACATTGATGTACACTACATAGTGACTATAAGAGTATACATATGGAGGACTAGAATGACTTATATGTATCGTACAACTCCTACGAAAAATAAAACCCAATTGTAAGGTATTAATGAAAATAGGCGAAACATTAAGGGTGATGTGATCGATATTGCCATTTTTATTGATAGAGAGATCAAAGAAATTACCCTCCCCTCCATTTTTAGTTTTGGGTATCTCCTTCATGGTTTATAAAACACAAAAGAGAATAAAAGTAAGATTTAAAGTTTATTTTTTTTTACATTAATGAACCCCGACAAAAAAAAGGATACTCGATTTGAGTGTCTTCTTCTTTGTTTAATGATGTGAACAGAGAGATAATGGTATGCTTGGTATGAGGTGTTTTCTTCATGAGTTTTTAATGAGCCTAAAAAATATAAAAGTATGCTTAGAACCCTTCACATATTAATTAGCATGATAATAATAGAAAGTGAGATTCCTTGAAGAAATAACTAATATACAGGTAGATATTTTATTAGGATTTTGTATAGTTGGTACAGGCTTTTGCTTACACAGTCAGATACTTGGGTCCACCTTACACTTTGGGAAGCCTCTATGAGCCATATTTTTATTCCTAGACCTCCTTTGGTGGTGCCCACAACCCTAAACCTTCTCCTCTCCAACATTAAATTCATTTACGCTCAGCCTTACCTAGTGTTTACACCATTGAAGCTCCTTCCTGTTGGACATGGCTATATCCATTTGAAGTCTTCACCTTTGTGCATACCAATACTCTATTACTCCCTTGCTTGAAAACTCCAATGCCACGAAAAAGAGCCAAATCCTGTTGAGGGTCATCTTCTTAAGTAAATGGGAGTGCTCAAGGCACACTTCAAGCTCATAAGGAAACATGAAGATATCATTCCCAAACCCGTGATCCTATACAACAGGAAATCAACTATGTTGATATTGAAATTCGTGTTCAACATGATGAGCAAGTTTTTGAGGAGGTCTTCGCCTCTATGGTTGAGTGGATGATTGATTCATGCCATACTTTAGGGCGCCAAAACTAATATCTATGTATAATCAAGCTATACTAGAACATGAAATCGCTCCCTAAAAAGTATTTTCTTAGAGCATAACGAAGTCGCATGGAGATATTATTACACATTGATGAACTACAAATGGAGCACAAGGATCCCAGTTTGCAACACTGTGACATCTCTACCAAGTTGGCCCTTCAAATTTAATATATGGGATGGAGAACAAAGCTGAGAACTAAATATCAATCTTCCTGGGGGTTTCATGGTAATAGAATGGGCTGCCACTGTTCATGCCATGGGCAATGAAACTAAGAACTTTTTGTGAAAACTTGTGCCCAGATTGAGCATACAGTGTTTAATTATTGGCTTGAAGGATTAAGTCCTTAATGAGATCACAGCTTTGTCATTATTAATAAACCTTCAAACCACAGCACAAGACATTAAAGCCTATGAAACTAAGAATTGAAGACTGCTACTCAAAAGAGCTTATTCTACTGTAAACTACTACTTAGTAGAGCTTATTCATTTTCTATCCTACTGTAGCATGTGCCAAAATAAGGCTGCCAGTTGAAATTAGTGAATTAATTTAGCCATCTCATGGATACAATGGTCCTTTCCTTTGTGCTTAGTCATCGTGAAAAATTACGAAACCTAGAAACCAAATTTTTTGCAAGATGGAATATTGTCATTGTTGGGGATGGGCTATGGAAAAGATGCGAGGGACTTGAGTAGGAAGTACAACATATTGACATTGTGACAGTGTCTGAGATGGTCAAGGAAACAAATTTTCATATTCGTCTAAGCCAAATGAAGCACCTATACTGTCAGTAACCTAGTGAATTGACTATGGCTCAATTTTTTTACTGAAAATTAAATATTAGTTTTAGCATTCACTAGATACATAAAGGAACCTCTCAACTGTCTATAAATTCACTATATATCATGTTTATAATGTGGCAATGATACCAATGAAGAAATGGTAAGAGGTTACCATGGTTTAATGTAGACTCTCTGACCCATAGCCTACTTGATCTCCTTGAGGCTCAGTTTGCATCATGTTAATATTATTTGTAGCCTGAAAAGTAGAAACAAAAGTTAATAGAAAAGTTTGTGAAAAGAAATATAATAAACATTATAAATATGTTGAACAAAAAGTATCGATACCTGTGTCACGACTGGAACTTGAGAAGGAATAATCTCTTCAGGCAGCCCTTGATGTGTAGCGCTAACCTGAAAATTCCATAATGTTAAGACTCATACCATATAAAATTATGTGACATAAATTCAATTTCAATTTGACGTACAAAAATATATGAATGCATTAATAATCTAGCTTTTTCTTTTACAGTCATATCATGATCTATAGAATGAGGGTCAAAAGGAGGCAACATGAAATATTTATTCTAAGAATGTTGTAAGCGCATAAGTTAAATAAATATGTTAGCATAAGTTTACCAGAGGCTAAATATATACGCCAAAAAAATGATAGAAATATCACGAGAGGCGAGGTGAATAAATATTGCTTTCAATTAGTGCATTAGTTAATCTTAAATTGTCATCAGTGTTTGTAAAATGATAGCAACAAACAAAAGGAACACAAATGCACACAGTTTTTAAGGTGGAAACCCACTCTGGGACAAAAACCACCTAATGCTTTTCTAATAATTCTTTAATATTCAACTCCAATTGAAAATAAAGCTCCAACTTCCTACAATCTAGAAAAGAATTATTTTCTAGCTCCCACTGGATGGACGCTCCAATGCCCGAGTTTCTTTAGTATTCAACTGAATGGATGCCCCAACACCCAATAAGCTACAACTCACCCTAGCACCACCCTACAACCCTATAGAAGAATAAAATAAGAAGGCTACTATGGAAAATGGTCAATTTTACAATGATATAGAATGATGTAGAAGAAGAAGACACACTAGACCATAACCCCAAATATGACAGAACCACCTAATGAGGATCCTAGACATCCCAACTGTGCCTCTTCAACTCTTGCCAGATAGACACTAGAACAATTTTTACAATAATGTATTTACAATGACTTAGTACAATGATACCTTTACAGTGAGTGTATGTTGTCCTGCCCACTTGAAGACTTCATGTGATGAGCTTCTTGCTACTGTTCTACACCCTAGTTGCCTCTCCTTTCATGCTACCCTCTGATGCACCTTTTTTTTCTTTTCTACCCTAGAAATTTTGGTCCTTTGCAGCCCCTGACAACACACGATCTACCTTTTTCTTGCCTTCTAGGAGCTCGATATTGAATCTGGTGTATCTATATTATTTTAGATCCCCAATATCTGATTTTTGGTCCTACCATAGTCCTTTGATTCATCTTTCCAATGCCATGGGTCTAACCCAATTTGGACTCTTCAAGGGATATTTATGCCCAATTTCTCACAATTCCCTAATTATGGACTATTTCAGTAGAGCACACTTGTATGGCATGCCACATGTCACTATTTGTTCATTCGGCTTTCAAATTGATAGAGAGAAAAATATAGTATGTGCACTATTTGCCACTTTTTACACCATTCCAATCTGATACATAGAGAGAGAGTTATGATGATTTTCCCAAGGTAATGTCTTTTAGATGAATTTAAGGAGCTGTGAAAACAACGACTTCCACAGATCATATCTCCAAAAATGTCACGTAACTTTGTTTGAAATTTTTACAATAGCTTCCTCAGGATTTCCAGTTCACCTCATACAAATTTCAGATTATGAACCTTCGTAGAAAAAAATTTAGAGCGAAAAATCCATGATGACCTATTTCAGATGGCAAAATCCCTTGCCTAAGGAGGAAATGAAGATCACAATTTATATAAATGCTTAAATTGAGAGGGGTTTCAACAAGTGAACGTGGGAGGGATTTTAGGAGCTTAAAAATTATTAATTATGACTTTTCAATGACCCATGCCCCAACCCCATGGGGTTTTAGCCCACTAACTGGGGGTACAAACTTCAAACATGAATATCTCTCAAACCGTGAAGAATTACATGGTGTGCCATATATCAACAAAAACATCTCGACAAGTAGAAACCATCAAAAGCATTATTGACCTAGAATATATTAATTTGGTAGGTCAAAATTCCTTTAATGTGGGGTAGCCCACGGTGCTATTGGAGTTGACATCGGCCAATAACTTTTGATCAACAATCTCCCCCTTTGGCATTGATGGCAACACAAGTACTCTCCCTACAAGTGAACTTATATGGCTTGCCATGTGTCCCGATTAGGAGCAGCAAAACCCTAGAATCCAAAGCTCTGATACCAAATGTTGTGAAACAAGCTCCAAAAATAGAAGAAAAGAGATATCAACGCGTTAGAAATAAGCCACTTCGAGGGGGAAACCTCCAATACATTACATGAATGAACAATTCTTGGATGATACAAATGACAAAACCTCCTTTCTATATATAGGAGTCCATGGGGCCACAATGTAATCCTAGTGGGGCCACAATGTAATCCTAGCCGACCTAACAATAATAATGTAAGGGCACAATAATAAAAATATGGTGGTTACAGGGGTACAAAAATAACAATAAGGGGGGCTACATTAACATAGTAAGGGACTACACTATTAATATAGGGACTTAATAATGATCCCTCGAAGTACATACATGTTGGGGTCCTATTATTACGGTGTAGTCCCTTATTATACTAGTGTATCACCCCCTTCTTGTTATTGTTGTACCCCTGTAACCCCCATATTGTTATTATTGTGCCCTTAAATTATTATTGTTAGGTCGGCTAGGATTGCATTGTGGCCCACTAGGATTACATCATGGCCCCATGGACTCCTATATATAGAAAGGAGGTTTTGTAAATTGTATCATCCAAGAATTTTTCATTTATGTAATGTACTGGAGTTGCTCTTGTTAATCAAGGTTGTTGTTGATGTTAATATGGCATTGACCGAGATGTCAATATTGTTGATATGTCTAGTATCAGATGATGATGTCATGACTCTTACTTGACAAGGATGCCAGCAATGAAGAGATCAACCCATGAAGATGTCAAACCACTAATGAATAAGTTGCAAGAAGTCCTTGAACTAGCTATAATGTTGCATGTACCTTGATGATCTAGACCTTAACTCTTGATGACATATGGAGTCATACACTTGATGATGTCATACACTAAATTAACGACCACTAATGATGATGGCACTTGATGAAGGTTGAAAGACTAGATGATCAGGTGGAAGATATCATTTGATGGTTGGAATACTATTTTGAAGTTATCCTATTGACGTTGCACTAGAATATCTGTTAGTATGATTCTTTCGTCGTAAAAGATCACTTTAGCTATGCATATCAAGTAGCCCTAACATCAAGTATGGCTGCAAAATATCTTTAAGTTTGCTTCATAATATTATATCTAAGCATAAAAGACATTAAGCAGATAAAATGTAAAATGGCTCCATGCATCCAATGAACAAGACAAGAACAATGTATAAAAAGAATCTTATATTATATTAAAGAATGTGGCACCTGAGAGGAAAAAAAGAAAGGTGTTTTCCAGTTCTCCTCAGTGGGATGGGTTCTTGGAAGTCCTCAGTGTTTCAAATCTAAAATTCCTCTCTTTGGTTAATGTGGAAAACCCTAACAAACATGGAACTCAATGGGAGTTCAAAATGCAAACAAATGAAATTGGTGACCAAGAGTAGATCTAGTGTGATGTAATGCAATGGAGGTGATTAATGAATGGGGAGAACTATACATAACAAAATGTGGAATTGCAGAACTCGGTGTGATAATGTACCTCAATGTATTGGAAAAGGGTCTTCAAATCGCAACTAGGAAAGATTTTATTATATTTGTTGGAGGGAAAAGGATTTTTGACTTGTGTCAATTCCTTTATTTAGAAATAAAAAATAAATAAATGATTTATTTATTATTTTAGGGCAATGATGGGAATATAATTAAATAAATAATGGTTTATTTAATTATTTAAAAATGATTTAGTCAAATTTAACTAGAAATAGTGTTTAAATAGTGATTTAAAAAACTTATTCTTAGGAAATAATCAAATAAATAATGATTTATTTAATTAACTTCCTTGTTTTGGGTTAAATGTGACCAGGAAATATATGCAAATGTTATTTTTCATGGTGAAAGCAATTTTACTTAGGGTAAAATTGGTCTTACATGGTGTACTTGGGTTCATCTAATGGTAATAGGTTAGATGACCAAAAAATGTTGTAACAGATTGCCCCCCAACGTACGAGTGTTAGGAACAAATCGTATGACCGAAGTACGTTGTAAGAACTCAATCACTAGGTAGTAAGAGGGAAGTGAGAGAGAGGAATGTAAGGTAGTCTAAAGCGTGAAAGGACTGGACCCTAAGGAGACGAGACTTACAAGTGCAACAAGTCTCTAGTTTATGAGGTGGTACCTTTGTTAAAGGCGGCGGGGGAGGCATGCCTATGCCTGCCGAGACAATAGTACACACAAGAAGGCACCCAGAAAACCACGGAATGCAATAGTAAAACCAGTGTTGGCCTAAACATGAGCCAGATAACTAGAATGATGAATCCCACATACATGTCATGCCTAGAAGAATCTTCAGGACTTATACAATAAGATTTGAGTACATGAGATATAAATATGCCCAAATACCCCCTACACATGGGGAAGGGCTCGCAAAATCTGATTGATACATGCAAATCGAAGAGGCGCTGCAAGCAGTGGAGGCTGATATCATCAAATGAGAGGAGCTGCATCAAGGGCGGAAATGAAGAAATCATCCGGGCATGTGGGGGGCTACCTACAGGGCCACCCTCTCATGAGGGTTGAGACATCTCACACATGCCCGAGAATCACCAATAGCTACTGCTGCATCACTGGACCATCAAGTGTATAGATCACGATCATGATGAAAAGAGATCGAACCAAGGTACACTGCCCCCTAGACCTGGCTTCTAGAATAAATGAGCTGATGTCGACAGAAGTAGGTCCGCCATAGGTGAGGCAATAAGGGAACCCCAACTAAGGCACGAGGGAAAATATTAGGGCAACGAACAGATAGACACTAATGATGATGATGGAATGAGGGATACTGAGTAGCGGATGGATGACTTCCCTTGTTGGAGCACAAAGCGCATGAATGGCTTGACAGTGACTAACACAATATCATGAGGGATAGGGGACAGTGGGACTAAAGGCCATAATGTGCGACATGAGAGAGGGACTGAGCAATGAAGGATGGAGGGATATAGCGGGATACAAAGGGACTCGGGATAGATTCCATGAATGTGATGATGACTCAACTCGGATGTTCTAAACAAGGGCGACTCGAGGGTGCTGCCACATAGTAAAGGTCCAATGGGGGACTATAATAACATGAGTACAATAGGGTATCTCATGATGAAAATCAACACGAACAAGGACAATTAAGGAGGCAAAGTGGTGCCCCCAGTACAAGTGTTGTAAGTGAGGAAATTCGATTTGGAGGAGAGGTGAATCGACACTTCGTGGACACAATGGGTCCTGGTGAAGTATCAAGGGACTAAAAATTAACAGGTACCTAGAGCTCATGAACAGGCCAGGTCACATTTTTTGGGGTTTGTACTGTGGCCTGGGTAGCAGGTACTGGGCAGAAAACTGCGACCTATCCTAGGAAATGACCTGAAAAGTGCGACCTATCAGAGAAAGGGGGTGTCAGTGCTTTTTTTGGCTGAGATCTAGGATTTGTATGGTTGAGGGGCCTAGGTGCCCCCAAGCATGTTGTGGTCATGCCAAAATGTATTAAGGGGGATCTAAACACATTTTAATGATGTGATGCACCATTTGTTTGCGTTATGGTTATGCAGTATGAGAAAGGAAATGGACGATTACCAATCTCTTTTAGTACTGCATATATGAATCAAATGGGCTTTAATTTTTTGGGTTGGCATACTTGGTGTCACTATCCCAAAGAGAGGATTTGGAGATAATGAACTGATGCTCTTATGGAAAACCTGTAGGTTGGTCAACAACAATGTCTAAGAGACTGGGTTGCGGATGGAAAAGGAAGGAACGATGAGGGGTATCATCTCGAGAGTGATCTGAAGGGATATGGGACTCTAGTGGTTCTTCTAAATGTGGAAGAATAATGGTACTAGAGTTAACATGACCAGATACACTAGGATATTTGTGGAGAATTACTTCTCCTGGTCTCTCAAATATGGGTGCCCCCTTACCCAAACATGGGGTTGCAATATAATGGCCACAAGATGTATGTGGTTCAAATGCATGGTTTCGATGTAAGGGGAAATAGAGAAAGTTAGGGGAGATGATTCCTGCCATAATGTCATCATCGTGATCGAAGATGGGGTGACTGGTGGAAGAAAGACCACCTGATGTAGCGAAGCTACCTAACTCATCATCATGAGGAGAGAGGTTCATATGCGCATTGTCACAAGGGGTGACCGAAGAGTAAGCAGATAAAGGATCTACCGATATTGAGACCAAGGTGATCGCTGAAGGAAGTTCAAGCGAAACAACAGGGGAGGTTTAAGAGGGAATGTTCGCCGAGGGTCTCATGGATGATGATAGGTAGAAAATGGGGGACGAAGGCTCCATCATCTTGACATCAGGAGGGGGAATGTCAATGGGAGCAGTCATGTCTGGTAGTTCTGCCAAAGAAAAATGCGCAAATAGGGGAGAGGTGGACTCGTTGCGCTTGGCCTTGAATTGGCGGACCGCGGCTAGAGAGGAGAGGAATTCTTCGAGGCGAGGACAAAGGTGGGTGTAATGGCCATGGAGATCACACAAATCACAGGGGTGGTTGGTGTGAATAGTCTTGGGGTTCTTGGTCACGGTCGCGGAAGGAGAAAAGGCTTCCAGGACCGTGGACATAGGGAATGCGATAGTAACCATGGGCTTGAGATGAGGAAATTCAGGACAGGTATGGGTGGCGTGGCCGACAACATCACACAAGGCACACTAGATGGTATGCTTTGGAGGGTGAGGAGGGGCAGGGTTTGTCGGGGCAGCCTTGGCCTTTGATACCCCCTTGCAAGTTTTGCCCAGCTTACCCAAAGCGGTCGCAACAGGAGGTGGTTCCTGTTGAGGTGACTGAGGCACTGTCGCAGCAGGAGAAGTCATGGGGACCGGTTGGAATGGGGTCAAAGCAATATAAGGTTTGGGTTGACCAGGTGGGGTAGCAGCTGGAGGATTAAGGTACCAGATGGGAATCCCAAGGGTCAGGTTAGGAAGAGAGAGGCTGGCCATGACAGGTACCGTATACACTCCTGGTGGGGGAGCTAGGAATGGTAGCTGACCAACGGGGTAATGGCCAGGAGGGATAGCTCCAAGATGGTTGAGACCTAGTGGAACCAACCCAGGAGGGTAGAGAGGCTCATGGGTATCAGCAGTAGGAGAAGGGGCAGAAGGGATAGGTCCACTTGTCTGAGGTGAAGGGCTAGGAGCAAGTTGCGGCGGGTGAGGTTGAGATTGCTGGCTAGCCGAAGTGGGCTACTTAAGGTTGGCCCGATATGATTGCATCATGCAAACATTCGCTAAGCCGGGATTAGAGACGGGAGAATGAGGAAGACCAGGGAAGGTTTCAAGCAAGGAGGAGTCTTTATAGATGCCGGGGGAGACACTAGTCATAGAATCAATGGTTTGTTTATTGGTTACAGAAGAGAGGGTTGACTCAGGGGAGGTCTAGGATTTTGGCTCATGATGCCTCAACAGGTTGATGGTGACTATCTTTCCATTATGAGGGAAAAACATCTTGCGGTGGACTACAGATGCGACAGCAGACATGGCATAGGTGTAGCTACGCCCCAAAATAATGTTATAATCAAGAGGGGCATCGATGACTTCAACGTCAATGCAAATAGTCTTGCCCGCAAGAGTGATGGGACAATTATGGAAAAGGCCAATGGGCTGGGAGGCGTGGCCATCCCATGCTCGAAGAGTGATTGTGGAAGGGGCCAACTCAGGAGATCCGAGTTGTTTCCAAACTGAAGCGGACACTACATAGGTGGATGCCCACTCGTTAATGATGCACCGGGAGATGGTAGCATTTCGGATGTTGACTAAGATTTGGAAAGCTACGGAAGCAGGAAAAGGAGGAGACTCTGACTAATGGGCATTGAAAACAATCAATTGTTCATCTGCTGGATCTACAGTGCCCAGGGCAGATAGTAGAGCTTTTCTTTGGGAGGGGCACAACTAGAGGAGTTCTAGCGTTGAAATGGCAACAAAATATTGGGCCGGATCATCTACTATGCTAAACGAATGGGCTACTCGGTCAGAAGCAGCATTTCGGCGTAAGGGTCCCTTAGGAATCTTGGTATGAACCTCGGCTTTGGGCAGAGGGATATGCAAGGGACAATAAGTTGTCGAAAGAGGCTCTGTAGAACCAAAAGAAGGTAACTCGGGGATATATGGAGCAGGAGGTTGGGGGTATGGACGGGACTGAGTGTGAAGGTTAAGGTCGGTGGTTATAGGTTGGTCAGAGTTCATCGTGAGGATCTGGTAATCGGAGGTACCAGATGGAGGAGTTTGAGTGGTTACCGGTCTGTGAGGTGGTTGGGTAGCCACGAAGCGTTGCGGCGGGAAAGGATTGGTCGCATTCTATTTTGCATACACCTGCCCCTGAGGGGGTAGTGGCTGCTGTTGCAGGGGTTGAGAAGGCAAGGGAGGCGGGGGTGCTAATGCTAGAGGAGTTGGAGCACTAGGCGGTGGAGATGGATGATAATGACGTTGGGTAATAGTGTGGTAAATAGGGGGTTGGACAAAAAGGAGAGGCATGTCGGATCCTGGATGCATGCTACCGGGAGGGGGAGAAGTACAGGAAGTGGTGCTCCCTCCCCCAAGAAAACCGTAGCTCATGGGTGGTTGAGCGGAAGGATGAGAGATAGCTCCAACGATACTTTTGGCGGCATGAGGTGCCCCCGGTGCATTTTCATTACCAGGTCTGGGGAGATCAGGTAGAACAGTATAAACATAACCTGTCTGAGAATAGCTCAGGTCATATTTTAACGCCATTTGGAGGGCAGCTTCTTCGGTTTGAGGAAAATGTGATACGAAATATTTCCCGATAGGTGGCAAGAGAGATCTAAGGAACTAGTCCATGTAGACACGATATTCGAAGGTAGGTGATTGACATAGGCTTTTTCTTCTCCACCATTCCTGGACATGATCGAATAGGTGGGTTCCAGATGATTGACGGAAAGAAGTCAAAAGTTCGATACCAGTGTCATAACGAAGGGGAAGGTGGAAGTAAGATAAAAAAGCCTGGGCAAGAGTCGCAAAGGTGGTATGAGAGGAAGTGGGTTGATCAACATACCACTTAGAAGCGTCGCCTGTAAGCGTGCATTGGAAAAATCTAAGACAGATGGAATCATCAGTAATGCAATGGGAGGAACAGCACATGCGGAAAGATCGGATATGGTTGGAGGGATCCTCTCCAGCAAGGCCTTCGAACTTGGGAATGTCGGAGGGGAGTTTGGTTGGCATAACAGTCCAACTAACATCGTGGCAGATAGGATCATTGATTAACTGATTTAAATTGGGAAGACTGAGGCCTGCCATGAAGGGGAGCAAGGGAGCAGTTGAGGGAGTGCCTGGGGTGGTTTCGCTAGTATTAGGCCCTGGACCAGCCATGGTGAAGGTAATAGGGAGAACCAAAAGTAGGGGGAGGAAGCAAAGAACCAGAAGATGAGTCAAGGTGCGGACTCGGGGGAGAACTAACTTGATGACAACGGGAAGGAGGAAGTCGACCATCTGGAAACGGAGGGTGAAGGCCAAGAAATCACCAGGATAAATGTCTAGGGGCCGGAATGATGACAGGAAGAAGGAAGACCAACAAGGGCAGCAAGGTGTAAAGGCAAGACATGACAGGGGCAGAGAGGTGCAGTGTAAATTAATTTTAAAGTCTTTGCCAGGAAATGTTAACCAGGCTCTTCTTCACTTAGGGTCAGTGTGTGGCATGCGTTAATTTTAATTGATTAAACCTAGACGTTTTGAGAGTAAAAGAAAAAGTGTGTTGCATAATGGAAAAGAAATCTGCAGTAAATAAGACTGAAAGAACAAAAAATTAACAACTAAAAATGCAGCTATCAAACCCAAGAAGGCGGGTCTCTCAAAACTAGTCTATGAGAGGGAAAAAACTAGGCAAAGCATGCTAAACAGAGACCAATAGATCTAAGGTCCGGAGGGACTGGGATCTAAAGGGTAAGTCTGCTGAAAAGTGGTGTAGAAAACAACAAAGAGTCAGAGGCAAGGTGGCTACGAAAGCGGAGGAGATCAGCTAGAAATAGAAGGTGCAAGGCAGTGGCCTTAGAAATGAGCCCAAGCAAAACGATATGAGGTGTTTTGAGTGGGGAAAGAGCTAATCTAAACGGATCTGAAAAAGAGGTATCAGATCTGAGAAAAACAGGGCCGAAACTCTGTAAATTTAGACGTCTTGAAACAGAAAAGACTCGTCCACAGAAGGTGGAGGGTACTAGAGCCCTAAGGGGAAAGATTCCCTCTTAGTTGAGTAAAACAGAGCAAGAAAAGGTCTAAATGGTTGGAAACAGAGAGCGGATAACCCTGATATAGGTTCAAACAAAACCCAGAAAAATTTCAGAAAAATTCCAGAAAAAAGTCCAGGTCGCAGTTTTTGACCTATTTTTCACTCAGGTCACAGTTTTTGGGCTGTTTTCCACTACCCAGGACGCAGTTTTTGGGCCAAAAATTACAACCTGCACTTTCGACACTCTCGGCGGAAGATTTCAGAAAAAAATGTTGTCTCAGCTACGGCTAATGTCGGTCACCTGCGCAATAGGGCTAGAAACACATGAAAGTTAAAAATTTGAATGTTTGAGGGGTTTAGAGGTGAAAAGCACCATAAAAATAGGAAAAATAGAAAATTGAAGAGAAACCCTAGGGTCTGAAACAGTTGGATATGCAGGAATATATAAAGCGACAGTGGTCGCAAAAGAAAACCTGTGTGGAGTCGCCAATTGTTAGTATGATTCTTTCATCGTAGAAGATCACTTTAGCTATGCACATCAAGTAGCCCTAACATCAAGTATGGCTGCAAAATATCTTTAAGTTTGCTACATAAAGTTAGATCTAAGCATAAAAGACATTAAGCAGATAAAATGTAAAATGGCTCCATGCATCCAATGAACAAGACAAGAACAATGTATAAAATGAATCTTATACTATATTAAAGAATGGGGCACCTGAGAGGAAAACAAGAAAGGTGTTTTCCAGTTCTCCTCAGTGGGATGGGTTCTTGGAAGTCCTCAGTGTTTCAGATCTAAAATTCCTCTCTTTGGTTAATGTGGAAAACCCTAACAAACATGGAACTCAATGGGAGTTCAAAATGCAAACAAATGAAATTGGTGACCAAGAGTAGATCTAGTGTGATCTAATGCAATGGAGGTGATTAATGAATGGGGAGAACCCTTCTATTTATAACAAAATATTGGGGTGTTCTAGAACTCGGTGTATGAATAAAATATTATTAAGCAAGTTCTAGAATCACCCTTTAGGAATATTTTATTATATTTGTTGGAGGGAAAAGGATTTTTGACTTGGGTCAATTCCTTTATTTAGAAATAACAAATAAATAAATGATTTATTTATTATTTTAGGGAAATTATGGGAATATAATTAAATAAATAATGATTTGTTTAATTATTTAAAAATGATTTAGTCAAATTTAACTAGAAATAGTATTTAAATAGTGATTTAAATAACTTATTCTTAGGAAATAATCAAATAAATAATGATTTATTTAATTAAATTCCTTGTTTTGGGTTAAATGTGACCAGGAAATATATGAAAATGTTATTTTTCATGGTGAAAGCAATTTTACTTAGGGTAAAATTGGTCTTACATGGTGTACTTGGGTTCATCTAATGGTAATAGGTTAGATGAGCAAAAAATGTTGTAACAATATCACTGCAAAATTAGGTGATGACATGGATGATACACTCATTGCTGGACACTATCATGATGACGTGGATGTCCTACATGTTCCTATGATGATGAAGAATCCAAATAATGGAGAAGCCATACTGTCCCAAATATGTCTCGTGCTATCCCAAAAATTTTATGCATAAAATTTAAAGACAGTCCCAAAGAAAAACAAAATTTTCCACCTTAGAGACATATTTTCTCAATGGGACCTACACCATCTTAAAGAGTGTCTTTTTCCTCTTTCCAATGAGCCCTTACATGCCCCGAAATTCCAAATAGTTTGTGAGATATTGAATTTTCAAGTTAAAAAATATTTTTTTTTACAGTGAGCTAACCTGCACCTTGTCTTTTAAGTCGGCCTCCATACAGTGACATGTCTGTTCAACTTGGCCTGAAAAAATTACTATATATAAGGATTTCATAACTCATTCTCAATCATCCACCACGACTATTATCACAGAAGTACCACAAAATCTCGAATAAAGGAAAATATAAGGTACAGGAACGATTTAAATAAGTTTTGGGTCTAAACTATTATTGCAGTAACTCAGATTATACCCTTAAAACTTCGGACTGTGCAGACCTAAATTTGCATACCTTTGAACCAAACCTAAGATCTGCTTTGTGATAGCTACAGGACTTTGGACCTATTTGGCAGCCTTGGACAAGAGATAGGTATAGGACTTCATACCTTTTATTATATCAGTTTCCAGAGTTAAGGGTCAACACTGTTGGACTTGTTTAGGTTTTCCAGATTGCAGTCTCAAGAATTTTCTGTGGTGAATATCTATTATACCTAGAAACTGTGACATAAAGTTAAGAATTTAAATTTTGAATCTGTGGGTTACTGGATTGATCTGAGGCCAATAACAAAATATTGTTGTATTTCATCATTTGAAGTAAAGGTTCTTGCTCAATAAGTACATATTTCCATCCTCAAGAATTAAGAGATAAAGGCAGCCTTGAAAGCCTTTGTGCATCAATGTTCAAGCATAAATGATGTAGCCTCATATAATATTATTTGAAGTAAACATGAAAAATACATTCTATGCTTTGTGAAGTTCACAGTCATCATTGGTGCAGAATTGTAGAAGCCACTTTGTAGCAGACATTAAATATTTGCCACCTTGTTGAGGCAGTCCCTAGTGCATGGTTGAAGTAGACTTTGAGGCCATCTTGACATTGCGCAGCTTCCTATAGAAGGTGTTTACAACAATCTTGAAGGTGCATTGTTTATAAAGTTTTATCTTATCCCTAGAATAGTTTGTGCACACTTTTGGAGCAAGGTTGAAATCCTTGTCAAGGCAGTCTTAGGAAGTTGTTGTTGAAAAGTATCATCTAGTAAGCTTGTAGAAGAAATTCTTGAAGACATAGATTATTGGAGTAGCAATAGAAGTCTTGTTGAAGAAGAGTTGAAGTTCTGGAAAGGCATATTGAAGAGAATTTTGTAGACATGCCTTGAATACCATGATGCATTGAAGCCATCATGAGGTAACCTAGGAGAAAGTGTTTGGGTACGATGAAGAGCAGTGCTGACACCTTCAAAGAAAAAAAGGTTGCCATTGATGACGTGATGTAGAGACCAAGTGATGGGAAAAATGAAGATTGTCAGGGCTCGTTGAAGAATACATTGGGAGTTGTGAAGTATAACCAAATATATCTTGATGAATTGAAGCTAGAGGTTGCAGCCTCATAGAGACAAGGTTGGTGCCTTGAAAGATAGGGTTGGAGCCCTAGAGGATATGATATAGGGTTGGAGCCCTTGAGGTTGGTGTCTTAGAATTGATAGGGTTGGAGCCCTTGAGTTTGGTGCCTTAGAATTGATAGGGTTGGAGCCTTGGAAGTCCAAGTCGGTGCTTGGAAAAGTTCAAGTTGGTGCCTGGAAGGATTGAATATTGGTGTCTTCATCTAGGGTTGGAGCCCTACACTTATTGTATCTATTTTATTGCAAAGAATAATTTAATAAAATCATTTATTCTTAATGTTCATATTGTGTTCTAAATATAAGTGATCTAACTGGTAAAAATAACAATTGGAAAGAAACACTGATTCACCCCCCTCTCAGTATTTCCAACAACCCCCTCGAAGTGGCTTATTTTTTCAAGTTTTAATTTACTGGATTAATTTTAGGTCCCTATATTGCTAGTATAGTCCCTTATTGTTGTTAGTGTAGCCCCATTATTGTTATTGTTGTACCCCTGTAACCCCCATATTGTTATTATTGTGCCCTTACATTATTATTGTTAGGTTGGCTAGGATTACATTGTGGCCCCACTAGGATTACTAGTGTCTGTCTACCAAGAGTTGAAGAGGCAGTGTCGGGAGGTCTAGGATCATCATTAGGTGTTTGTGTCATAGTTGGGGTTATGGTCTAGTGTGTCTTCTTCTTCTACATCATTCTATATCATTATAAAGTGGACCATTTTCCCTGGTACAAGAGTCCATTCTTATTTTATTCTTCTACAGGGTGGTAGGGTGGTGCTAGGGTGATTTGTAGCTCATTGGGCGTTGGGGCATCCATTCAGCTGACTACTGAAGAATCTCAAGCATTGGAGTGTCCATCCAATGGGAGCTGGAGAAGAATGATTTTCTATATTCTAGGAAGTTAGAGCTTTATTTTCAATTGGAGTTGAATATTAAAGAATTATTAGAGAAGCATTCCTTTCAATTAGAATTATTAATTCCCTATATTAATAGTATATTCCCTTATTATGTTAGTGTAGCCCCTCTTATTGTTATCGTTGTACGCATGTAACCACCATATTGTTATTATTGTGCCCTTACATTATTATTGTTAGGTCGACTAGGATTACATTATGGCCCCACTAGGATTATATTGTGGCCCCATGGACTCCTATATATAGAAGGAGGTTTTGGTCATTTGTATCATCCAAGAATTTTTCATTCTTGTAATGTATTGGAGGTTTCCCCCTCGAAGTGGCTTATTTATAAGGTGTTGATATCTCTTTTCTTCTATTTTTGGAGCTGGTTTCACAACATTTGGTATTAGATCTTTGGATTCTAGAGTTTCACTGTTCCAAATAGGGACATGTGGCAAGTCATACAAGTTCGCTAACCCCATATAATAACAATAATGGGGTTCCATAATTTTTATCAGTATTGGGTTCCATAATGCCTCCAAAAATTGTTTTTTATAACATTGTGGCCCCACTAGGATTACATTGTGGCCCCATGGACTCCTATATATAGAAAGGAGGTTTTGTAATTTGTATATCTCTTGGCACAAGGTTATGAAGTATGGGACACTGTTCCTAAGCATCCTAAGCATTTATATAAATTTTTATCCTCATATCCTCCTTATGCAACTTGCCATCTCAAACAGGTCATCATGGAATTTTCGCTGTAACTTTTTTTCTACGAAGGTTCAAAAGCTGAAATAGTTATGAGGCGAAGCTGAACTCCTTAGGAAGCTCTTGTGAACATTTCAGATCAATATGCACAATATTTTTAGAGATATGATCTGTCAATTCAGTGTTTTTTCAGGCTCCTGAAATTCATCTCAAAGAAGCTACCTAGGGAAAATTGTCATAACTCTCTCTGAGTATCAGATTAGAATTATGTAAAAGTGGAAAATAGTGCATAGAATGTAGTTTTATCTCTATCAATTTTAGAGCCGAATGAAGAAATAGTGACATGTGGCACGTCGTACAAGTTAGCTCTATTGAAACAGTCCATAATTAGGGCATTGTGAGAGATTGGGAATAACTCTCCCTTTAAGAATCCAAATTGGGTCAAACTTATGGCATTGGAAAGAAAACTCAGAGGACTACTACACGACCAACAATCAGATATTGGGGATCTAAAATAAAAGAGATACACCAAATTCAATATCGAGCTCCTAGAAGGCAAGTAAAAGCTAGATCATGTGTTCAAGGGCTGTAAAGGACTAGAATTTTTAGGGCAGCAAAGAAAATCAAGGTGAAGCAGAGGGTAGCATGACAATAGTAGAAAACAAGGTGCAGAATTGCAGCAATAAGTTCATCACATGAAGTCTTCAAGTGGGTAGCACTGCATACAGTCGTTGTAAAGGTATCATTGTACTAAGTCATTGTAAATACATTATTGTAAAAATTGTTTTAGTGTCTATCTGCCAAGAGTTGAAGAGGGAATGTCAGGAGGCCTAGGATCATCATTAGGTGGTTGTGTCATATTTTGGGTTATGGTCTAGTGTGTCTTCTTCTTCTACATCATTCTATATCATTGTAAAGTGGACCATTTTCCTTGGTATGGGAGTCCATTTTTATTTTATTCTTCTATAGGGTGGTAGGGTGGTGCTAGGGTGAGTTGTAGCTCATTGGGTGTTGGGGCATCCATTCAGTTGAATACTAAATAATTTCGGGTGTTGGAGAATCCATATAGTGGGAGCTGGAGCAGAATGCTTTTCTAGATATTAGGAATTTGAAGCTTCATTTTCAATTGGAATTAAATATTAAAGAATTATTAGAAAAACATTAGGTGGTTTTTGTCTTGGAGTGGGTTTCCACCTTAAAAACTGTGTGCATTTGTGTTCCTTTTGTTTGCTACTATCATTGTACAAACATTGATAATAATTGAATATTAACTAATGATTTGATTGAAAGGAATATTTATTCACCCCCCCCCCCCTTCTCAATATTTTCAAGTTTGAATGTATTGGATTAATGTTAGGACCCTATATTACTAGTATTGTCCCTTATTGTTGTTAGTGAAACCCCCTTATTGTTATTTTTGTACCCCTGTAACCCCCATATTGTTACTATTGTGCCCTTAAATTATTATTGTTAGGTCAGCTAGGATTACATTGTGGCCCCACTAGTATTACTAGTGTCTATCTGCCAAGAGTTGAAGAGGAAGTGTCGGGGGGTCTAGGATCATCATTAGGTGGTTGTGTCATAGTTGGGGTTATGGTATAGTGTGTCTTCTTCTTCTATATAATTCTATATTATTTTAATGTGGACCATTTTTCCTATTACAAGATTCCATTCTTCTTTTATTCTTCTACAAGGTGGCAGGGTGGTGCTAGGGTGAGTTGTAGCTCCTTGGGTGTTGGGGCATCCATTCAGTTGACTACTAAAGAATCTTCCGTGTTGGGATGTCCATCTAGTGGGAGCTAGAGAAGAATGATTTTCTATATTCTACGAAGTTGGAGCTTTATTTTCAATTGGACTTTAATATTAAAGAATTATTAGAAAATAAATTGAAGGAACCAAGCTCTGATACCAATTTTTGGAAATATTGAGAGGGAGGGTGAATCAGTATTCCTTTCAATTAGAGAATTAGTTAATCTTAAATTATTATTAGTGTTTGTAAAATGATAGTAACAAAAAAAAGGAACACAAATGCACATAGTTTTTAAGGTGGAAACCCACTCCGGGACAAAAACCACCTAATGCTTTTCTAATAATTCTTTAATATTCAACTCCAATTGAAAATAAAGCTACGACTTCCTAGAATCTAGAAAATAATTCTTCTTCAGCTTGGCGTTATTTCTTCATTCGGCTCCGAAATTGATAGAGCAAGAATTATAGTCCATGCACTATCTTCTACTTTTTACATAATTCCAATCCGATACTCAGAGAGAGAGAGTTATGACGATTTTTCCAAGGTCATTTCTTTGAGATGAATTTTAGGAGGCTGCAAAAACACTGACTTCCACAGATCATATATCCAAAAATATTGTGCACCTTGATTTGAAACTTTCACAGGAGATTCCTTAGGATTTTGGATTTACCTCATAAACACTTTAGCTTCTGAAACTTTGTAGAAAGAAATTTAGGGAAAAAATTCTACAATGACCTATTTTAGATGGCGAAATCCCTTACATAAGGAGGATATGAGGATCACAATTTATATAAATGCTTAGGTTGAGAGGGGCTTCAACAAGTTAATGTGGGAGGGATTTTAGGAGCTTAAAAAAAATTAATTATGAATTTTCAATGACCCATGCCACAACCCCATGGGGTTTAGCCCACTAACATGGGTTACAAAATTCAAACATGAGTATCTCTCAAACCGTGAAGAATTACGTGGCTTGCCATATATCAACGGAAACATATCGACAAGAAGAAACCATCCAAATCATTCTTGACCCAAAATATACAAATTTTTTTGGTCAAAATTCCCATTCAATATTGGGGTAGCCCCTGGTGCTGCTTGGGTTGACATCAATGACAAATTCAGATCAAAAATCTCCCCTTTGGAATTTATGGCAACACAAGTACTCCCCCTACGAGCATGACACCTCTTCCTAAAACATTCTCTCCCCTTTTGACATCAATGGCAAAGGGTAACTCCCCCTGACACACAACTATCCTGCAGACCTGTACACATTTCAACTCCCCCTTTATATTATGAATAAGGAAAATCTAATGAGAACTTGGGAGAATCCCAAGCTTCAAGCAAAGGTATTCAAATGCTTCACGAGGTAAAATTTTAGTGAAGATAATAGCGATTTTTTCTTTTGTACCAACATACTAAAGTTTGACATTATTTTCTGCGACTTTTTATCTAACAAAATGATATTTGATTGGAATGTGTTTTGTTTCTGAATGCATGATAGGATTCTTGGAGATGTTGATGGCACTAGTGTTGTCACATAATATGGGAATAATCTCACTGAATTGTACTTGAAGATCTTGCAAAGTTTGTTTCATCCAAAGGACTTGAGTACAACATGATGTCACTGCAATGTATTTTTCTTCCATTGTAGATAATGAGATTGAGGTTTGTTTTTTTCTCAACCATGTTACGAGACAACCACCTAGATAGAATGCTGCTCCAATAGTACTCTTACGATCATCAAGGCTTCCTGCCCAATCTACATCTTTAAAGGCTTGAATAATGAGATTGTTACCCTTAGGATACGACATGCCATATTCTTCTCTACCATTTAGTTATCAAAGAATTCTTTTGATGGAAATAATATGTGATTCTTTTGGTGCTTCATGGAATCTTCATACTTGTCCAAATGCTTGCATAACATCTGGTTGGGAGGTTTTTACATATAGAAGACTACCAATCATATATCTATACATATTTTTATCCACATCCTTAGATGAGTCGTTTATGCTCAATTTGCAACTTGTTACCATTAGAGTAAGGATGGGTTTGCAATCTTCCATTTTGAATTTCTTGAGCATTTCCTTGATGTACTTGGCTTGACATATAAATATTCCTTTCTCTTGATGATATATTTGAAGCCCTAAGAAGTAAGTCAGCTCACCAAGTAAAGACATATCGAACTCACTTTGCATCTTTGTAGAAAAGTTCTTACTTAGTCGATCATCATTTCTACCAAATATTATATCATCCACATATACCTCAATGATTGTTAAATTATATTTATCTATTTGTACATAAAGAGTGCTATCAACAGTACCTTTCTCGAACCCTTTTTGACACATATATCCATCAAGACGACCATACCATGCTCTGGGAGCCTTCTTGAGACCATATAGAGCCTTCTTTAACTTGCAAACATAGTCTTCTTTTTCTGATATTAGAAAACCTTCAGGTTGTTCGATGTAAAATTTTTCTTCTAATTCTCCATTCAGAAATGTTGACTTAGCATCCATTTGGTAGACTTTGATTTTTCTTGAAGATGCGTAGGCGAGAAACATTCAGATGGCTTCCATTCTAACAACTGGTGCAATTGTTTCATTGAAATCAATTCCTTCCACTTGTGCATAGAATTTTCAAACCAATCTTGATTTGTTTATGGTAACCTGTTCATCTTCATTCAATTTGTTCCTGAACACCTGTTTAGTCCCAATCACATTTTTATCTTTTGGTAGTTGAACTAATTCCCAGGTGTTATTCTTATCGATTTGATCCAATTCTTCATTCATAGCTTATACCTAATGTTCATTCTGGTTGGCTTCCTCAAAACTACTAAGCTCAAAGATTGCTAGAAAAGCAATGTGAGCTTGTTCTGATGAATGAAGTTGTCGACCTTAATTTATGTCATCAATGATTTTGATTTTATGGATGGTTCTTTTGAATCCATTCTTTTATTCTCCTTGGAGGAGCTTCTTGTTGTTGTTTTGGTATATCCTGATGATCATTATTTACTTCTTCCTGGTTGATAGTTGCTTCTTGTTCTAGAATTTTATCTGTGTCTTTTTCAACCTCTGTCTCAAGTTTCAAAGATTCTAGATCCTCATCATTATTCGCTAGAACACCATCTTCATCAAATGTAACATTATGCTCTCCAATATCTGTTTTCATCATAGATTACAACATTTATAGGCCTTTACTTTGTGTGAGTAACCAACAAAGATAACTTCATCAACACGTGATTCAAAATTACCCAAATTTTGATCTTCTCTTTTGATATAACATTTTCTTTCGAAGATTCTAAAATATTTTACATTAGCTGGTTTTCCTTTCCATAATTCATAAGGGGTCTTGTTGCAATTCTTTCTGAGAAGACTTCAGTTGATAATGAAGACTGCCATATCAATTTCTTGAACCCAGAATTTTTCATCCAATTTTGAGTCCTTCAACATTGTTCTACCCATTTATTGTACGGTTATGTTCTTTCTTTTAGCAATTCCATTTTGCTGAGGTGTTTGTGCTGTTGAAAATTGTCTTTTTATTCCATTTTCATCACAGTATTGCTGAAATAATTTGGAAGTGAATTATCTACCATTATCTGATCATAGACACTTTATTTTCAAATCAGTTTTATTTTCGACCAACTCCTTATAGATCTTAAAGCACTCAAATGCTTCAGATTTTTTCTTTAGGAAACTAATGGCTGTCATCCTGGTATAGTCATCTATCATTAACATGAAATACAATTCTCCATGTAAGCCTTTTGTTCTCATATGACAACATAGATCAGTATGTATCAATTCTAATGGATGTGATGCAAAGTGTTCTTTTTTTTTATATTGGAATTTTGTCTGCTTGATGTGCTGACAGGCCTCACATAGTGTGTTGGAAGTTTTTGAGATTTTCAACATTTCTCGTATTGCTTCCCTTTTTCTTATCCTGACAAGATTGTCAAATTTTATGTGGCCCATTCGTTTGTTTCATATCATTAGGTGGTTGTGTCATAGTTGGGGTTATGGTCTAGTGTGTCTTCTTCTTCCACATCATTCTATATCATTTTACAGTGGACCATTTTCCCTGGTACGGGAGTCCATTCTTATTTTATTCTTATATAGGGTGGTAGGGTGGTGCTAGGGTGAGTTGTAGCCCATTGGGTGTTGGGGCATCCATTCAGTTGACTACTGAAGAATCTCGAGTGTTGGAGCGTCCATCTAGTGGGAGATAGAGAAGAATGCTTTTCTGATACCATTGTTGATCAGCGGTTGTGATTGATGTCAACCCAAGCAGTACCGGGGGCTACCCCAATATTCGAGAGGTCTGGGATCATCATTAGGTGGTTGTGTCATAGGTGGGGTTATGGTATAGTGTGTCTTCTTCTTCTACATCATTCTATATCATTTTAAAGTGGACCATTTTCCCTGGTACGGGAGTCCTTTCTTCTTTTATTCTTCTATAGGGTGGTAGGGTGATGCTAGGGTGAGTTGTAGCTCCTTGGGTGTTGGGGCATCCATTTACTTGAATACTAAATAATCTCGAGCATTGGAGCATCCATCCAGTGGGAGCTAGAGAAGAATGCTCTTCTAATACCATTGTTGATCAGCAGTTGTCATTGATGTTAACCCAAGCAGCACCAGAGGCTACCCCAATATTGCATGGGAATTTTGACCTACCAAATTACTATATTCTAGGTCAATAATGATTTTTATGCTTTCTTCTTGTCGAGATATTTCCACTGATATATGGCACACCACGTAATTCTTCACGGTTTGAGAGATATTCATGTTTGAATTTTATAACCCCAGTTAGTGGGCTCAAACCCCATGGGGTTGTGGCATGGGTCATTGAAAAGTAATAATTAATATTTTTTAAGCTCTTAAAATCCCTCCCACGTTCACTTGTTTAAGCCCCTCTCAACATAAGCATTCATATAAATTGTGCTCCTCATATCCTCCTTATGCAAGGGATTTCACCATCTGAAACAGGTCATCATGGAATTTTCATAGATCTCCATTCTTCCTTTCTAGAGTGCATAATTATTTTCATTGAACAAAGGTACACCATTCTTGGTATGCTCCATGACCTCCTTCCATCTGTTAAACTTTTATTTAAGGAACCAAGCTCTGAAACCAATTGGGAGAGCCAGTTGATGAGAAGACTATTATATGAAAAATTCTTAGAATGTTACCAGGGAGATTCAACCCAAAGGTATCGGTCTTAGAATAGAGTGCAAATCTAGACAAACTCAACAAAGAGGAATTACATGGAGTTCTCATATCATATGAAATGATACTTGATGAAGAAGAGGGTACTTCACATCTAGAAACTACGTTCATCTCATCTAAGAAAACCAATAAGGAGAAACAACCTTCAATTGAAAAGACATGCACTTGCAAGTGTGAAGAAAAGCGAGATGATGGATAAGGTATTTCAAATGAAGAATATGCTTACTTTAGGAGAAAAATAAAAATTGGTAAGGGAAAATTCAAAAGTAAACTTCCATTAATATGTTTCGGTTGCGGTGAGGTTGGGCATTTCACAGCAAAATGTATGAACAGAAGTGATGGAAACTCAAAAGGAAAGAAAGGCTTTAAGAAATTCAAAAATCAAAGATCCAAAAGGAAATTTCTCTCTAAAGAAGATATCTCATCATCCGATGAAGACAATGACATCAAAGAAGAAGCCAATGAGAGAGTATTGTTTATGGCCAAGCACAATAAACAAGAGGTATCAAACAAAAAAGAAGAAGAATTGACCATAGAATACTTTTCTAAGGAAGCAGTCAAGCTTATAAAAGAGCTCAAGGAAGAGAAGATCCATTCCAATACTCTTGAAGAATAAGTTGAAGGTCTCAAAATTGAAGTTGAACAACACAAATGTATTGAAGAGTCACTTCAAAAGAAGTTGTAAGAAAGCAACCAAGAAAGGGAAGCATTAGAATTTAGAAGCCGAAATAGTCTCACTATGTAAGGAAGTGAAGAAGGGAAAAACTATCCAAAACTATGCTAACAGCTCAAAAGCATTGGAAGAAATCATCAACAATCAACTATCTTACAATGCCATAACTGGCCTCGGTTGCAAAGAAGAAGAAGTACGACCTTCTACAACAAAATACAATGAACCTATGAGATATGACATGCATGTACTTCATTGGACAAGATTCACAAGCACATCCTTGGAAGATGATTCCTCAACAAAGATTTCCATCCAAGTATCAACATATTTTTCATGGCTATTGTTATTCCTGTGGAAAATTTGGTCATAAAGTTGTAGAATTTCGCACACACCCTAGGAAGCAATACAATTCCAGGAGATCCTTCAAATATGAACCACCCAGGGCTTAATGAAACAAAAATAGATTTGAACATTTAAGAAATAATATAGAATGTTAAAAATGTCAGAGCTTTGGACACATAGCCAGAGACTGCAGACTTGAAAATCCTCCAGAAGAATCTTCAAAGCCACAGAATGAACAAACATGGAAGAAGAAGAAGACTGATAATTGTGCTCTCGATCTCAAGGCTCAAAACAACAAATATGTGTGGCATGTTGACAGCAGTGGCTCAATGCATATGACTGGAGATAGAAGGAAATTTGTATGTCTGAAAGAGAAGAAGGATGGAACCGTATCCCTTGGAAATGATGGATCTTCAAATGTTATAGGATCAGGTACTCTCACTCTCGGAAGCAAAGATGTTATAGACAAGAATGTTCTATTGATTGAAAACATGAATCACAATCTACTCAGTGTTCGAAAAATGTGTGATCAAGGAAAAAAAATGCTATTCAACTCCACAAAATGTGATATCAGGAAAGTCAGGTATGGTAAAATTGTTGCTACAGCAAGTCAAGCTCCAAACGACATATAGGTTCTGGATGAAGCAACTAAAGCATGTCTACTACCTAAAGAAGATGAAAGCTGGTTATGGCACAAACGAATGGGTCACATAAAATTTGACAATCTTGTCAGGATAAGAAAAAAGGAAGTAGTACAAGAAATGTCGCAAATCTCAAAACCTTCCAACACACTATGTGAGGCCTGTCGACACGGCAAGAAGACAAAAGTCCAATTTAAAACAAAAGAACGCTTTGCATCAAATCCATTGGAATTAGTATATACTGATCTATGTGGTTCTATGAGAACAAAAGTCTTAGATGGAGAATTATATTTCATGTTAATGATAGATGACTATACCAGGATGACATTCATCGGTTTCCTAAAGAAAAAATCTGAAGCATTTGAGTGCTTTAAGATCTACAAGGAGTTGGTTGAAAATGAAACTAATTTGAAAATAAATTGTCTAAGATTATATAATGGCGGATAATTCACTTCCAAATTATTTCGGCAATACTGTGACGAAAATGGAATAAAAAGACAATTTTCAACAACATGAACACCTTAGCAAAATGGAGTTGCTGAAAGAAATAACAGAACCGTACAGGAAATGGGTAGAACAATGTTGAAGGACCCAAAATTGGATGAAAAATTATGGGTTCAAGAAATTGATATGGCAATCTTCATTATCAATCGAAGTCTTCTCAGAAATAATTGCAACAAGACCCCATATGAATTATGGAAAGGAAAATCAGCTAATGTAAAATATTTGAGAATCTTCGGAAGCAAATGTTATATCAAAAGAGAAGATCAAAATTTGGGTAAGTTTGAATCACGTGTTGATGAAGGTATCTTTGTTGGTTACTCACACAAAATAAAGGCCTATAAATGTTATAATCTAAGACGAGAAAAGATAGTGGAGAGCATAAATGTTACATTTGATGAAGATGGTGTTCTAGCGAATAATGATGGGGATCTAGAATATTTGAAACTTGAGATAGAGGCTGAAAAAGACACAGATAAAATTCTAGGACAAGAAGCAACTATCAACCAGGAAGAAGTAAATAATGATCATCAAGATATACCCGAACAATAACATGAAGCTCCTCCAAGGATAACAAAATAATGGATTCAAAAGAACCATCCATCAAATCAAATCACTGGTGACATAAATGAAGGTCAACAACTTCATTCATCACAACAAGCTCGCATTTCTTTTTTAGTAACCTTTGAGCCTAGTAGTTTTGAGGAAGCCAGCCAAAATGAACATTGGGTAGTAGCTATCAATGAAGAATTGGATCAAATCAAGAAGAATAACACTTGGGAGTTAGTTCCATGACCAGAAGGTAAAAATTTCATTGGGACTAAATGGGTGTTCAGGAAAAATTTGAATGAAGATGGACAGGTTACCAGAAACAAAGGAAGATTGCTTTGCAAAGGATATGCACAAGTGGAAGGAATTTATTTCGATGAAACATTTTCACCATTTTCCAGAATGGAAGCCATCCGAATGTTTCTCACTTATGCATGTTCAAAAAAAATCAAAGTATACCAAATGGATGTTAAGTCAGCATTTCTGAATGGAGAATTAGAAGAAGAAGTCTACATCAAACAACCTGAAGGTTTACTACTATCAGAAAAAGAAGAGTATGTTTTCAAGTTAAATAAGGCTCTATATGGTCTCAAGTAGGCTCCCAGAGCATGGTATGCCCATCTTGATCTATATATATGTCAACAAGGGTTCAAGAAAGGTATTGTTGATAGAATTCTTTATGTACAAATAGATAAAAATAATTTAACAATCATTGAGGTATATGTGGATGATATAATATTGTGTAGCAATGATGATCGACTAAGTAAGAACTTTTCTACAAAGACGCAAAGTGAGTTCGAGATGTCTTTACATGGTGAGCTAACATACTTCTTAGGGCTTCAAATATCTCAGCAAGAGAAAGGAATATTTATATGTCAAGCCAAGTGCATCAAGGGAATTCTCAAGAAATTCAAAATGGAAGATTGCAAACCTGTCCTTACTTCGATGGTAACAGGTTTCAAATTGAGCATAGTCAACTCGTCTAAGGATGTGGATCAAAGGTTGTACATATCTATGATTGGTGGTCTTCTAGATGTAATAGCCTCCTGGCCAAATGTTATGCAAGCAGTTGGACAAGTAGCAAGATTCCAAGAAGCACCAAAAGAATCAGATATTATTGTCGTCAAAAGTATTCTTCGATATATAAAGGGAACAGAAGAATATGGCTTGTGGTATCCCAAGGGTAAAAATCTCATTATTCAAGCCTTTACAGATGCATATTGGGCAGGAAGCATTGATGATCGTAAGAGTACTAGTGGAGCAACATTCTATCTAGGTGTTTGTCTCGCATCATGGTTGAGAAAAAAGCAAACCTCAATATCATTATCTACATTGGAAGTAGAATACATTGAAGCGGCATCATGTTTTACTCAAGTCCTTTGGATGAAACAAAATTTACAAGATCTTCAAGTACAATTGAGTGAGCCTATTCCCATATTTTGCGACAACACTAGTGCCATCAGCATCTCCAAGAATCCTATCATGCATTCAAAAAAAAAACACATTCCAATCAAATATCATTTTTTTAGAGAACAAGTCACTGAAAAGAATATCAAACTTGAGTATGTTGGTACAAAAGAAAAAATTGTTGATATCTTCACTAAACCTTTACCTCATGAAGCATTTGAATATCTTCACCGGAAGCTTGGGTTTCTCCCAAGTTCTCATTAGATTTTCCTTATTCATAATATAAAGGGGGAGTGGAAGTGTGTATAGGATCGTAGGATGGTTGTATGTCAAGGGGGGTTACCCTTTTCCATTGATGTCAAAGGGGGACAGAATGTTGTAGGAAGAGGTGTCACGATTGCAGGGGGAGTACCTGTGTTGCAATCAATGCCAAAGGGGGAGATTTTTGATCAGCAGTTGTCATTGATATCAACCCAAGCAGCAATAGGGGTTACCTCAATATTGCATGGGAATTTTGACCTACCAAATTACTATATCTGGGTCAAAAATACTTTTTATGGTTTCTTCTTGTCGAAATGTTTCCGTTGATATATGTCACACCACGTAACTCTTCATGGTTTGAGAGATATTCATGTTTGAAGTTTGTAACCCCAGTTAGTGGGATAACACCCCATGGGGTTGTGGGATGGGTCATTGAAAAGTCATAATTAATTTTTTTTAAGCTCCTAAAATCCCTCCCACATTCGCTTGTTGAAGCCCCTCTCAACCTAAGAATTTATATAAATTTTGATCCTCATATCCTCCTTATGGAATGGATTTCGCTATCTAAAACAGGTCATCGTGGAAATTTTCCTATAACGTTTTTTCTACAAAGGTTCAAAAGCTGAAAGTTTTATGGGGTGAAGCCAAAATATTGAGGAAGAACCTGTGAAAAGGTAATATCAAGGTGTGCAATATTTTCAGAGATATGATTTGTGGAAGTCAGTGTTTTTGCAAGCTCTTAAAATTCATCTAAAAGAAGTGACCTTGGGAAAATCATCATAACTCTCTCTCTGAGTATCAGATTGGAATTCTGTAAAAATTGGAAGATAGTGCACAGACTATAGTATTCTCTCTGTAAATTTAAAAGATGAATGAAGAAACAATGACATGTGGCATGCAATACAAGTTTGCTCTACTAAAATAGTCAATAATTAGGTCGTTGTGAGAGATTGGGAATAACTCTCCCTTGAAGAATCCACATTGGATCAGACCTATGGCATTGGAAAGAAGACTCAGAGGACTATTGTAGGGCAAAAAAATAGATATTGGGGATCTAAAGTAACAGAGATACACCAGATTCAATGTCAAGATTTTAGAAGGCAAGAAAAAGCTAGATCATGTGTTTTCAAGGGTTGCAAAGGACCAAACTTTCTAGGGAAACAAAGCAAATCAAGGTGCAGCAGAGGGTAGCATGACAAGAGAAAAAACTAAGGTGCAGAACAACAATAAGAAGTTCATCACATTAAGTCTTCAAGTGGGCAGCATTGCATATGGTCACTGTAAAGGTATCATTGTACTAAGTCATTGTAAATACATTATTGTAAAAATTGTTCTAGTGTCTATCTGCCAAGAGTTGAAGAGGCAATGTTGGGAGGTATAGGATCATCATTAGGTGGTTGTGTCATAGTTGGGGTTATGGTCTAGTGTGTCTTCTTCTTCTACATCCTTCTATATCATTGTAAAGTGGACCATTTTCCCTGGTACGGGAGTCCATTCTTCTTTTATTCTTCTATAGGGTGGTAGGGTGGTGCTAGGGTGAGTTGTAGGTCATTGGGTGTTGGGGCATCTGTTCAATTGAATATTGAAGAATCTTGAGTGTTGTAGCATCTATCTAGTGGGAGCTGGAGAAGAATTCTTTTCTAACTTCTAGGAATTTGGAGCTTTATTTTCAATTGGAGTTGAATATTAAAGATTTATTAGAAAATCATTAGGTGGTTTTTGTCCCTGAGTGGGTTTCCACCTTAAAAACTGTGTGAATTTGTGTTCCTTTTTTTTGCTACAAACACTAATAATAATTGAAGATTAACTAATGCTCTAATTGAAAGGAATATTAATTCACCCCCCCTCCAATATTTCCAACAATTGGTATCAGAGCTTGGTTCCTTCAATAGCAGTTTAATAACTAGAAGGAGGTCATGGAGCATACCAAGAATGGTGTACCTCTGCTCAGTGAAAATAATTATGCACTCTGGAGGTCTATCTCTTGGTGCAAGGTTACGAAGTATGGGACACTGTTCCAAAAGTATTTACGTCAACCACGGATGAACAAGGTAAGAAGAATTTGGTAAATGATGCAAAAGAAAAGAATATTATTATCAGTGGACTTATTGAATCTGCTTATCATAAGGTGTTGGGTTGTAAAATCACCAAAAATATATGGGACAAGCTTGAGAATATAGATGCAGGTGAATCAAATGTCAAAGAAGGAAAGCTTCAAATCTATAGAGAAAAATTTGAGCAACTCAACATGAAAGAAGTTTGCCACATTGCTGCATACTTTCAATATGTTGATGAAATAACCAATACTCTAGAAGGATTGGGAGAGCCAGTTGATGAGAAGGCTATTATACAAAATATTCTTAGAACGTTACCAGGGAGATTCAACCAAAAGGTAGCGGTCTTAGAATACAGTGCAAATATGGACAAACTCAACAAAGAGGAATTACATGGAGTTATCATAGCATATGAAATGAGACTTGATGAAGAAGAGGGTACTTCACATGTAGAAACTTTGTTCGTTGCATATAATAAAACCCATAAGGACAAACAACCTTCAATTCAAAAGACATGCACCTGCAAGTGTGAAGAAAAGGGAGATGATGAAGAAGGTCTTTCAGATGAATAGTATGCTTACTTTATGAGAAAACTAAAAATTGGTAAGGGAAAATTCAAAGGTAAACTTCCATTGATATGTTTTGGCTATGGTGAGGTTGGGAATTTCACATCAAAATTTCTGAACATAAGTGATGGCAACTCAAAAGGAAAGAAAGGCTTTTATAAATTCAACAAGCAAGGATCCAAAAGGAATTTTCTCTCTAAAGAAGATAGCTCATCATTTGATGAAGACAATGACAGTGAAGAACAAGCCAATGAGAGAGTATTGTTTATGGCCAAGCACAATAAACAAGAGCTATCAAACAACGAAGAAGAAGGATTAACCATAGAATAATTTTCTAAGGAAGCAATAAAACTTATAAAAGAGCTCAAGGGAGAGAAGATCCGTTCCAATACTCTTGAAGAACAAGTTCAAGGTCTCAAAATTGAAGTTGAAGAACACAAATGCATTGAAGAGTCACTTCAAAAGAAGTTGGAAGAAAGCAACCAAGAAAAGGAAGAATTAGAAGCCGAAGTAGTCTCGTTGTGTAAGGAAGTGAAGAAAGGAAAAAATATCCAAAACTATGCCAACAGCTCAAGGGCATTGGAAGAGCTCATCAGCAATCAATGATCTTACAATGACAGAACTGACATTGGCTACAAAGAAGAAGAATCAGGACCTTCTACAGCAAAATACAATGAACCTATGAGATCTGACATGCATGTAGACTTCATTGGACAAGATTCACAAGAACAGCCTTGGAAGACAATTCCTTGACGAATATTTCCATCTAGGTGTTATCACAAAATCTGACCCAGATAGGCTTCTCACCAAATAGACTTCATGTAACTCTTTCATACTAATCTTTTGGCTGAGGCTTAGCCTCCTCAACCTGAGAGGGATCTCTCAAAGGTTTATGATTTTTTGATTAATGAATAGATGGCTAACTCTAAAATAAAAGGATAAAAATGTATAACTGGTTGTGTCACAGATTAGCAAACATTCATTGGGCTATGGAGTCAAGACAATCTTCAACTAAAACATGTAATATGTTAAGCATGGAAGTCAAGGCATTTGGAGTCTAGGTTAATGAATAAAATAGTAACACGGTGAAAAACATAGTATATTTGAATGTGAAGGAAGCTAGAGCATTGTCAAATGAATTCTAAGTAACACATACAAATACCACTTCAAATAGATAATTGAAGAAGGCCATAGAAATATGATACACATAAACTCCTTATGAACCTTGAGTTGTCAAAACAGATCTCTGTATTAAGTTGGAAAAGACATAGTCAACTACAATAACACAGTCAATTGCTAATGAAAATGCCCAACCTTTATGAATTCGACCTCATGCTCTATATAGAGTATTTACAATCTAGGATTCCTTGATCCTCCACTAGAGAATTCGAATTCACTTATTTTGACACCTTTTCTAATCTTAAACATGCCATTAATTACAAAGTGACAGCTTTACTGCCTTTGAAAAGTCCTAGTTCTAATAGGAGTGAAACTCCTAAATATGCTTTCAACAACCTTATATAAAATTAGATACTTCCTTTGATAGCTACAATCCCATGTATTCAAACTTTGATGATGCTTCCACCTTTGAGGTAATCCTGTTGATGATGCCAAAAATGTCCTAAAAATCAGGAGACATGTTTCCTACTTTTAAGCCCTTAACTTCCATTTTCATCTTCGAGCACTTGTTATCATTGATTTCTTAGTTTCATATGTGTCACATGTGTTAATCATTGCCTTCAAACCTTTAATCTTCTACCTGTGCAAAGAAAAATCTTTGAAATAGTGTACAAGGGTGTGAAATATGTCTGCGCTACGAAAGTAGCCTGTTTTCGTAGCGCAGTTTGTAAGTAATTGTAAGAACTTTCCTTTTAACCATTTTTTCTCTTGTTTTACAATTTGACCCTTCACCTGTAATCTCCATGCTTCCACCAGCAACATTTAAACTCAAAACCAATCATCCTTATCTCAAAAAATCATATGTAAAAGTGCAAAAAAACATCTTCAGTAGTTTCATAGCGCGCTACAAAACTGTTGTGTAGTCTTATTTCAAAACAGTTCTCATATTTTTTTTAAGTTGAGGATATTTAAACTTCACAAAGACTGATATTTTTATCAAAAAACATAGTAACTTAACCTCAAAAATATGTTTTTCATCAAAATTGGTCTCTACCTTAATGGAAAACAGATTTAAAATTTATCATTTTTCGGCATTGTTCCATTACCCTATTTCATTGTTGCTTTAGTTTTTCTTGAGATCTTGTTAGCTGGATTTCTAAGTCTTCAACCTGTCGCCTTAGTCCCTCGTTGCTAGTCCTCAAATGAGTATTCATAACCCTCACACATCTTGCTTCTTTTATAGCTGGTACAGTCCAAGTGAAATATTGTGCTTCACTGTTAATTATTTCTGGTTTGGAAATATTATCACCTTCCCAGAGGGTTTTCATCCTTTTGAAACTTGTTTTTTCAATAGAATGCTTTCTAGCTTTCATCTTTAATCTAAAAATTTCATGATTGGCTGATTTCAACTTTTCTTCCATCTCTTCATAACTGATTTTTTCTGTTTGTGAGGAGAATACTCTTTTTTTGGCTTTTTCCGATATAGGTGAAGAAAGATCTATAAATTCTCCATGAACAATAGATGTTTCCTCTGTTTTCTCTAGCTCATCATTAAGTTCTTGCAATTTCTTTGACTATCTGGTTATAAGCTTTCTAGCCTTGAAGACAAATGTTGCATCCTCATCATTGAACTCCAACTTTTTAGATAACTTCATCTTTTTCTATTTATCTTCATCAATTCTTATGAAGTCAGCTTGTACCAAAGGGGATTCATCTATGTCTATGGCTTAAAATATATCATCTAAATTTCCCTTTAAACCTGGACTATCACTTGTTCCTGAAAACACTGCTTTCCCCTTTGCTTTTGCAACTTGACTCCTAGTCAGTCTCTGTTGAACTTGTTTATCATCTGACTGTTTATGTGCAATTTCTTCAATATCATCTAACCTTTGTTTTGTAGATTGAGGAGTTTCTTTAATGACAATTGATGTCTTTCCTACCTATGCTGTCACTTATTTCCTAGGTTTTAACTTCACAAAATGACAACTGATGTCTTTCCTACCTGTTCTTTCACCTGTTTCCTAGGTTTTAACTTCACAAACCTTTTTGTCCTTGTCACTACAGGCTTGCTGGATTCTGCTGGTGGAGTTTATTTTGCCTTAGGGTTACTGCTTGTAGTTTGAGCTTCTACTCAAAATCCACATAAAAAAAATGACGACCATTTACTGTTAATATTTTTGAGTTCATTTAAGACCATCAGTTTGATTAGACCATGGTGAAATAGAGAAGTTTCACACCCTTCAGATTTCATTTGAACCTTGTCTGCCATCTTAGCTATGCTTCTATATAGGAAAAATTGCAAGTCTAAAGATATCATGCCTGTGAAGTGTAACAAAAGTTTAAAATGGTATGAGTAAACTTTATGATACCTTCACTCCCATGTAAAATACCTCTGGATATAGAATATTAGATTTTCATAGCCATCTTTGATGCAGCTCCTAGTAATTGCATTATTTAAATCCATTTCTAAGAATTCTGGCTTTAGAAACACCTTGCATGCCTCCATGTCAAATCTGAAACCCTTTAAACCATGTTTCTTGCCCTCTAGGAATCTCAGTTACCAAGGCTATGGTCTAAAGAGTAACTAACAAATTTAATATTCTGATCTTTGTGTTTGAACCACTGAAATGCAAGGCAAATTCCTTTGTTACCTGACTGTGTCCTCCTTGCAACTTTTCACAAAAACTCAAACACCCTGCCTTCCTGAAAGCCTCTAACACTGTTTTGTCTTTAGTTAGGGCTCCTGTGCTTTCAGGTTCTGACCTTAAGAAATGCCTTAACCTATGATTTTTCTTTTCTTCTGTCATTCTTGCACTCAGAAATTATTGTCTCCTTCCTGTAGAATCTTATTATCAGCCTTGCTTGTATTCAAAACAATCAACCTTGCTTGATAATGAATGAGGAAATATTTGGTGTGTTGAAGTGTTTTGCATGAAAAACAGAATAAGTAACCAGGCTTTTTAAATTCGAACTTTCCTTTCATGAATGAGACCTCTATGATTGCAATGATGAGTTTGAATGGCTACATATTTTGGAAATGACCTCTAACTAACTTCTAATGATGAAAAACTAATGGATTATGACTGATTTGATGATTTGATATGACTTCCCTATGAATCTGTGCTTTCATAGCGTGCTTAGTGAATATTCGGGGATATGCGCTACGAAAGTAGCAACGCTTTCATAGCGCAAAACTGGTTTTTTCAACTGGCTGCGCTACAAAAGTGCGGTTTCGTGGCTTATTGCAATTTTTTTTTTCCAAAGGTTAAAACATGAATTCTAAATGGATGATGGGACCTTTAAACTATGAAATGAGACTTTAAACTTTATTTGGAAATGAAAATGACACTTTGAAGACATCAAATCCTATCACTTACCCCTTTAAGAATGTTTAATGTTCCTACTTAGCCTTAGCTAAGAGGAGACATTCAATTTTGATTTAATTTATGCTTTATGAATAAATGAATAAAGGAGGACATGTAAAACTCCTAAAAAGTCTGAATAAATCAATGCACATGTAAACAAAGACAAATCAGGGCTATGTAAATAATCATTTGCAGGTGTGAAAGAGGTTTGAACCAAAGATTGGGTCCACCTTGACCAAGTCAACTGCGTTGTCTAGATTCATTGTATTTCCAAAAGGGACTGCGTAGTTCTAGAAGGGAGCCTCTAATGTGAAAAAGGGCTAACTCATCAAAGTGGTTTAGGGTTTGCAAGAGATTTCTCATCTTATAAAAGAAGGAGGAGAGCAACATGAAGGGGTTGTTGATGAATTATATTTCTGAAGTATTTGTCTGCTTAGACAAATACCATTCTATGCTTCTCAGTGGAGGATTGTGATTGGAATTCTTGTTTAGAGGTTTCATCTCTTCCCTTGAGGATCATTGGAGGAGTTCTTTGCTAAATTTGGCCACTATCTGGTTTGAGACCAAGCTCTATATTTCATGAGCAGCGCTAGCCCATTGAGGGTTTGGCAGCTGCTATCTTTGTAGCAAGTGGTGTTCTAGATCTGCTTAGATCTAGCTTGTTTTGAGAGGCTTTCTCTATTGGAGTGTGTTTTTCAGCCTCCAAATAGTTATCTGATCCATATTATTGATCAGATCTGAAATTTCATTTAGTTTTTTCAGTCTCATTCACCCTCAGCGCAGTTTCTTCTTAATATTGCGTTATTTGTGTAAGAGGGTTTCTTGTTTCAGCTTAATAATCAGATTGGGGAAGATCTCTTGGTGTTAGGCTTGCCTTCCCTTGGTTATCCGTGGATTGGGTGGCTGATCCATGTATTTGTGGATCTGATCTCTTCATTAATAAAGTTTGTCTTCAGAAATTTATGGGTTTTCTGCAGCACTGTAATTTGTAATTCAGATCTACGACTATTCATGCAATATTTTGATGTAATTCCAAAGGGATATTGTTCTTAAAGTCTTATAGCTTCCATATCTGTATTATATCTTATGTTTTACCTATTTATTTGGAATATATCTGAAGTATAATGTACAACAGCTGAATCATCTGAAAAATAATGTTGTACCTTCTTGTTGCAGTTCAATACATTGTTGCAGCCCCTTTTTCTAAGGGATTTCTTCATTAAATTCTCTGTATTTTCATGTAAATTGTATGGGAAATGTCTCTTATCTGATTCCTCAATTTTCAAACCCTACAGCAGCCAAGTACACTCTCATGCTTCAATAAAATTTTGCAGTAAGTAAGTCATGGGGAAATCAGGGTTTTTAAGCCTAGTTTGAGAAGGAGAAACTGTTTAGTTGAGCTAGGATTATTTGTTTGAGCCCAAATTCGGTGCATATGTCCCTCATGACCTAATATAACATGAAAAACCATCCCCGTCCTTTTTTTTTACGCATATCTATGCATTTATTTGTTTTGGGGTCAAAATCACTACTTTTCCCCCATCTTTGTGAAGAGAATTAACCTTATTTATTGTTTTTGTATATACCTTTGCTGCTGAAGTGTTTTCAAACCCATATCAGAGCTTTTATTTTTCTTCTACTCCAATATAGTGTTTAATTTACTGCAGCCCCTTCCGTTGGATGGTTTTTGACTAGTCTTGACTGTGGGAGACCTGTATAAGGCCTTAGAACTTATTTGTTTCTACTCAAATTCATTTTAATATTTCCTCACAACCCAAAAAATGGGAACCCAGCTCTGACCTTCCTTATTTTTTCAGATTTTACCCTATACAACATCCCTCTTGAGCCCATTGTTGCATTTCCTGAATCGGAGTTTTTGGTCACTCTTCATCTAGTTGGTTTTTGCTCCTCTTTGGTTCCTCATCTTAGATCTGCTGATCTAAGGACCCCAAGGGCAAAAAAATCCTAAGGAGTGTGTTAACATCCACTTTTTATGTGTTATCCCTATACTCTATAGACAGAATCTAGATTGGGCCAGGTAGCCTCTGGATCTCACCCTCTCTTTAGAGGTGAAATATCTGGTAAAATCCCCTCTATTCCATCTCTGGTTTAGAAGTTGTGGGTGTGTTTTCCATACTGTTTTGAATCCATAGAGGAATATCTTAAGATATTCCATATTGTGCCTATTTTTCCCATTTGGAACATTACAGAATGAAATGACTCAAGACCCATTTAACACCATAACTAGAAACAAGTTAAACTTTCAGAGTTTCCAAAAAAAAAAAATTATGGTGATAAAACCAGGTACCAACATATTTTTTATGGCTACTGTTATTCATGTGGAAAATTTGGTCATAAAGATGTAGAATGTCGCACATAACCTAGGAACGAATACAATTCCAGGAGATCTGTCAAATATGAACCTCTCAGGGCTCACCAAAACATCAATAGATTTCAACATTAAAGAAATAATATTGAATGTTACAAATGTCAAAACTTTGGACACATAGCCAGAGACTACAGACTTGAAAATCCTCCAGAAGAATCTTCGAAGCCACAGAACGAATGAACATGGAAGAAGAAGAAGACTGATAATTGTGCTCTCGCTCTCAAGGCTCAAAACAACAAAGATGTGTGGTATGTTGATAGTGGTTGCTCAACACATATGACTGGAGATAGAAATAAATTTGTATCTCTGAAAGATAAGAAGGATGGAATCGAGTCCTTTGGAAATGATGGATCTTCAAATGTTATAGGATCATGTAATGTCACTCTCGGAAGCAAAGCTCTTCTAGCCAAAAATGTTCTATTGGTTGAAAACATGAATGAAAATCTACTCAGTGTTGGACAAATGTGTGATCAAGGACACACAATACAATTCAACTCCACAAAATGTGAAATTAGGAAAGGCAGGTATGGTGAAATTGTGGCCATAGCAAGTCGAGCTCCAAAGGACATATACATTCTGGATGAAGCAACTAAAGCATGTCTAATAGCTAAAGAGGATGATATAATATTTGGTAGCAATAATGATTGACTAAGTAAGAAGTTTGCTACAAATATGCAAAGTGATTTCGAGATTTCTTTACATGGTGAGCTGACATACTTCTTAGGGCTTCAAATATCTCAGCAAGAGAAAGGAATGTTTATATGTCAAGCCAATTACATCAAGGAAATGCTCAAGAAATTTAAAATGGAAGATTGTGAACGCATCCTTACTCCAATGGTAACAGGTTGCAAATTGAGCATAGACAACTCATCTAAGCATGTGGATCAAAGGTTGTACAGATCTATGATTGCTAGTCTTCTATATGTAACAGCCTCCTGGCTAGATGTTATGCAAGCATTTGGGCAAGTAGCAAGATTCCAAGCAGCACCAAAAGAATCACATATTATTGCAATCAAAATAATTCTTCTATATCTAAAGGGAACAACACAATATGGCTTGTGGTATCCCAAGGGTAACAATCTCATTATTCATTCCTTTAGAGATGCATATTGGAAAATAAGTGTTGATGATCGCGAGAGTACTCATGAAGCATTGGAATATCTTTGCTAGAATATTGGGATTCTCCCCAGTTCTCATTAGATTTTCCTTATTCAGAATATAAAGGGGGAGTGGAAGTGTGTACAAGTCCGCAGGATGGTTGTATGTGAGGGGGAATGGAAGTGTGTACAAGTCTGTAAGATGGTTGTGTGTCAGGGGAAGTTATCCTTTGCCATTGATGTCAAAGGGGGAGAGAATTTTGTAGGAAGAGGTGTCATGATTGCAGGGGGAGTACTTGTGTTTCCATCAATGCCAAAGGGGGAGATTGTTGATCAACGGTTGTCATTGATGTCAACCCAAGTAGCACTAGGGGCTACCCCAATATTGCATGGAAATTTTGACCTACCAAATTAATATATTCTGGGTCAAGAATTATTTTTATGGTTTCTACTTGCTGAGATGTTTTCGTTGATAAATGGCATGCCACGTAATTCTTCACAGTTTGAGAGATATTCATGTTAGAAGTTTGTAACCCCAGTTAGTGGGCTAAAACCCCATGGGGTTGTGCCATGGGTCATTGAAAAGTCATTATTAATATTTTTTTAAGATCCTCCCACGTTCACTTGTTGAAGCCCCTCTCAACCTAAGCATTTATATAAATTGTGATCCTCATATCCCCCTTATGCAAGGGATTTCACCATCTGAAAAAGGTCATCGTGGGATTTGTGCTCTAACACTTTTTCTATGAAGGTTCAGAAGTGAAATATTTAGGAGGCGAAGCCAAAATCCCAAGGAAGCTCATGTGAAAATTACAGATCACGGTGTGCAATAGTTTCAGAGATATGATCTGTGGAAGTCAGTGTTTTTGCAAGCTCCTGAAATTCATCTCAAAGAACTGACCTTGGGAAAATTGTCATAACTCTTTCTCTGAGTATCGGATTGGAATTCTGTAAAATGTGGAAGATATTTCACAGACTGTAGTTTTGTATCTATCAATTGCAGATCGGAATGAAGAAATAGTGACACGTGGCACGTCATACAATTTCGCCCTACTGAAACAGTGCATAATTAGGGCATTGTGTGAAATTGGGAATAACTCTCCCTTCAAGAATCCAAATTGGGTCAGAATTGTGGCACTGGAAAGATGAATCAAAGGACCACTATAAGACCAATAATAAGATATTGGGGATCTTAAATAATATAGGTACACAAGATTCAATATCGAGCTCCTAGAAGGCAAGAAAAATCTAGATCATGTGTGGTCAAGGGCTGCCAAGAACCATACTTTCTAGGGCAGCAAAGCAAAGCAAGGTGCAGCAGAGGGTAGCATGACAAGAGTAAAAACTAAGGTGTAGAACAACAGAACTGAGTTCATCACATGAATTCTTCAAGTGGGCAGCACTGCATATAGTCACTATAAAGGTATCATTGTACTAAGTCATTATGAATACATTATTGTAAAAATTGTTCTAGTGTATATTTGCCAAGAGTTGAAGGAGTGGTGTTAGGAGGTTTAGGATCATAATTAGGTGGTTGTGTCATAGTTGGGGTTGTGGTCTAGTGTGTCTTCTTATTCTACATCATTTTATATCATTGTAAAGTGGACCATTTTCCCTGGTACGGGAGTCCATTCTTCTTTTATTCTTCTATAGGGTGGTAGGGTGGTGCTAGGGTGAGTTGTAGCTCATTGGGTGTTAGGGTATCCATTCAGTTGACTACTAAATAATCCTAAGAATTGTAGCGTCTATCTAGTGGGAGCTAAAGAAGAATGATTTTGTAGCTTCTAGGAAGTTGGAGCTTTATTTTCAATTGGAGTTTAATATTAAAGAATTATTAGAAAAGCATTAGGTGGTTTTTGTCCCGTAGTGGGTTTCCACCTTAAAAACTGTGTGAATTTGTGCTCCTTTTGTTTTCTACTATCATTGTACAAACACTGATAATAATTGAAGATTAACTAATGCTCTAATTCAAAGGAATACTGATTCACCCCCCCATCAGTATTTCCAACAATTCATATCAGAGCTTGGTTCCTTAAATAGCAGTTTAACAGCTGGAAGGAGGTCATGGAGCATACCAAGAATGGTGTATCTCTATTCAATGAAAATAATTATCCACTCTGGAAAGGAAGAATGGAGTTCTATCTCTTGGTGCAAGGTTACGAATTATGGGACACTGTTCAAAATGGATTTACATAAATTGCGAATGAACAAGGTAAGAAGAATTTGGTAAATGATGAAAAAGCAAAGAATATTATTATTAGTGGACTTATCGAATCTTCTTATCATAAGGTGTTGGGTTGTAAAACCGCCAAAAATATATGGGACAAGCTTGAGAATATATATGCAGGTGACACAAATGTGAAAGAAGCAAAGCTTCAAATCTATAGCGCAAAATTTTAGCAACTGAGAATGAAAGAAGATTGCAACATTGCTGCATATTTCCAATACATTGATGAAATAACCAACACTCTGGAAGGATTGGGAGAGCCAGTTGACGAGAAGACTATTATACGAAATATTATTAGAACATTACCAAGGAGATTCAATCCAAAGGTATTAGTCTTAGAATACATTGCAAATCTGGACAAACTCAGCAAAGAGGAATTACATGGAGTTCTCATAGCATATGAAATGAGACTTGATGAAGAAGAGGGTACTTCGCATCTAGAGGTTCATTGCATTTAAGAAAACCAATAAGTACAAACAAGCTTCAATTGAAAAGACATGCACTAGAAAGTGTGAAGAAAAGGAAGATGATGGAGAAGATCTTTCAAATGAAGAATATTCTTACTTTATGAGAAAACTAAAAATTGGTAAGGGAAAATTCAAAGGTAAACTTTCGTTGATATGTTTTGGCTCTGGTGAGGTTGGGAATTTCGCAATAAAATGTCTGAATAGAAGTGATGGCAACTCAAAAGGAAGGAAAGGCCTTAAGAAATTCATCAAGGATCCAAAAGGAACTTTCTCTCTAAAGAAGATAGCTCATCAGCCAATGAAGACAATGACAGGGAAGAAGAAGCCAATGAGAGAGTATTTTTTATGGCCAAGAACAATAAACAAGAGGTATCAAACAATGAAGAAGAAGGATTGACCATAGAAATTTTTTCTAAGGAAGCAATCAAGCCTATAAAAGAGCTCAAGGAAGAAAATATCCATTCCAATACTCTTGAAGAACAAGTTCAAGGTCTCAAAATTGAAGTTGAAGAACACAAATGCATTGAAGAGTCACTTCAAAAGAATTTGGAAGAAAGCAACCAAGAAAGGGAAGAATTAGAAGCCGAAGTAGTCTTGCTGCGTAAGGAAGTGAAGAAAGGAAAAGCTATCCATTAAAACTATGCCAACAGCTCAAGGCCATTGGAACAACTCATCAACAATCAATGATCGTACAACGACAGAACTGGCATCGGTTACAAAGAAGAAGAATTAGACATTCTATGATAAAATACAATGAACATATGAGATCTGACATGCATGTAGACTTCATTGGACAAGAGTCACAAGAACAGCCTTGGAAGACAATTCCTCGATGAAGATTTCCATCCAAGTACCAACATATTTTTTATGGTTACTATTATTCATGTGGAAAATTTGGTCATAAAGCTGTAGAATGTCGCACGTACCCCAGGAATGAATACAATTCTAGGAGATCTGTCAAATATGAACCTCCCAGGGCTCAGAAAAACATCAATAGATTTGAACATTTAAGAAATAATATTGAATGTTACAAATGTTGAAACTTTGGACACATAACCAAAGACTACAGACTTGAAAATCCTCCAGAAGAATCTTTGAAGCCACCGAACGAACAAACATGGAAGAAGAAGAAGACTGATAATTGTGCTCTCGCTCTCAAGGCTGAAAACAACAAATATGTGTGGTATGTTGACAGCTATTTCTCAACGCATATGACTGAAGATAAAAGGAAATTTGTATCTCTGAAAGAGAAGAAGGATGGAACCATATCCTTTAGAAATGATGGATCTTCAAATGTTATAGGATCAGGTATCGTCACTCTCGAAAGAAAATATGATATAGCCAACAATGTTCTATTGGTTGAAAACATGAATCACAATCTACTCAGTGTTGGACAAATTTGTGATCAAGGACACACAATACTATTCAACTCCAAAAAATGTGAAATCAGGAAAGGGAGGTATGGTGAAATTGTGGCTACAGCAAGTCGAGCTCCAAACGACATAGATGTTCTGGATGAAGCAACTAAAGGATGTCTAATAGCTAAAGAGGATGATATAATATTTGGTAGTAATGATGATCGACTATGTAAGAAGTTTTCTACAAAGATGCAAATTGATTTCAAGATGTCTTTACTTGGTGAGCTGACATGCTTCTTAGGGCTTCAAATATCTTAGGAAGAGAAATGAATATTTATATGTCAAGCCAAGTACATCAAGGAAATGCTCAAAAAATTCAAAATTGAATATTGGAAACCCATCCTTACTCCGACGGTAACAGGTTGCAAATTGAGCACAGACAGCTCATATAAGGATGTGGATCAAAGCTTGTACAGATCTAGGATTGGTAGTCTTCAATATGTAACAACCTCTCGCCCATATGTTATGCAAACAGTTGGACAAGTAGCAAGATTTCAAGCAACACCAAAAGAATCACATATTATTTCCATCAAAAGAATTCTTCAAAATCTAAAGGGAACAATAGAATATGGCTTATGGTATCCTCCAGGTACAATCTCATTATTCATGCCTTTACAGATGCATATTGGACAGGAAGCATTGATGATCGTGAGAGTACTCATGAAGCATTGGAATATCTTCGCCAGAAGCTTGGGATTCTCCCAAGTTCTCATTAGATTTTCCTTATTCAGAATATAAATGGGGAGTGGAAGTGTGTACAGGTTCGCAGGATGGTTGTTTTTCAGGGGGAGTGGAAGTGTGTACAGGTTTGCAAGATGGTTGTGTGCTAGGGGGAGTAACCCTTTTCCATTGATGTCAAAGTGGGAAAGAATGTTGTAGGAAGAGGTGCAAAATAGCAGCAAGAAGTTTATCACATGAAGTCTTCAAGTAAGCATCACTGCATACAGTCACCCTAAAGTATTTCCAACAATTAGAATCAAAGCTTGGCTCCTTCAATAGTAGTTTAACAACTGGAAGGAGGTCATGGAGCAAGCCAAGAATGGTGAAAAAGAAAGGAGAAATTAACAAGTGAATGTGTTGAAGAAAAAGATGAAAATCCACCTAAATTGAGAAGAAGCTCAAGGATTAAAGGCATGGTGAAAAAGACATGCATTAAGGAAATAGGAGTCATAAACATTGAAGAAGAAGAAACTCCAATCTAATCTCCAGTTGATAGATCTCCTTTACACTAGTATAAAGAAAACCCTAACAAAGGAACTCCAGATATAGATCCAGCTCAACAACATATTTATGACTATGTGGAATCACTAGAGAAAATGGCCTCATAAAATCGAGAAATATCTCCCAATCCACAAGAACCTCCAATAGAAATTTTGAGATGAGACAATTATGAATTGGAGATACCGAATAACCATATCAAGAATGAAAATGAAATCCTAAGAGAGCAGATCAAATTGAAGGGTAGCATGAAAAGCACTCTCTCTCAGCAAATGAAAGCACTATATAAAGCAAACAAGAAGCTAAAGAAAATAAACAAGAAATTGAACAAGGCACTCATTGATCTTAGGTTCAAATCACTCATAAGGAAACCCAGAATGGCATTGACTACCAAAAGAAGCAGAAAAAGGAGTCTAGATGTTCTTGTAGAAGTATCAGTGTAAATGGAATAAATTTTTGATGAAATTGCATGAGGACATGCAAGAGTTTTGCAGTGGGGGTATGTTGAGCCCTGAAATTGTCTTCTATTTTGCCAAAATTCACTTCATTTCATCATTCCTTTATCATTTCATAAACCTAAAACTCAATGAGAATTACTAAGATTACTTAAAGGTTGCATACAATGATTAACTTATTGTGCTTTTGTGATTTTGTTGTCTTAATGATTTTTGAATAGTTTTAGCTACAGAATGCAGTCATTTTGTAGCTAGTCAAACGTTCCATAGCTATTTTGGTGTTTACATATGTTACATGTCTCATCTGGAGAAAAGGAACACATAGGTGGATTCCAAATCTTTCCTACATCATCATTCCCTTCCACGAAGACTGGATCAATAGTTGGAGGTGCATATGTATGTGGTCAAAGAAAAATTCAAGCAAGTTGTCTTCTACAGGAATCAAGACTCCTGTTTTGCTTTACAACAAATCAGGAATCCTAAAAGAGTTATATTTTGATTTTAACCTTAAAACTACACCTATACGTACTTTTATTCAATCGTTATGTAATTGCATATAAATTCAGCTCATTAATTCCGAGAGGAAAAAATTTGATACATATTTTATCATTCTTGTGATACTCTGTTTTCGAGCATTTTGATAATATAAGGAGTAAAACTTTGATGTTGTTCTGAATACAACCTTGAGGAGTTAAAGGATTAATGCTGAATTGATAGCAGAGGGCCCCTACTATTCCAGGAAGCTTTACATGTTTTCTAGATAAGTAGTTTTCAATTCTGTTTTGTCATATTTCCTTACTTAGACTGCTTTCTAGAATTACATCTCTTAGCATTATGTTTCATGTCATTTGCTTAGATAAAAGATCCTCGTGATATTATACTTAGTCTATTTCTCAAGCTTTTCCAATATATCTCTATTAAATGAATGGGATTTAATTGTATTATTCTGAGTTACTAGCACTTCAATTTCTGTCATTTAGATTAACAAGATCCTCATTATCTTACAACTATTCTCTTTCTCAGGCTCTTCCAATATATCACTACTATATGAATGAGATTTGGTTGTACTATTTTGAGTTATTAAGCATTTTCTGTTCTGCAATTAGATATAAGATCCTCATCTTATTACAAACAATCTTCTTCTCAATCTATTCCAATAAACCTCTAAATCAAAAATAAGACTTACTTGTAATACTGTGGGTTACTTATTGTTTTTTTTTATAGAAGATCCTTATGACATTATGCCTAATCTCTTTCAATAAACTCTTCCAACAAATCTCTAACTCATGAATGAGATCTAGTTGTAATGTCATAAGTTGTTTCAGCATTTCATAGGAGATCCTTATTACATTATATTAAAATTTTTCTCAAGCTATTCTAGTACACCTCTATCATATTAATGAGATTTCACTGTAATGTTCTAAGTTATTGTTTGTTTTAATACTTCTTTTATGTTTTAGGAAGATCCTCATTGCATTATAATTTAATCTCTTTCACAAGCTATTCCAACAAATCTCTAACTAAATGAATCAGATTGAGTTGTAGTGTTTTGAGTTACCTTTCTTTTTCATGAATGTTCATTTGCAAGCTATAATATCCATGGATTAGGACTCTCTATTTACATCATTTTCTAATTAGGGAAAAAACTTGTAACTAAACTCTGTTTTAATTCTAAGATTTCCTTTCTCTTCCTTTTTGGCATAGATTTAACTTCATCTTCTGAGCATAGAGTATCATACTAAAACTCAAACATAAAAAAACCCAAAAAATTAGTAAAACACTGAAAAAAATGAAACAAGAAAAGGGATACTTATGCACATATAGTGCAAGTACACTTCATAAATTTACTAGCCCTGGTCGATAATTTATGCTATCAATTTAGGACACTAAATTGACTAAACATTTTGGCGTTGTTGCCGGGGAAGTGTAACTAGGTAGCCTTATTTCCTATTTCCCAAAAACAATGATATGCATAGAGAAAGATATTCTAGGGGTAGATTTATAAGAGGCAGAAGCTTAATTCCCACAACTCCACTCCCTCCACCAAGACCAAGAAGCAACACACCTCCAAATCAAACCCACATTCCATACTATACTGGTCAGAGGATTCCAAAAGTCTCAATATCAGACATCCCATCAAGAATATCTCCCACTTCATCCACTGAAGAAATTCTAGAGGAAGAAGATCCAAGGACTCCTACAGAAGGGATAAAATTTTTCACTTCCACAGGGGAATATATTCCAGTAGAAGAATTAAAAATCCCTAGTGAAGAGGAAGAAGAGGACTATTTCTTCAATATATTCTTGATAGAAGAACCAGTAGAGCAACTAGCTCTTCCAACTGAACCCCATATAAGTTCAAAGGAGTCTATCATGGCAGAAGAAGGGGAAGGAGAACTCTTTAATGGAGAAAAAACACTATTTGGAGGAGGTAGAGGTAGAGGAGGAGATAGAGGAAGAGGTAGAGGTATAGAAGAAGGTAGAGGAAGAGGAAATGCAGAAGGAGGAAGAGGTAGAAGGGAAACTGGAAGTCCTTTTGGATTCCCTATAATAGATGAAGAGACTAATGCAACTATGAAAAATATCTCACCCTCTATTCTTCCAAACTTTCATGGACTAAAAAGTGAAGGTCCTGAGACCTTCCTATTTGAATTTGAGGTTCCATGTAGAACCTATGATTATCTAGAAGATGCTCAAAAACTTAAATTGTTCCCTTCAACATTGAAAGGAGCAACATTAAAATGGTTTATAAGTTTAATCACTAGGTTTATTAGGACATGGGATGAAATGAGGAAATAATTTCTAGACAGATATTTGGATTACTATATACCAGTCAACCATAAGGAGGGAGTGTTCAAGATGATGCAAAAAGAGGATAAAAATCTGGAAGATTTGTTGGAAATATTTAACTATAACATCAAGAGGGCAAAAATAGAAAACTTGTACGAAGATACTTTGAAAGCTCTTTTGTTGAAGACAATTAGGGATGAATGGATAGATATGCTTAATATCATGGGGAAAGGAGACATATCTCAACTTTGATTACCTGATATAGCTGAATTATGGATTAATCTTTCAAGAGGAAAATCTAAGATTCTAAAAGGGCCAAGAGACCCTTCTCTTGCAAGAGCAAGCAAATATGTAGCTAGAACAATAAGTAGGGCAGATATAGGAAATATGCTTAATGAATTCAAAACTGACATTCTAGGGATTCTTAGTGAACAAATAGACACCCTTAAGTTACAAAACAAGCAAAAATATGAAACTGATGCCTTATCAATCTTTTGTCCCAAATGTAGGAAGAAGCATGCCTTAAGAGAGTGTCCTTTGGATGCAAAAGTAATAGAGACTTGTGTAATTTGTTCAGAAAAACATGAGACCAAGAATTTTCCCTCAATCCCTAGCCTTAAAGTTGTCTTTCAAGAAGAAACAATCATAAATTCCATAGAATCTCTTAATTTTGTCTCTAGAAAACCTTCGCAGGGACCTCAAACACAAGGGTTTAGTAATCAAATGTATAATCAACCCTCACCTAATTGGAACTCCTAGCGGCAACCTTGGCCCCAATTTCAAAATCAATCTCAACCTTGGGCTCAAGGAAAAAAAAATCCTTATGGAAGGTTCTCCCAGTATTATCAATATCCACCCTCTTATCCCTCATATCAAACATATTCAAACTTTCCTCCTCAAAAAAATCCTCAGCAGAATCCACAACATCAAAGCCAACATCAAAATCAAAATCAAAATCCACCACTTCCATTACCATTTCCTCAAAAACAAAATCAATTGCCTACCCAGCCAATATCAAAACCCAACAATAAAAACCCTCAGAATACATACATGATAAAAGGTCAAAAATTTCCAACTTATTTGATTACTCCTTTAGACCTTAATGATGCTCAACTTAGGTCTGGAAGAATACTTCAAAGAAAGAAACCTTCTGTAGTTATACAAGAACAAAACAATTCTGAGGAAGATTCTCTACAGGTAAATAAATTTTTTGAAGAAAACACATCTCTTCAAGACCAAAACATTGGAAAATAAAAAAAGAAAGAACTAATAATTTCAACTCCTATGTTAGAACAGCCATCAACATCTACTACTACACCTCCTTTTCCTGAAAGATTACAAATTGACATAGGTGTAGAGAAACAAATTATGATGCCTAACTATGATTTCCTAGATGAGTTAAGAAATTTTTGTATCAAGATTCCATTATTACGAGCCATCAAGGAAATCCCAATTCTAGAAAAGACAATAAAAGAGCTGAGTATGAAAAAAACAGGAAAAAGAATAAAAGAGATAAAGAAAATACAACTGGTAGGAAAAATAGCAGACATAATGATGGGAAAGAATGCCATTCCAAAATATCTAGATCCTGAAAATCCAGTTGTTAAGATACATATCAATGGAATAGAAATCCCAAAGACACTTATTGATCTAGGAGCAACAATCAATATCATGAGTAGGCAAATCATGGAAAAACTAAAACTTCCTAATCTTCTTTTTACACCCACACAATTACAATTAGTAGATAGATCTGTAATCAAACTAGATGGGGTATTAGAAGACATTCCAGTGTCCTTAGGTTCTTGGGAGTATCCTATGGATTTCATGATCCTAACTCCTAAAAATGATCTAGGAGGACATCCTATTATATTAGGAAGACCTTGCTTAGCTACAGCTGATGCTTTCATTAGTTGTAGATTTGGTGATATGTACATCTCTGATGGAAGTTCAAATAGTAAATTCACCTTGTATCCTCCAGCAAGAAAAATCACAGAATTAGATGTTACTCAATGGATTGATGATGAAGAAGATATACAACCTCTCTTCACTATTTCAGAAATTAGTGAAGATAGTCAGATTCTGAATGCCTTGGAAAATGATGAATCTTCTTTAGAATACAAACATGAACAATTCCAGGAAGAATCCAACATTGAGTTCCTGTCATCAAGACAAATTTCTCTTTACCTCATAGAAGAATTTGGCAGCTCTACAGTTGAAATATTCCCAGGAAAAACCTTAAACATAAACAAAAACCTAGAGAAATTTCAACAAGAAAAGATACTTAAAATATTTCAAAGACATTATTCTGCATATGCATGGGAGTACACTGACATGAAAGGGATAAACCCTAAGACTTGCACTCATCGTATCTATATAGAGGAAAATTGTAAACGAATCAAACAGCCTCAGAGAAGGATGAATCCAAATCTTAGGGAGATTGTTAAAGAAGAGTTGCAGAAATTGTTAAATGTCAACTTTATTTATCCCATTTAAGATAGTCATTGGGTTTCTCCTTTGGTGATTGTACCCAATAAAAATGGTAAATGGATGGTATGCATTGACTATAAAAAATTAAACAAAGTTACTCTTAAAGACAATTTTCCCTTACCCTTCATAGATCAGGTGTTAGATACATTGGCAGGAAAAAAGTACTTTTCATTTTTGGATGGTTTCAGTGGTTATAATCAAATTCATGTTGCACTTGAGGATCAATATAAAACCACATTTACCTATCCTTGGGGTACCTATGCCTACCGAGTATTACCTTTCGGATTATGCAATGCACCTGCAACATTCCAAAGGGAAGTATTGAGAATATTTTCAGATCTAATACATGACTCTGTAGAAGTATACATGGATGACTTCACAGTCTATGGAAACACATTTGAATAAGCCTTAGCAAGCTTAGAAGAAGTTCTAAAAATATGTAAAGAGGCAAACCTTTCATTAAGTCATGAAAAATGTTTCATGATGTTCACTGAAGGTATTGTCTTAGGACATCATATTTCAGGAGATGGGATTAGAGTTGATGAGTCAAATTTTGAATTCATCTCTAGACTATCAGCTCCAAGTTGTCATAAATATGTTAGGAGTTTTCTAGGATTTACAGGACATTATATAAGATTTATAGAAAACTTCACCAAGATAGCATCTCCACTTTTCAAACTACTTACCAACGAGTGTGAATTAAATTGGAATCTTGACTACTAATTAGCCTTTGAAACCCTGAAAACAAAAATCTCTGAAGAACCTATTTTAATGGGACCTAAATGGAAATTACCTTTGCACATCTCAACAGATTCCTCAGATACAACTTTAGGTGCTGTACTGGGACAAAAAGACCTGATTCCTTATGCCATCTACTATACGAGTAAAATTTGACTCCTTCAGAGTTGAATTATACTGTAACTAAAAAGAGTTCTTAGCTTTTGTTCATGCCATAAATAAATTCAGACAATATATAGCAGGCTATGAAACCTTTGTCCACACAGATCACTATGTAAATAGGTATTTAATGAACAAATCAATTACTAATGGAAGAGTCACAAGATGGTTATTGCTTTTACAAGAATTTAACGTCACCATTATAGATAGGCCTAGAATCCAAAATACAGTAGTTGATTTCCTATCTAGACTCCAAAACATTAAAGACAACACTCCAGTTGAAGATCAATTCCCTGATGAATATCTCTTTGTAGTTACTACTCAAACTCCCTGGTTTGCTAGCGTTGCCAATTATCTAGTTTTAGGGAAATTTCCTTCAATTATGAATGTAAGAGAGAAAAGAAAATTTATTTTTGATAGTGTAAAATATTCATGGATTGCTAATGAGTTATACAAAACAGGTCCAGACTTTATTATTAGAAGATGTGTTGGAGAAGATGATATGCCTGAGATTCTCAAGGCATGCCATGATGAACCTTGTGGTGGACACTTTGCTGATAAGAGGACAGCTTATAAGATCCTTCACCTAGGATATTATTGGCCATCCCTCTTTAAAGATGCTAAAGAGTGTGTCAAAAGGTGTGACAGTTGCTAAAGGGTAGGGAAACCTTCCCCTTCAAGTGAGATGCCATTGCAACCTCAGGTACATATTGAACCTTTTGAGAAATGGTCTTTGGATTTTGTAGGACCTATTAATCCTCCATAAATTCAAAAGAAATATATATTAGTTTTCACTGATTATGTTACCAAATGGGTAGAGGCCAAACCATTACTTTCTGCTAATGAAGCATCTGTAGTTAATTTTATTTTCGAGGATATTTTTACTCATTTTGGTGTCCTAAGAGAAATTTTTACAAATCAAGGAGCTCAATTCACATCAAATATGGTGGAGCAAATGGTAGAGAAGTACAAAATCAGACACAGGAAATCTACTCCCTACCATCCACAAGAAAATGGCCAAGTGGAATCTACTAATAAGGTCATTGAAGGGATCCTGACAAAGACTATTCATTTACATAGAAGAGATTGGGCAAAAAGGCTTCCTGAAGCCTTATGGGCCTACAGAACTAGATGGAGAAACACAACAAGACACACCCCTTATGAACATGTTTATGGAAAACAAGTCTTGTTTCCCATATAGTTTTAGATCCAAACTTTCAAAATGGCAGTCCATCTAGGACTTGATTTGACAGAAGCACAAAAGCACAGATTGGAGTAGATTAACGAATTGGATGAGATTAGACAAGATGCAGTCCAGAGAACAAGCATAGTCCAACAACAAAGGAATATATGGCATGATAATTACATCAAAGAAAATAAATTTAAAGAAGGTGACTAGGCCCTCTTATTTGATTCAAAGTTCAAGGATTTTCAAGGTAAATTTCAATCTCATAGGCTTGGTCTATATGAGATTGTGAAAATCTTCGAAAATGGAGCAATAAAAATCAGGACAATAGATGAAGGAAAGGTAGCTTTTCTTGTAAATGGACACAGACTGAAATTGTATCATAAGCCACTTTCAAGAGAGGAATTTGTCAAGAAATTCCAAGATAACATTGATATGAAGTTAGTGAAGATGAATTCTTCTTCTTCACTAACTTAATTGTATTTTTCTTCAATGATTTGATAATATATATCTATATATATATATATATATATATATATATATATATATATAAACAAAAAAAAAAAATAATAATAATAATAATAATAAAAGTATAAATATGAAAACCAATCATTTATTGGCATATTTATACAGAAAGTATAAGGTGAAAATCAGAATTCTTCAGACACTTTAGACTTTCAAAAATTGATTCTTTTTCTGCAATGAAGTATCAGAAAATCATAAGTTGCAGATTCACTTTTCATACTTCAATTCATACTTCATTCCATTTCATGTTCCATGACCCATCTCATTCCATTCCATATTTCACTTCATCCATATCTCATTCCATTCCACATTTCACTTCATCCATATTTCATTCCATATTTCAGAGTTTTAACAGATACATTCTGTAGCTAAATTTTTTGTAGCTAATCTTGTTTTGCAGCTAATTTGACCCTGCAAGCCTGCTTCAATAAAGAAAGGATGAGTCACAGAAGATTATGGAGCTTAAAAGATCAATATTTTTCAGATGAAGGACAAAGTAGAATAAAGCAACAAAATAAAAAAGGCTAAGGTAAACTATATGAAACTATTTTGATAGCAAAACATGAAAGATATAGTATAGTTAAATCATATGCTTCCTAAATTTATCTTATCATTTGAATTGATCATTGCCTATCATAAAAACTTCTCGACCAAATCCCTTACATTCCACTCCATAACAATTCATCATTTAAAATATTAACGGATAAAACTTTGATCTGACCTATTAGGTCACGTCCTTAGATCATATCATTTATTGATGAATTTTGAAAATCATTATATGATCTCTTCGTGGTCTTTTATCCCACATCAAACTATTAAACCCAATCATCTTCATGATTTACCACAACCTTATTCATTTATCCATATCCACTCATTGCCATTACATTCCGTAGCTAGTTTTCATCTACGGAGAGGTCATTTTAAGGGTAAAACAACCTTCCACAGCTACTCTTTCTTCAGACAGGAGATCAGAAACAGAGCAGTCGATATAAGCCAAAGAAAGGAAGAAATTTGTATCAAGGAGAGAAATGGGGCTTATTGTGACATCAAAGCCAATTGTGACCAAATATTTAGAAGGATACCCTCAGATTAAGGGATTATTACAGCAGGTAGGCTGGCTGAGATTTATAAGGAAGTTCAATGGATTCCACAAAGAAGTCACGAAGTCATTTGTAAGTTCATTCGATGGATCAGAGGTAGAAATTGGTAATATTAAGTTCACCATCACATGGTCATTCATAACTAAGGCCACAAAATTATCACGACAGGGTGAACGTTGGTTTTAAAACAAAGAGTTTCATAATGAAACCTAGAAACAAATGCTAAAAAAACCATGTATGGACATTTCAATGTTTAGAAAAGGTATTCCTAGTACAGCTTGGAAAAATAAATGGGGGAATGTGTTGTTTATTTTACAAAAATTCATAACTTGTGAGGGTATATTTGGCACTTTTTATGTCTATCATATTAGACTGATGATGAATTTCTTAAAGGATGAAATATATTTACCCTTCTTCCTGCTTAATAGTTTGAAAAGAATGGCCTCTAATGTTCAGAAAATACTTCAGTTCCTAGAAACTACTTTACATCATCATGGCTTAATTAAGATTTTAATTGAGTTACATTTGAAGAAAGTAGGAGATAGCTGGGTTGAATTCCTCCTAAGAAACCATTTTGAAGAACCAGAAAAAACATTGTCTAAAGAAGAACCTGTAAGAAGAAGTAGGAGGGGGGAAATTGTTAAATCTATTGAGATCAAACCTGATACATCAACATAGGAAGATAGTGAATAAGTAATCTCTGAAAAATTGGTAAATATTAGGAAACAAATCAGGAATAAAAGAAAGGAGAAATGAACAAGTGAATGTGCTCAAGAAAAAGATGAAAATCCACCTAAATTGAGAAGAAGCTATAGGCTTAAAGGCATGGTTAAAAAGACATGCATTAAGGAAACAGAAGTCATAAAAATTGAAGAAGAAGAAACTCCAACCCAATCTCTAGTTGATATATCTCCTCTTTACTAGTATGAAGAAAACCCTAACAGAATAACTCCAGATATAGATCCGACTCAACAACATATTTAGGACTATGTGGAATCACTAGAGAAAAGGGCCTTAGAAAATCAAGAAAGATCTCCTAGTCCACAAGAACCTCCAATAGAAATTTTGAGAAGAGACAATTATGAATTGGAGATACTGAATAACTATATCAAGAATGAAAATGAAATCCTAAGAGAGTAGGTCAAATTGAAGCGTAGCATGAACACACTCTCTTAGCAAATGAAAGCACTATATAAATCAAACAAGAAGCTAAATAAGGAAACAAGAAATTGAACAAGGAACTCATTGATCTTAGGTTCAAATCACTCATAAGGAAACCCAAAATGGCATTTACTACCTGAAGAAGCAGAAAAAGGAGCCTAGATGTTCTTGCAGAAGTATCAGTGAAAATGGAATAATTTTTTGATGAAATTGCATGAGGACATGCAAGAGTTTTGCAGTGGGGGTATGTTGAGCCCTAAAATTTTCTTCTCTTTTGCCAAAATTCACTTCATTTCATCATTCATTTATCATTTCATAAACCTATAACTCAATGAGAATGACTAAGATTACTTAAAGGCTGCATACAATGATTAACTTATTGTACTTTTGTGATTTTGCTGTCTTAATGATTTTTGAACAGTTTTAGCTACAGAATGCAGTCATTCTGTAGCCAGTCAAGCGTTCCATAGTTGTTTTGGTGTTTACATATGTTACAGGTGTCATCTAGAGAAAATGTACACATAGGGGGATTCCAAATCTTTCCTACATCATTCGTTCCTTTCCATGAATACTGGATCAATAACTGGAGGTGCCTACGTACGTGGTCAAAGAAAAAGTCAAGAAAGTTGTCTTCTACAGGAATCCTGAAATAGAACTATTTTTATTTTAACTTTAAAACTACACCTGTAACTACTTTTATTCAATGTTAGTTATGTAATTGCATATAAATTCAACTTGGCAATTCCGAGAGGAATAAGTTTGATACATATTTTATCATTCCTCTGATACTCTGTTTTTGAGCATTTTGATAATAGAAGGAGTAAAAATTTGATGTTGTTCTGAATACAACCTTGAGGAGTTAAAGGATTAATGCTGAATTGATAGCAGAGGGCCCCTGCTATTCGAGGAAGATCTACATGTTTTCTAGATAAGTAGTTTTCAATTTTTTTTTTCATATTTCCTTACTTAGACTTCTTTCTGGAATTACATATCTTAGCATTATGTTTCATGTCATTTTCTTAGATAAAATATCCTCATGATATTACAGTTAGTCTATTTCTCAAGCTTTTCCAATATATCTCTATTAAATGAATGGGATTTAATTGTAATATTCTGAGTTACTAGCACTTTAATTTCTGTCAGTTAGATTAACAAGATCCTTATTATCTTATAGCTATTCTCTTTCTCAGGCTCTTCCAATATATCACTACTATATGAATGAGATTTGGATGTACTATTTTGAGTTATTAAGCATTTTCCGTTCTGCAATTAGATAGAAGATCCTCATCTTATTACAAATAGTCTTTTTCTCAAGCTATTCCAATAAACCTCTAAATCACGAATAAGACTTACTTGTAATACTGTGGGTTACAGATTGTTTGTTTTATAGAAGATCCTTATCACATTATTCCTAATATCTTTCAATAAACTCTTCCAACAAATCTCTAACTCATGAATGAGATATAGTTGTAATGTCATAAGTTGTTTCAGCATTTCATAGGAGATCCTTATTACATTATAGTAATCTTTTCCTCAAGATATTCCAGTACACCTCTATCATCTGAATGAGATTTCACTGTAATGTTCTAAGTTACTATTTGTTTTAATACTTCTTTTATGTTTTAAGAAGATCCTCATTGCATTAGAATTTAATCTCTTTCACAAGCTATTCCAACAAATATCTAACTAAAGGAATCAGATTGAGTTGTAGTGTTCTGAGTTACCATTCATGTTCATGAATTTTCATTTGCGAGCTATAATATCCATAGATTACGATTCTCTGTATATATGATTTACTGTTGTAGCTAAAAATTATTTATATGCATTTATTATGTATATTTTAAGCCTATTAATCATAACAGGACCGTTATACAGCGTATTCATTGCAGAGTTCCATATTTGGAACATTACAGTGGTATCAAAGCTGTCATCTTGGCTCAACCTGTGGATTTCAGATCCACTCAAAAGATATGAATGAGAGGAGAACACAATTATGGAGAGGATGAGCTTACCCTCATCCATTTTCAAATCCAAGAAGAAATAAGGAGAGAAATGCATTGAAACTCCAAAAGGGTTTCAAGGAGGAGACAACTGCAATGAAACCTCTAGGTTTCAAGAGGCAAAAAAAGATGCATGCACTTCCTGTTCTCATAGAGGAGGTGAAGAGAAAGGAGACCACTTAGAGCATGAAATCATAATTGGATATTTGGTAGAATACAAGTGCCAACCTAGGGCTATCAAAGAAACCCTAGATTTTCCTCACTTTATTCAAATGAGAGAAAAAAAAGGACCTTGCAGCAAAGTAGAGATTAGGGGCAATAGATTCCTATTGTATACATTTGATGGGTCAACTATAGCAAAAGCTGTAGGTTTTAACCCTGAACAGAAATATCGACACACGATTCTTATAACAGAAAATAAACAATAGCAAGAGCATAAAACATAAAACAGATAAACACAGAGATTTTCCCCTGGATCCCAAATCGAGACGACCAGCTTGATTTTTCATTATATTCCTTTTAGTGTTACAACACATATATATACATGTCGGAGCATACATAAACCCCAATCCATTAACCCTGGATTAGAACATAACCGTAGTTCCCTTGACCAGATCTACAAAAATACCAGGGGCCAAAAACCATCGAACCCCAAAACCATGTGCAAAACCATGCACAAAACCATGGGTGGATTCGCCTATGAGTGGTTCTGCACAAAAAACAAATTTTGGCCGGGGCGCTGCCCCGGACCCCAACGGTGGGGACTGCTTCGCCCCTCATGACCCCCCAGCTACGCCCGACGCAACATACAGTGCGTGGGGATAATCGTGGAAAGAATATAACACATACCCAACAAAAGCTTGGGCAAGGAAGCTTGAGGAATTCTTCCTACTTCATCCAATGGTAGAGAAGGAGGCAATATAAGTTGCAGCGCTGCACCTGGAGGGTGAGGCCAATGCTTGGTGTTACAATCACTTAAGCCACACAAGAGTGAATTATTTTTCTGAGTTCACTCAAGAGCTGATTAGAAATTTTGATGAAGAGAGATCAGAGGAAAGAGGGTCCACACCACCATGGGAAGAGACAAGTACCAGTGCTGTCATAGACTTGGGAGAGCATCCTTCTACATAAACAACTGGGGTAGCCATTACATTGGAAGAATGATCCTTTGTAGCTCTACAAGAAGTTCCCACATCTCACCAAGGTATGGAAAGATTTCCATTTTTTCTTATTGCAACAAATATTTCTAAGAATGGTGGAGATATGTCCTTATATGGCCCAAGATCAAACGTTGTTGCCATGAAAGAGCAACAAGATTGCATTGCATTGTGCAAGCTTGAATGGTTCAAGGAGCAAATGAACCATCATTCTCATAGACTCCTATTGAGTTGCACACAACCCTTGAGGTTGAGGTGTGATCTTCTGGAGAGAATCATGAACCTGGAGGATGGAGTGAACTTTGCTCCAAACAAACTCATGCAGAACCAAATGTTCATCCCGAAGTTGAGACATGAGATAGCCAAAACACCCCGGAGGAGGGTTACAATGCTATCAAGAGGTAGCAGCAAGGAGGCTTTTCTTTCAGCCCCTTTGGATACTTATGGGTTCAAAATGATCATCGATGAGAGATCTTCTCTAGGAGGCCTCCAAGGAGTTGCATTTTAGCATCCCATGGAATGCAAGGAGAAAAATCTGATATGGGAGGATGGTAGTCACTTTTTGAAGAATACCAAGATGGAGGAAGATAGAAGGCATTCATCGGCGGACAAAAGGGTGTGGATAGAGAGCAAGGAGTTAGAGAGTTACTCGCAACTCTATGATACTGGGTAGCAAGAGGCAAGACTGCATTGGCTACTCTTGAAAGAGTTTGGCCATCATGTGGCATATCCTTCTTCTAAGGGTATGAGGGAGGAGGATACTTGGCAGAGTACTTGCATCATGGGGCAGCAAGGAGAGTGGATACATTATGATGATATGGTCATTTTGTTATCACTACATCAGTTGTATGATGGAGGTATGATGAGGTAGCAAATACATTTGTTTCCTTCGAGGATTAAGAGAGGGCAAGGACAAAGTTGCTCTCACATTTTGCATAATGTTTCAATAGGAGGAGATGGAAACATTATGAGAAGGTTCTTTGACATTGGACATGTAAAATGATGGATTTATGAGTTGGAAGGAGCCTATTTGCATAGGCCAACAACACTGTCACTTTGGAGCATAAGCTTGCTGATGGAGTGTTCCGAGGATCACTTCATATTCGATGCACTTGATGGGCATAGAGGAGGTGATATTGGTAGATTGGTCGATGGACTCATGGGTTATTGTGGTGTGTTCTCCTTGACTTGGATTTCCAAACATGAGAAGGAGGATTTTCATGCAACATGTGGCTCATTCATCTTCATATGGGTATGTCTTTCCACTATGGAGGATTCATCTATGGATCTTGTCACCATCTTGTTTCCCTTACATGGTAATAATTCTATTTTTGCATTTATTGATTGTACCACACAATATTTTCATTCTCTTACCATTTCTTTGTAGTGCATTTCTTTTCAAAGGGGCAAGTTTCTCTTTAGGCTCAATGGACCATTTTTGGCCAGTTATTATGATGGAGATAGCCATCTACTATATTATTTGGGGCAAGTGTTTGGTTGCTCTTTGTATTCTCAGTTGATGCACTCAACCATTTACTACTTGCTAGTAGATGTGGTGACTTACACAACCAACCATCTATCAAGAGACAACTTGCCATGCTATTGTCTAAAGCTGCAGTGGGGAAGACTGTGTTGTGACCACTTGGGAGACTGTTGGTACCTTCCAACACCCTATGAAACCTTCAGTATTTATCTCATTATGATGTTTATCATGATCCTACTTGCTGATATTATCCCTACCTACATGAGGAGCATGATTGGAGAAGGAACACATGGAGTGGATGTGTTCTTGGGGGAGGAGAATTCCCAAACTTTTTGCATTGCATGCTCTAAGGGGAGCATGGGAAAGGACATGGCCTCTACAGCAACAAATTGGTGTCTTAATGAGGAGGGCCATGAGATGGATGGGATGCCTTATGATGATGATTCCTTATCCATCATGTATGAGATGGTTTGGGCTAGCTTGATTCACAGTGTTGGGAGAGGGACCTTTGGAGGTCTAGCTTCCTTCTTGACATTTGAGGGCAACATGATGGCATCCAAAGATCAGAAAATAATTTACACTTGTATTAATTGGAGAGGAAAGTGGCATGGGGTAGGCTACTATATCTACCATGATCATAATTTCATCCCACCTACTTTTTCAGAGCTTCAGGTGGAGGGTGACTTGCATGAGTTACCATTTTGGAGGGTGGCTCACTTTTCTTGGTTGATAGCTCGAGGAGGAGAGATTCAAATGGGGATGATGAATCCAAATCTATATCAGCCCTCATGCTTCAAGAGGTTCTTCAAACAGCCCATTGTTTCCCCCATGGATGTTTCATTGTCACATCATGTTACCTGTTTGGGATGTTCTCCAATAGATGGATTGCACACTTGCGAGGAGAAACTTGGAGATATATTGATGATACAACACCTTGATCCTTGGATGATTGCATCATATGTGGTTGCCACATGGGAAGAGAGGATACTCTTCAGTCTTATCCTTGCATTTTCTTGAGGGCAAGCAACATTTGGGAGGGGGGGACTGTAATGTTCCCAAATTTGCACATAGCAATTTGGAACATTATATTTTTCTACTTTCACCTAAGAGAGGAATAAATGGGTAAGGGAACCCATGAAAAATAAAATATGAATAATTTCCACCTTAATAAGGAAGGGGATCACTTCATGAGCTGAAATTTACACTTGCAAGTGTGAACAGAGGGAAAATAGATGAGGACATAGTCAATTTTGACTAAGTCAACATGCATTCTTGAGGAGGAAGAGATCACCTAAGTAAACCAGTTCAATGTGAACAAGGATCAGCCTAAGACACACATATGTAAACTAGATTGAATATCCTTAGTGTGAAAGAGGCATTGGAGGTGTATTAGTTGACCAAATCAACAACGCAGTGACAAGAGGAGGGAAACAAGCTAGGGCAGCGCAGTTTTGAATCAGGAAGCTTCATGAAGAAGTCACCTCAACATTGTGTGGGGTATGGGGTGAGGAAGCTCACCAATGATAAAAGGAAGGCATAGCATCAAAGGAGATTCATTCATGTATTCAGATTTCTTGGTATAGAGACCAATTTCATACTTCAGTTGTTTAGCCAGAATTGTTGCACTGCTTAGTGCAAGGATTTCTATGCAGGAATTCCATCCTGTCTTTGGATAAGATTGATTAAGGGATAAAGAGAGAAGAATTTGAGATTAATTTTATTATTTTGTTTTGTTTATTTAATCCACATTCAGCCACAGTGCAGTATCCTTCATAAAACTACGTCCCTTATGCAGCAGCAGTAGCAGCAGCACAACTGTACCCTTTGATTTGATTCAAATATTTGAGGAGGAGGTGCTCATTTCCCTCTGGGAGTGCTAATAAGAGGCCTAGGGCTATATATCTATATTATTCTGACATCTCATGTCATGTATAGCCATTTTTAATATAGATATATAGTAACTACGTTATTTTCTACAGTAATGTTTGTTATTCATGCATTTTGCCGGAAACCTTTGCCAGGTGTCTTTTTCTTTGTATAAATGATGTTAAATATCTATTTCTCTGCCATTAGATTAATATAGACTTTGTATCAGAATTATTTTATCATTTTCTATAGAAACCCTCATGGGAATTACGCTCTCACTGTATTGAGAAATTTCTGTTTAGCAAAGTCATGGGAAATCAATGTTTTCTAGCCTAGTCGAGATAGGAGGAGTTGTTTAACATAGCTAGAAGCATTATTTTGAGCTTAAATTCGGATCATAGGTCCCTCATGACCGAATATATCATATCCAGCCAATTCCCATTCTTATTTTTATGCTCATTTCTGAAAAGATCTTTTTAGGGCATAAAACACCCTTTTTCCCCACTTTCCGGATCATGAAACGAAGTACAAGTTTCTGTTGTAGATAAAAATGATGTATATGTGTTTCTAATGTATATTAAGCCTATTCATCATAACAGGACCATTATACAGCTTATTCATTGTAGAGTTCCAGATTTGGAACATTATAGCTTACTTTACGAGAAAATGAAAAATTGGTAAGGGAAAATTGAAAGGTAAAATTCCATTGATATGTTTCAGCTGTGGTGAGGTTGGGAATTTCATAGAAAAATTTCCGAACATAAGTGATGGAAACTCAAAAGGAAATAAAGGCTTTAATAAATTAAACAAGCAAGGATCCAAAAGAAACTTTCTATCTAAAGAAGATAGCTCATCATCTAATAAAGACAATGACAATGAAGAACAAGCCAATGAGAGAGTATTTTTTATGGCCAAGAAAAATAAACAAGAGGTATCAAACAACGAAGAAGAAGGAATGACCATAGAATAATTTTCTAAGGAACCAATCAAGCTTATAAAAGAGCTAAAGGAAGAAAAGGTTCGTTCCAATGCTCCTAAAGAACAAGTTCAAGGTCTCAAAATTGAAGTTGAAGAAAATAAATGCATTGAAGAGTCACCTCAATAGAATTTGGAAAAAATAAACCAAGAAAAGGAAGAATTAGAAGCCGAGGTAGTCTCGTTGCGTAAGTGAAGAAAGGAAAAACTATCCAAAACTATGCCAATAGCTCAAGGGAATTGGAAGAACTCATCAACAATCAACGATTTTACAATGATAGAACTGGCATCGGTTACAAAGAATAAGAATCAGGAAATTCTACAACAAAATACAATGAACTTATGAGATCTCACATGCATGTAGACTTCATTGGACAAGATTCGGAAGAACAGCCTTGGAAGACAATTCCTCGATGAAGATTTCCATCCAGGTACCAACATATTTTTTATGGCTATTGTTATTCATGTGGAAAATTTAGTCATAAAGTTGTAGAATGTTTCACATCCCCCAGGAATGAATACAATTCCAGGAGATCTATCAAATATGAACCTCCCAGGGCTCAGCGAAACGTCAATAGATTTGAACATTTAAGAAATAATATTGAATGTTACAAATGTCGAAACTTTGGACACAGCGAGAGACTGCAAACTTGAAAATCCTCCAGAAGAATCTTCTAGTCCATAGAACAAACGAACATGGAAGAAGAAGAAGACTGATAATTGTGCTCCCGCTCTCAAGTATCAAAACAACAAAGATGTGTGGTATGTTGACAGTGGTTGCTCAATGCATATGATTGGAGATAGAAGGAAATTTTTATCTCTGAAAGAGAAGAAGGATGGAACCATATCCTTTGGAAATTATGATCTTCAAATCTTATAGGACCAGGTACTATCACTCTTTGAAGTAAAGATGTTATAGCCAACAATGTTCTATTGGTTGAAAACATGAATCATAATCTGCTCAGTGTTGGACAAATGTGTGATCAAGGACACACAATACTATTCAACTCCACAAAATGTGAAATCAGGAAAGGGAGGTTTGGTGAAATTGTGGCTACAAAAATTCGAGCTCCAAATGACATATGTTATGGATGAAGCGACTAAAGGATGTCTAATAGCTAAAGAGGATGATATAATATTTGGTAGCAATGATGATCGACTCAGTAAGAAGTTTGCTACAAAGATGCAAATTGATTTCAAGATGTCTTTACTTGGTGAGCTGACATGATTCTTAGGGCTTCAAATATCTCAGAAAGTGAAATTTATATTTATATTTCAAGCCAAGTACATCAAGGAAATGCTCAAGAAATTCAAAATGGAATATTGCAAACCCATCCTTACTCCGATGGTAACAGGTTGCAAATTGAGCATAGACGACTCATCTAAGGATGTGGATCAAAGGTTTTACAGATCTATGATTGGTAGTCTTCTATATGTAAAAGCCTCACGGCCATATGTTATGCAAGCAGTTGGACAAGTAGCAAGATTCCAAGCAGCACCAAAAGAATCACATATCATTGCCATCAAAATAATTCCTAGATATCTAAAGGGAACAACAGAATATGGCTTGTGGTATCCCAAGGGTAAAAATCTCATTATTCACGCCTTTATAGATGTAGATTGGGTAGTAAGCATTGATGATCATGAGAGTACTCGTGAAGCATTGGAATATCTTCGCCAGAAGCTTGGGATTCTCCCAAGTTCTCATTAGATTTTCCTTATTCAGGTTCACAGGATGGTTGCGCGTCAGGGGGAGTGGAAGTGTGTACAGGTCCATAAGAGGGTTGTGTGTCACGAGGAGTAACCCTTTGCCATTGATGTCAAAGGGGGAGAGAATTTTGTAGGAAAAGGTGTCATGGTCGCAAGGGGGAGTACTTGTGTTTCCATCAATGCCAAAGGGGAGATTGTTGATTAACAGTTGTCATTGATATCAACCCAAGCAGTACCAGGGTCTACCCCAATATTTCATTTGAATTTTTACCTACAAAATTAATATACTCTGGGTCAATAATTCTTTTTATGGTTTCTACTTGTTGAGATGTTTCCATTGATATATGGCACGCCACGTAATCCTTCACGGTTTGAGAGATACTCATGTTTAAAGTTTGTAACCCCAGTTAGTGGGCTAAAACCCCATAGGGTTGTGGCATGGCTCATTGAAAAGTCATACTTAATATTTTTTAAGCCCCTAAAATCCCTCCCATGTTCAATTCTTGAAGCCCCTCTCAACCTAAGCATTTATATAAATTGTGATCCTCATATCCTCCTTATGCAAGGGATTTCGCCATCTGAAACACATCATCATGGAATTTTCACTCTAAATTTTTTTCTATGAAGGTTCAAAAGCTGATATTTTTGTGAGGCAAAGCCAAAATCCTGAGGAAGCTCCTATGAAACTCTTAGATCAAGGTTCACAATAGTTTCGGAGATATGATCTGTGTAATTCAGTGTTTATGCAGGCTCCTGAAATTCATCTCAAAGAAGTGACCTTGGGAAAATTGTCATAACTCTCTCTCTAACTATTGGATTAGAATTCTGTAAAATGTGATAGATAGTGCATGGAGTATAGTTGTTTCTCTATCAATTTCAAAGCTGAATAAAGAAACAGCGACACATGGCATGTCGTACAAGTTGGCTCTATTGAAACAATCCATAATTAGGGCATTGTGAGAGATTGGGCATAACTCTTACTTGAAGAATCAAAATTGGGTCAGACCTATGGGATTGGAAAGAAAAATCATAGGAATACTACAGGACCAAAAATCATATATTAGGGATCTGAAATAACAGAGATACACCAGATTCAATATCGAGCTCCTAGAAGGCAAGAAAAAGCTAGATCATGTGTTGTCAAGGGCTGCAAAGGACTAGAATTTCTAGGACAGGAAAGAAAACCAAGGTGCATCAGAGGTAGAATGACAAGAGAGGCAACCAAGGTGTAGAAAAGCAGCAATAATTTCATCACATGAAGTCTTCAAGTTGGCATCACTGCATACATTCACTATAAAGGTATCATTGTACTAAGTCATTGTAAATACATTATTGTAAAAATTGTTCTAGTGTCTATCTTCCAAGAGTTGAAGAGGTAGTGTTGGGAGGTCTAGGATCATAATTAGATGGTTGTGTCATAGTTGGGGTTATGGTCTATTGTGTCTTCTTCTTCTACACCATTCTATATCATTATAAAGTGGACCATTTTCCCTGGTATGCGAGTCCATTCTTCTTCTATTCTTCTATAAGGTGGTAGGGTGGTGCTAGGGTGAGTTGTAGCTCATTGGATGTTGGGGCATCCGCTCAGTTGACTACTGAAGAATCTTGAGAATTAGAGCATCCATCTAGTGGGAGCTGGAAAAGAATTCTTTTCTAGATTCTAGCAAGTTGGAGCTTTATTTTCAATTGGAGTTGAATATTAAAGAATTATTAGAAAAGCATTAGGTGGTTTTTCTCCCGAAATGGGTTTCCACCTTAAAAAATGTGTGCATTTTTTTTCCTTTTGTTTTCTGCTATCATTGTACAAAAATTGATAATAATTGAATATTAACTAATTCTCTCAATGAAAAGAATATTGTTTCACCCCCCCCTCTCAGTATTTCCAACAATTGGTTTCAAAGCTTGGTTCCTTCAATAGTAGTTTAACCACTGGAAGGAGGTCATGAAGCATACCAAGAATGGTGTACCTCTGTTCAATGAAAATAATTATGCACTATAGAAAGGAAGAATGGAGGTCTATCTCCTAGTGCAAGGTTATGAAGTATGGGACACTGTTCAAAATTTATTTACATCAACCGCAGATGAAAAAAGTAAGAAGAATTTGGTAAATTATGCCAAAGAAAAGAATATTATTATCAGTGGAATTATTGAATCTGCTTATCATAAGGTCTTGGGTTGTAAAACCGGAAAAAATGTATGGGACAATCTTGAGAATATATATGCAGGTGACTGAAATTTCAAAGAAGAAAATCTTCAAATCTATAGAGTAAAATTTGAGCAACTCAGAATGAAAGAAGATTTTAACATTGTTGCATACTCCCAATACTTTGATGGAATAACCAATACTCTGGAAGGTTTGGGAGAGCCAGTTGATGAGAAGAATATTATACAAAATATTCTTAAAACGTTATCAGGGAGATTCAACCCAAAGGTATCGGTCTTAGAATACAGTGAAAATCTGGAAAAATTCAGCAAAGAGGAATTACATGGAGATCCCATAGCATATGAAATGAGACTTGATGAAGAAGAGGGTACTTCGCATCTAGAAATTGCATTCGTTGCATCTAAGAAAACCAATAAGGACAAATGACCTTCAATTGAAAATACATGTACCTTCAAGTGTGAAGAAAAGGGAGATGATGAAGAAAGTCTTTCAGATGAAGAATATGCTTACTTCATGAGAAAACTAAAACTTGGTAAGGGAAAATTCAAAAGAAAACTTCCATTGATATGTTTCGGCTGTGGTGAGGTTGGGAATTTCGCATAAAAATGTTCGAACATAAGTGATGACCACTCTGTTGGGTATGTGTTATATTCTTTCCACGACTAAGCACGCGCGGGGGGGTAAGAGGGGGGGCGATAGCCCCCCCTTTGCACTGGGCGCAACAGGGGGGTCATAGGGGGGGCGATAGCCCCCCCTTTGTGCTGGGTGCAACAGGGGGGGTGGTAGCCCCCCCTGTCGAGGTCCGGGGCAGCGACCCGGCGTAAATTTTGGTTCCTTAATTTCCGCTGTGTAGTCTGCGTCCATGGTTTTGTGCATGGTTTTGCACATGGTTTTGAGGTTCGATGGTTTTTGGCCCTGGTATTTTTTGTAGATCCGGTCAAGGGAACTACGGTTATGTTCTAATCCAGGGTTAATGGATTGGGGTTTATGTATGCTCCGGCATGTATATATATGTGTTGTAACACTAAAAGGAATAGAATGAAAAATCAATCTGGTCATCTCGATTTGGGATCCAGGGGAAAATCTCTGTGTTTATCTGTTTTATGTTTTATGCTCTCGCTATTGTTTATCTTCTGTTATAAGATTCGTGTGTAGATAATTTCTGTTCAGGGTTAAAACCTACATTTGGTATTAGAGTTGTTTCGGCTTCAAGGGGACGCCTTTGTTGTTGAGGGTTTTTTTTTTTCTCGGGCCTGTGGTAGACCTTGTGCAGTGGGAGATCTGCGAGATCGATTCTTGCGGTGAAAGAATATGGCGAGCGGTGGAAAGATAGAGACCGAGAAATTTAATGGTCAGAGTTTTGAGTTGTGGAAGCTCAAGATGGAGGATCTGCTGGTGGATAAAGATCAGTGGATCACGGTAGATCCAGGTACTAAACCAACGACGATGTCAGATGAAGACTGGAAGAAACTGGATCGGAAGGCTAAGAGCACAATACGGTTGTGTGTCTTAGATTCAGTATTGTTGAATGTATCTGGGGAAGCTACGGCGAAGACCTTGTGGGAAAAGCTAGGGACTTTGTACCAATCTAAGTCTCTGGTGAATAAGTTGTTCTTGCGGAAAAAGCTGTATAACCTGAGGATGAAGGATGGAGACTCGGTGACAGAGCATCTGAATGCCTTCAATACTGTGGTAAGTCAGCTGTCATCTGTTGATATTAAAATCTCAGATGAAGATAAGTGCATCATTTTTTTGTGCTCTCTACCAGACTCGTGGGACAGTCTGGTTATTGCAATAGGTAGCAATACAAATACCTTGAATTTTGATGACATTGTCTCAGCCTTGCTGTCGGAGGAAATGAGACGGAGAAATATGGAGGGTCAAAATGGAGATGCCTTATCTGTACGAGGAAGGTCCCAGAACAGAAGCAAGAATAAGGTTTCGAGTGGGAGATCTAAATCTAGAGGGAGATCTAAATCTCCTGGAAAGTTTGTAAAGGTGTGCTGGAAATGCGGAAAGGAAGGGCACTACAAAAAGGAATGCAGATCTAAAGCTCCTGAGAAAGGAAAGGGATCTGATGAAGGTCCTTCTGCAGAGGCAAAAACCACCTCGGATGAATGTGGGGATGTGTATTTGGCTTCTTCTTCAAATACACATGTAGATCATGAGTCATGGTTGATTGACTCAGGTGCATCCTTTCACTTCACTCCCCATAGGGAGTGGTTCTGCGAGTATGAGAAATATGATGGTGGTGATGTCTTCCTAGGGGATGATAGGAGGGCCAGAATCATCGGACGTGGAAAGATCAAGCTGAAGCTGGAAGGTGGAAGGATTAGAACACTTCCTGGTGTTCTAGATATTTCTGCATTGGCTAGAAATTTTATTTCTGTAAGCAAGATGGATGATGCAGGTGTAAAAACAGTGTTCGAGAAATATTCCTGCAAGATGGTTCGGGGAGCACTGGTACTAATGCGGGGAGTTCGGACTGGAACTCTATACAAGCTACAAGGTAGCACTGTTATTGATGGGTGTAATAGTTCTATGGTTCTTGAAAATGGAGCGGAAAGCCTAGTTGTCTCTGGAGAAAAGACCATGTTATGGCATCAAAGGCTTGGACATATTGGAGAGAAGGGCCTTCAGATACTGCACAGAAATGGTATGGTAGAAGGTATGTCTAATTGTTCTCTGGATTTCGATTTCTGTGAACATTGTGTATATGGGAAGCAGAATCGGGTGAGTTTTCCTTATGGTGCTAAGAGGGCAAACAAGATATTAGAACTTGTGCACAGTGATGTGTTTGGGCCTGTGTCAGTTCCATCACTGGGAAAGTCTGTGTACTATGTTTCATTCATAGATGAATTCTCAAGGAATACATGGATATATTTCTTGAGGAAGAAATCTAAAGTCTTTGACAAATTTAAAGAATTTAAGGCTCTGGTGGAAAACCAGACAGAGAAGAAGATAAAGGCATTGAGGATAGATAATGGTGGGGAGTTCTGCAAGAAGGAATTTGAAGAGTTCTGTAAGAAGTGTGGTATAGCACGGCAGAAGACTACTCCATACACACCTCGGCAAAATGGAGTTGCAGAAAGAATGAATAGAACACTGATGGAAAAGGCAAGAAGCATGCTCAGTGGTACCGGGTTAGGACAAGAATTCTGGGCAGAGGCAGTGGAGACTGCATGTTACTTAGTTAACAGATCACCTTCATCAGTGTTGGAGGATAATACCCCACATGAGGTATGGACTGGTAAGAAACCCTCTCTTTCACATCTAAGGGTATTTGGATGTGATGCATATGTACATGTTCCAAAGGAGAAAAGGACCAAGTTGGATAATAAATCTGAAAAGTGCATCTTTATTGGGTATAAGGATGGTTTAAATGGTTACAAGCTTTGGAACCCAGAAACAAGGAAGGTTGTGTACAGCCGAGATGTGGTGTTTAGAGAAGTGAAAGATTTTGTTAAACATGAAGTCCTATCAAAGGAACCTGAAAAGATAGAGTTTGAACTAAAGGAGGATGAATCAGACTCTACAACAGAAGAAGACTCAGAAGATGAAGAGCCACAAACTCCAGCTTTGAGAAGATCAGTTCGGGAAAGAAGGCAACCAGAAAGGTATAGTCCATCTACTTTATGTTCAGGTTTTGCCTTAACTATAACTGATGATGAACCCAGAACTATCAGGGAGGCAGTAGATTCAGAGGATGGAAAACTCTGGAAGGAGGCCATGGTTGATGAAATGGCATCCTTGCACAAAAATGAGGCATGGGATCTGGTGGAGTTGCCGGCTGGAAGGAAGCCCATTGGGAGAAAATGGGTGTTTAAGAAGAAGATGAATGTACAAGGCAAGGTGGAGAAATACAAAGCTCGGTTGGTAGCGAAAGGTTATTCCCAGGTGCCGGGAATTGATTTTGGTGATATTTTTTCTCCTGTTGCCAAAGTTACTTCTATTAGATTACTTTTATCTGTTGCTGCCGCATTTGATTTTGAGATAGAACAGATGGATGTGAAGACAGCATTTCTTCACGGGGATCTAGAAGAGGAGATCTACATGAAGCAACCTGAAGGCTTTATGGTGAAGGGTAAGAAAGAACTGGTATGCAGGTTGAAGAAGTCTCTGTATGGGTTAAAGCAGTCACCAAGGATGTGGTATCAGAAATTTGATACCTATATACGGGGACTTGGCTTCACCAGAAGCAAGGAGGATCACTGTGTTTATTTTAAATTAATTGGTGACCGTGTTATTTATTTGGTCTTGTATGTGGATGATATGTTGTTGATTGGAAATGACAAAGAAATTATGCAAGATTTGAAGACCCAACTGTTCTCCAAATTCGACATGAAGGATCTGGGTGGTGCAAATTATATTTTGGGCATGGAAATTAAGAGAGATCGGGCAAAGAGGAAGCTCTGGTTAAACCAGAGGAAGTATGTCGAGACTATATTGCAGAGGTTCAATATGCAGGATAGTAAACCGGTGAAGGTTCCTATTCCTGTAGGTGTAAAGCTGTCTGCTGAACAGTGTCCCAAGACACAAGAAGAAGAGAAGTATATGTCCCGTGTTCCATATGCAAGTGCAGTGGGTAGCCTGATGTATGCAATGGTCTGTACTAGACCAGACATTGCACATGCAGTGGGAGTATTGAGCAGGTTTATGTCAAACCCAGGGAAGGAGCATTGGACAGCAGTGAAGCGGGTTTTCAGATATTTACGTGGCACTAGCAATTATGGCTTGTGCTACCAGGGAAGACCAAGATTGGAAAGAATGTTGGACATTCATGGTTTTGTTGGTGCAGACTAGGCTGGAGATCTGGACCAAAGAAGATCTACAAGTGGGTATGTGTTTAGCCTATTTGGAGGCTCAGTCAGTTGGATGAGTAAAAGACAGTCTGTAGTTGCTCTTTCAACTACAGAGGCTGAATGCATAGTAGCCACTCATGCAAGCAAGGAAGCAGTTTGGTTGTAGAGATTGTGTTCAAGTATGGGGTTGGTACAACAAGCTATAAGGATAGACTGTGATAGCCAAAGTGCAATTTTCTTAGATAAGAACCCTGCTTATCATTCGAAGACAAAGCACATTGATGTTCAATATCACTTTGTTAGACATATGGTTGAGGCTAAAAGGGTGTTGCTGGTAAAGGTGGACACTTTGAAGAATGTTGCAGATGCATTGACGAAGTATGTGAGCACTCAGAAGTTCTCTTGGTGTAGAGAAACAATGGGTGTTGAATAATTGGCCCAATGACTAAGCCCTCTTGTGGCCCCCCATGGAAAGAAAACAACAAGTGGGAGAATGTTGGGTATGTGTTATATTCTTTCCACGACTAAGCACGCGCGGGGGGGTAAGAGGGGGGGCGATAGCCCCCCCTTTGCGCTGGGCGCAACAGGGGGGTCACAGGGCAGCGCCCCGGCGAAAATTTTGGTTCCTTAATTTCCGCTGGGTAGTCTGCGTCCATGGTTTTGTGCATGGTTTTGCACATGGTTTTGGGGTTCGATGGTTTTCGGCCCCTGGTATTTTTGTAGATCCGGTCAAGGGAACTATGGTTATGTTCTAATCCAGGGTTAATGGATTGGGGTTTATGTATGCTCCAGCATGTATATATATGTGTTGTAACACTAAAAGGAATAGAATGAAAAATCAAGCTGGTCGTCCCGATTTGGGATCCAGTGGAAAATCTCTGTGTTTATCTATTTTATGTTTTATGCTCTCGCTATTGTTTATCTTCTGTTATAAGATTCGTGTGTAGATAATTTCTGTTCAGGGTTAAAACCTACACACTCAAAAGGAAAGAAAGGCTTTTATAAATTCAACAAGCAAGGATCCAAAAGGAACTTTCTCTCTAAAGAAGATAGCTCATCATTCGATGAAGACAATGACAACGAAGAGGAAGCCAATTAGAGAAGATCTCAAGGCAGAGAAGATCCATTCCAATAATCTTGAAGAAAAAGTTGCAGGTATCAAAATTGAAGTTGAAGAACACAAATGCATTGAAGAGTCACTTCAAAAGAAGTTGGAAGAAAGCAACCAAGAAGAGGAATATATAATTAGAAGCTGAAGTAGTCTCGCTACGTAAGGAAGTGAAGAAAGGAAAAACTATAAAAACCTATGCCAAAATCTCAAGGGCATTGGAAGAACTCATCAACATTCAATGATCTTACATTGACAAAACTGGCATCGGTTACAAAGAAGAAGAAGAAGGACCTTCTACAGCAAAATACAATGAACCTATGAGATCTGACAGGCAAGTACATTTCATTGGACAAGATTCATAAGAACAGCCTTGGAATAAAATTCCTTGATGAAGATTTCCATCTACGTACCAACATATTTTTTATTGCTACTGTTATTCATGTGGAAAATTTGGTCATAAAGTTGTAGAATGTCAGACATACCCCGGGAACGAATACAATTCTAGGAGATCTGTCAAATATGAACCTCCCATGGTTTAGTGAAACATCAATAGATTTGAACATTTAAGAAATAATATTGAATGTTACAAAAGTCGAAACTTTGGACACATAGCCAGAGACTACAGACTTGAAAATCCTCCAGAAGAATCTTCAAAGCCAGGGAATGAACGAACATGGCAGAAGACAAAGACTAATAATTGTGCTCTTGCTCTCAAGGCTCAAAACAAAAAAGATGTGTGGTATGTTGATAGCGGTTGCTCAATGCATATGACTGAAGATAGAAATAAATTTGTATCTTTGAAAGAGAATAAGGATGGAACCGTGTCCTTTGGAAATGATGGATATTCAAATTTTATAGGATGAGGTACTATCACTCTCGGAAGGAAAGATGCTCTAGCGAAGAATGTTCTATTGGTTGAAAACATGAATCACAATCTGCTCAATGTTGGACAAATGTGTGATCAAGGAAACACAACACTATTCAACTCCACAAAACTTGAAATCAGGAAAGGTAGGTATGGTGAAATTGTGGCTAGAGCAAGTCGGGCTCCAAACGACATATATGTTCTCGATGAAGCAGCTAAGGCATGTCTAATAGCTAAATAGGATGATATAATATTTGGTAGCAATGATGATCGACTACGTAAGAAGTTTTCTACAAATATGCAAAGTGATTTCGAGATGTATTTACTTGGTGAGCTGACATAATTCTTAGGGCTTGAAATATCTGAGGAAGAGAAAGGAATATTTATATACCAAGCCAAGTACATCAAGGAAATGCTCAAGAAATTTAAGATGGAAGATTGCAAACCAATCCTTTCTCCAATGGTAACAGGTTGCAAATTGAGCATAGACAACTCATCTAAGGATGTGGATCAAAGGTTGTATATATCTATGATTGGTAGTCTTTTCTATGTAACAGGCTCTCGGCCAGATGTTATGCAAGCAGTTGGGCAAGTAGCAAGATTCCAAGCAGCACCAAAAGAATTAGATATTATTGCCATCAAAATAATTCTTCGATATCTAAAGGGAACAATAGAATATGACTTGTGGTATCCCAAGGGTAACAATCTCATTATTCATTCCTTTACAGATTCATATTGGGCAGGAAGTGTTGATGATCGTGAGAGTACTCATGAAGCATTGGAATATCTTCTCCAAAATCTTGGGATTCTCCCAAGTTCTCATTAGATTTTCCTTATTCAGAATATAAAGTGGGAGTGGAAGTGTGTACGGGTCTACATGATGTTCCTGTGTCAGGGGGAGTTACCCTTTACCATTGATGTCAAATGGGGAGAGATTGTTGTAGGAAGAGGTGTCATGACTGCAGGGGGAGTACTTGTGTTGCCATCAATGCCAAAGGGGGAGATTCTTGATCAGCGCTTGTCATTAATGTCAACCCACGAAGCACTAGGGGATACCCCAATATTTCATGGGAATTTTGACCTACAAAATTGATATGTTCTGGGTCAAGAATGCTTTTGATGGTTTCTACTTGTCGAGATGCTTCCGTTCATATATGGCATGCCATGTAATTCTTCACGGTTTGAGAGATATTCATGTTTGAATTTTTTACTCCAAGTTAGTGGGCTAAAACCCCATGGGGTTATGGCATGGGTCATTGAAAAGTCATAATTAATATTTTTTAATGACCCATGCCACAACCCCATGGGGTTTTAGCCATTAACTAGGGGTACAAACTTCAAGCATGAATATCTCTCAAACAGTGAAGAATTACATGGCATTCCATATATCAACAGAAACATCTTGACAAATAGAAACCATAAAAATCATTCTTGACCTAGAATATATTAATTTGGTAGGTCAAAATTCCCATGCATTGTTGGGGTAGCCCCTGGTGCTGCTTGGGTTGACACCAATGACAACTGCTGATCAAGAATCTCCTCCTTTGGCATTGATGGCAACATAGGTACTCCCCCTGTGGTCATGACAGCTCTTACTACAACATTCTAAATTGTAGTTTAACAACTGGAAGGAGGTCATGGAGCATACCAAGAATGGTGTACCTTTCCTCAATGAAAATAATTATGCACTCTGGAAAGGAAGAATGGAGGTCTATCTCTTGGCATGATATAGATTTTTCTTTTCATTGATGTCAAAGGGGGAGAGAATGTTGTAGGAAGGAGTGTCATGATCGCAGGGGGAGTACCTGTGTTTCCATCAATGCCAAAGGGGGAGATTGTTGATCAACATTTCTCATTGATGTCAACCCAAGCAGGACCAGGGGCTACCCTAATATTTCATGGGAATTTTGACCTAACAAATTACTATATTCTGGGTCAATAATGCTTTTGATGGTTTCTTCTTGTTGAGATGTTTCCGTTGATATATGACATGCCACGTAATTCTTCACGGTTTTAGAGATATTCATGTTTAAAGTTTGTAACCCCAGTTAGTGGGATAAAACCCCATGGGGTTGTGGCATGTGACATTGAAAAGTCATAATTAATATTTTTTAATATTCTAATATCCATCCCATGTTCACTTGTTTAAGCCCCTCTCAACCTAAGCTTTTCTATAAATTGTGATCATCATATCCTCCTTATGCAAGGGATTTCGCTGTCTGAAACAGGTCATCGTGGCATTGTCACTCTAAATTTTGTTCTATGAAGTTTCAAAAGATGAAATTTTTATGAGGCGAAGCCAAAATCCTAAGGAATCTCATGTGAAAATTTCAGATCAAGGTGCGCACTATTTCAGAGATATGATCTGTGGAAGTCAGTGTTTTTGCAGGCTCCTAATCTTCATCAAAAAGAAGTGACCTTGGGAAAATCAACATAACTCTCTCTCTGAGTATCAGATTTGAATTCCATAAAAACTGAAAGATAGTGCACTGACGTCAGTTTGTGTTCTATAAATTTTAGTGCCAAATGAAGAAACAGGGACACGTGTCACACCATACAATTTGTCTCTACTGAAACAATCCATAATTAGGGCATTGTGAGAGAATGGGCATAAATATCCCTTTAAGAATCCAAATTGGGTCAGACCTCTGGCATTGGAAAGATGACTTAGATGAATACTAGAAGACCTAAAATCACTTATTGGAGATATGAAATAATAGAGATACACCAGATTCAATATCGAGCTCCTAGAAGGCAAGAAAAATCTAGACCATGTGTTGTCAAGGGCTGCAAAGGACCAAAATTTCTAGGGCAACAAAGAAAAGAAATTTGCAGCAAAGGGTAGCATGAGAAAAGTAGCAACCAAGGCGTATAACAACAGCAAGAAGTTCATCAAATAAATTATTGAAGTGGGCAGCACTGCATACAGTCACTGTAAAGGTATCATTGTACTAAGTCATTGTAGATACATTATTGTAAAAATTGTACTAGTGGCTATCTTCCAAGAGTTGAAGAGGTGGTGTCAAGAGGGCTAGGATCATCTTTAGGTGGTTGTGTCATAGTTGGGGTTATGGTCTAGTGTGTCTTCTTCTTGTACATCATTCTATGTCGTTGTAAAGTGGACCATTTTCCCTAGTATGGGAGTCAATTCTTCTTTTATTCTTCTATAGGGTGGTAGGGTGGTGCTAGGGTGAGTTGTAGCTCATTGGGTGTTGGGGCATCCTTTCAGTTGACTACTGAATAATCTCAAGCATTGGAGCGTCCATCCAGTGGGAGCTAGAGAAGAATGTTTTTCTGATACCATTTTTGATCGGCGGTTTTCATTGATGTCAACCAATGTAGCACCAGAGGCTACCCCAATATTGCATTGGAATTTTGACCTGCCAAATTACTATATTCTTACTATAGAAAAAAGGTTAGAGCGAAAATGCCATGATGACCTGTTTCAAATGGCGAAATCCCTTGCATAAGGAGGATATGAGGATCACAATTTATATAAATTCTTAGGTTGAGAGGGGCTTCAACACGTAAACGTGGGAGGGATTTTAGGTGCTTAAAAAATATTAATTATGACTTTTCAATGACCCATGCCACAACCCTATGGGGTTTTAGCCCATTAACTGGGGTTACAAACTTCAAATATGAATATCTCTCAAACTGTGAAGAATTACATGGCGTTCCATATATCAACGGAAACATTTCGACAAGTAAAAACCATCAAAAGCATTCTTGACCCATACTATATTAATTTTTTAGGTAAAAATTCCCATGCAATATCGGGGTAGCCCGTGGTATTGCTTGGGTTGACATCAATGACAACCGTTGATCAAAAATCTCCCCCTTTGGAATTGATGGCAACACAAATACTCCCCATGCGATCATGGCACCTATTCCTACAACATTCTCTCTCCCTTTGATATCAATGACAAGCAAAAGATAGATCATGTGTTGTTAAGGTCTGCAAAGGACCAAACTTTCTAGGGAATAAAAGCAAATCAAGGTGCAGCAGAGGGTAGCATGACAAGAGCAGCAACCAAGTTGCAAAATAGCAGCAATAAGTTCATCACATGAAGTTTTCAAGTGGGCAACACTGCATACAGTCACTGTAAAGTAGTTCCTTCAATAGCAGTTTAATAGCTAGAAGGAGGTCATGGAGCATACCAAGAATTGTGTACCTTTGTTCAATGAGAATAATTATGCACTCTGGAAACGAAGAATGGAGGTCTATCTCTTGGCACAAGGTTACAAATTATGGGACACTGTTCAAAATGGATTTACATCAGCTGCAGATGAACAAGGTAAGAAGAATTTGGTAAATGATGCAAAATCAAAGAATATTATTATCAATGGGATTATTGAATCTTCTTATCATAAGGTGTTGGGTTGTAAAACCACCAAAAATGTATGGGAAAAGCTTGAGAATATATATGCAGGTGACTCAAATGTCAAAGAAGTAACACTTCAAATCTATAGAGAAAAAATTGAGCAACTCAGAATGAAAGAAGATTGCAACATTGCTGCATACTTCCAATATGTTGATGAAATAACCAATACTCTGGAAGGATTGGGAGAGCCAGTTGATGAGAAGACTATTATACAAAAGATTCTTAGAAGGCTACCAGGGAGATTCAACCAAAAGGTATCGGTCTTAGAATACAGTGCAAATCTAGACAAACTTAGCAAAGAGGAATTACATGGAGTTCTCATAACATATGAAATGAGACTTGATGAAGAAGAGGGTACTTCACATCTAGAAATTGCGTTCGTTGCATCTAAGAAAACCCATAAGAAAAAAAAAACCTTCAATTGAAAAGAAACGCACCTGCAAGTGTGAAGAAAAGGAAGATGATGAAGAAAGTCTTTCAGATGAAGAATATGCTTACTTTACGAGAGAACTAAAAATTGGTAAGGGAAAATTCAAAGTTAAACTTCCATTGATATGTTTCTGCTGTAGTGAGGTTGGGCATTTTGCATCAAAATATCCGAACATAAGTGATGGCAACTCAAAAGGAAAGAAAGGCTTTTATAAATTCAACAAGCAAGGATCTAAAAGGAACTTTATCTCTAAAGAAGATAGCTCATCATCTGATGAAGACAATGACAGCAAAGAAGAAGCCAATGAGACATTATTGTTTATGGCCAAGCACAATAAGAGGTATCAAACAATGAAGAAGAAGGATTAACCATAGAATAATTTTCTAAGCAAGCAATCAATCTTATAAAAGAGCTCAAGGAAGAGAAGATTCGTTCCAACACTCCTGAAGAACAAGTTCAAGGTCTCAAAATTGAAGTTGAAGAACAAAAATGCATTGAAGAGTCACTTCAAAATAATTTGGAAGAAAATAACCAAGAAAAGGAAGAATTAGAAGCCGAAGTAGTCTCGCTGCGTCAGGAAGTGAAGAAAGGAAAAACTATCCAAAACTATGCCAACAACTGAGGGCATTGGAAGAACTCATCAACAATCAATGATCTTACAATGACAGAACTGGCATCGGTTACAAAGAAGAAGAAGCAGGACCTTCTACAAAAAAATAAAATGAACCTATGAGATCTGACATGCATGTAGACTTCATTGGACAATATTCGCAAGAACAACCTTGGAAGACAATTCCTCAATGAAGATTTCCATATAGGTACCAACATATTTTTTATGGCTACTGTTATTCATGTGGAAAATTTGGTCATAAAGCTGTATAATGTCACACGTACCCCACGAATGAATATAATTCTATGAGATCTATCAAATATGAACCTCCCAAGGCTCAGTGAAACATCAATAGATTTGAACATTTAAGAAATAATATTGAATGTTACAAAAGTCGAAACTTTGGACACATAGCCAGAGACTGCAAATTTGAAAATCCTCGATAAGAATCTTTGAAGTCACAGAATGAACGAACATGGAAGAAGAAGAAGATTGATAATTGTGCTCTCACCCTTAGAAGCAAATATGCTCTAGCCAAGAATGTTCTATTGGTTGAAAACATGAATCACAATCTACTCAGTGTTGGACAAATGTGTGATCAAGGACACACAATACTATTCAACTCCACAAAATGTGAAATCAAGAAAGGCAGGTATGGTGAAATTGTGGCTACAACAAGTCGAGCTCCAAATGACATATATGTTTTGGATGAAGCAAATAAGGCATGTATAATAGCTAAAGAGGATGATATAATATTTGGTAGCAATGATGATCGACTAAGTAAGAAGTTTGCTACAAAGATGCAAAGTGATTTCGAGATGTCTTTACTTGGTGAGCTGACATACTTCTTAGGGCTTCAAATATCTCAGCAAGAGAAAGGAATATTTATATGTGAAGCCAAGTACATCAATGAAATTCTCAAGAAATTTAAAATGCAAGATTGCAAACCCATCCTTACTATTAGTATGAATCATAATTCCAAGTGTACGAAAAAATACCATTTTAGCTGCGCATAACAAACAGCCCTAACAGAAAATATGGTTGCTAATATCCTCAGATCTGTAGTTAGGTGATCAAGATAAATGCTGTGAAAATCTAGATCTATGCATTAGAAGAAATTTAGTAAAAAAAACAAGATTTTCTGCATGCATCCAATAGACAAGACAAGAATATGTTGAATTAATTTTGTATTAATGGCACCTGGAAGGAAAACACAAGAGGGTGTTTCCCGTTCTCCTCAATGGGGTAGGTTCTTGTAAGTCCTCAACACTTCAGATCTAAAATTCCTCTTTCTTGATGGTTTAGAAAACAGAGACAAAAAATGGTAATAGAATATGACTATGATGGTGGATCAATAGTCAGACCAAAAATATAGATCCAACGTGATCTTTACGCAAAAAAAGGTGATAAATGAATGGGAAAACCCTTCTATTTATAACAAAATATTGAGTTAGTCTAGATAATGGTGCATAGTTAAAATATTATTAACCAAATCAAGATCCAACTTTTATGGAATATTTTATTATATTTGTTGAAAGGAAAAGGAATTTGACTTGGGTCAAATCCCTTTATTTGTAAATAATAAATAAATAAATGATCTATTTATCATTTTAAGGATGTGGTTAAGTAATAATCAAATAAATAATGATTTAATTAATTAATTAATGACGATTTATTCATATTTAACAAATAATATTATTTAAATAAGGTTTAAATAATTATTTTTAGAAAATAATAAGATAAATAATTATTTATCTAATTAATTTCCTTGTTTTGGGTTAAAAATAACAAGGAATATTAATTAAAATATTGTTTAACTAATTATTCCTTGATGAAAATCAAACAAATGTATATTTATTTAATATTTCCTCATGGGGTTTCTTGTTTAGACCATAGACAACTTAATAAAGGTGGTTTACTAAGTTATTTTCATAGTGAAAGAATTTTTTTTTAGGGTAAAAATGGTCTTACATGGTGTACATGGGTCCATCTAATGATAATAGGTAAGATGAAAAAAGAATGGTGTAACACTTACTCTGATGGTAACAAGTTGCAAATTACGCATAGACGAATCATCTAAGGATGTGGGTCAAAGGTTGTACAGATCTATGATTGGTAGTCTTCTATATGTAACAACCTCCTAGCCAGATGTTATGCAAGCAGTTGGACAAGTAGCAAGATTCCAAGCAGCACCAAAAGAATCACATATTATTTCCATCAAAAGAATTCTTTCATATCTAAAGGAAACAACATAATATGGCTTGTGGAATCCCAAGGGTAAAATTCTCATTATTCATTCCTTTACAGATGCAGATTGGGCAGGAAGTGTTGATGATCATGAGAGTACTCGTGCAACGTTGTAATATCTTCACCAGAATCTTGGGATTCTCCTAAGTTTTCATTAGATTTTCCTTATTTCGAATATAAAGGGGGAGTGGAATTTTGTACAGGTCCGCAAGATGGTTGTATGTCAGGGGGAACGGAAGTGTGTACAAGTCTGCAAGATGTTTGTGTGTCATGGGGAGTTAACCTTTGCCATTGATTTCAAATGGGGAGAGAATGTTGTAGGAAGAGGTTTCATGATCACAGGGAGAGTACTTGTGTTGCCATAAATGCTAAAGGGGGATATTTTTGATCAATGGTTGTCATCGATGTCAACCAAAGCAGCACCAGGGGCTACCCCAATATTGCATGGGAATTTTGACCTACCAAATTAATATATTCTGGGTCAATAATGTTTTTTATGGTTTCTACTTGTCGATATGTTTCCGTTGATATATGGCACGCCACATAATTATTCACGGTTTGAGAGATATTCATGTTTGAAGTTTGTAACCCTAGTTAGTGGGCTAAAACCCCATGGGGTTGTGGCATGCGTCATTGAAAAGTCATAATCAATATTTTTTAAGATCCTAAAATCCCTCCCATGCTCACTTGTTGAAGCCCTCTCAACCTAAGCATTTATATAAATTGTGATCCTCATATCCTCCTTATGCAAGGGATTTCGCCATCTGAAATAGGTCATCGTGGCATTTGCACTCTAACTTTTTTTCTATGAAGGTTCAGAAGCTATGAAACCAATTGTTGGAAATACCGAAAGAGGGGGTGAATCCGTATTCCTTTTAATTAGAGCATTAGTTAATCTTCAATTATTATCAGTGTTTGTACAATGATAGCAGCAAACAAAAGGAACACAAATGCACACAGTTTTTAAGGTGGAAACCCACTCGAAGACAAAAACCACCTAATGATTTTCTAATAATTATTTATTATTCAAGTTCGATTGAAAATAAATCTCCAACTTCGTAGAATATAGAAAATTATTCTTCTCCAGCTCCCACTGGATGGACGCTCCAACACCCAATATTCTTCAGTAGTCAACTGAAGGGATGCCCCGACACCTAATGAGCTAAAACTCACCCTAGCACCACTCTACCACCCTATAGAAGAATAAAAGAAGAATGGACTCCCATACCAGGGAAAATGGTCCACTTTACAATGATATAGAATGATGTAGAAGAAGAAGACACACTAGACCATAACCCCAACTATGACACAACCACCTTCAAACATGAATATCTCTCAAACCATGAAGACTTACGTTGTGTGCCATATATCAACGGAAACATCTCGACAAGTAGAAACCATAAAAAGCATTATTGACCCGGAATATATTAATTTGGTAGGTCAAAATTCCCATGCAATATTTGGTTAGCTCCTAGTGCCACTTGGGTCGATATCAATGACAATTGCTGATCAACAATCTCCCCCTTTGGCATTGATGGCAACACAAGTACTCCCTTTGCGATCATGACACCTCTTCCTACAACATTCTCTCCCCATTTGACATTAATAGAAAAGGGTAACTCCCCCTCATGCATAACCATATTGCAGACTTGTACACACTTCCACTCCCCCTGACATAAAACCATCTTGTGGACCTATACACACTTCCACTCTCCCTTTATATTCTGAATAAGGAAAATATAATGGGAACTTGGGAGTATCCCAAGATTCCGGCGAAGATATTCCAAATGCTTCACAAGTACTCTCACGATCATCAACACTTCCTACCAAATCTACATCTGTAAAGGAATGAATAATGAGATTGTTACAATTGGGATACCATAAGAAATATTTTGTTGTTCCCTTTAGATATCGAAGAATTTTTTTGATGGCAATAGTATGTGATTCTTTTGGTGCTGCTTGGAATCTTGCTACATGTCCAACTGCTTGCATAACATCTGGCCGGGAGGCTATTACGTATAGAAGACTACCAATCATAGATCTGTACAACCTTTGATCCACATCCTTAGATGAGTCGTCTATGGTTAATTTGCAACATGTTACCATCAGAGTGTTGAAAATACTGAGAGGGGGGTCAATCAGTGTTTCTTTTCTATTACTAATTTTACCAGTTAGATCACTTATATTTAGACCACAAAATGAACAATGATAGAATAGATACTTTCATTAATTTCCTTTTTGCAATAAGTAAAGTACAATAATGATATAGGGCTTCAACCCTAGATGAAGACTCCAATATTCTAGGCTCCAACTTGTATTGTGCCAAGCACCGACTTGGACTTTCCAATGCTCCAACCTTTTCAGTTCTGAGGCACCTACATCAAGAGCTCCAACCCTATATCTGATATAGGCTCCAACCTATACTGTGCCAAGCACTGACTTGGTCTTTCTAATGCTCCAACCTTGTCAATTTGAGGTACCAACCTCTAGGGCTCCAACCCTATCTTCCAAGGCACTGACCTTGTCTCTATGAGGCTCCAACCTTTTGCTTCAATTCGTCAAGATATATTTGGTTATACTTCACATCTCCCAATATCTTCTTCAACAAGCCCTGAAAATCTTCAAAAATGCCTTCACTTAGTCTCGACGCTACTTCATCAATGAAAACCTTGTTCTTCACATGAAGGTGTCACCACAGCTCTTCATGATACCCAAACAAAGATTTCCAAATGTCACCTTGCGATTGCTTTAACTCATCAATAATGTCTCCAACATTAGCTAAGGCTTCTCAACAAGATGTCTTCAATCGGCTGTACTAAGCCTCAAGGTCTACACGTCTTCACAAGATTCTATCATGCATGGGGTCTGCTCAATAATGCCTCCAGGTGTGGTCAAGGATATCTCAAGACTAATCCAAATCCTTTAATATGTATATCAAAATTTCTACCAAGAAGTTTGCACCAAGATGTTAAAATTCTCTTAAAAGGTTGCTCCATTGGACTAATGAAATTAGTCTCCAATTACACCAAGATTAGTCTTCAAAGGAAGTCTTCACAAGTTCCAAAGATAATCCTTCAACTTGCCCTCAATGCCAACCCAAGTCTTCTTCTAGGAATTCCAAAAATGTCTATAAAATGCTGCTTCAAAATCCTTTCAAGGGCTGCTTTAATGACTATCATATCTACTCCAGGACTCTTTAAATCTGCTCTAAATGATACAAAGAATGCTGCTTCAAAAGATATAATGGATGCTTCTCCAAAATTGCACTCTACAAGGTCAAAGGCAATTTAGTCCTTGAAGGGAGCCTTAACTCCACAAGTCCGAGCTATACCAGTCAAATGACAATCCATTGTTCCTTTAGATTTAAACTCTGAATCTGGTCTGTGGTGAGGTCTCAAAGATTTAATATTCCATATATAATAATAGGTCCGTGTTGTATAACACATAACTATGGTAATGTATCAAGCTGTAAAGTATCATAAATCCTATCAGAGCCTCCAAATAGGTCCGAGCTATTTGTCCTTCAGTTCGCACTGCTATAGGTGATCAATCCAAGTTTTAATAAGTTCAAGGCTCCTATAGGACTTTCAAAAGAGTGATCCGAGATGTCACCATAGTTTTGTCCCTCCTCAGATCCAAGAGGAGGTATACGCAGTCAAAATAATCTGATGGCACAGTTCCACGAGGTGAGGATAAGATCCACAGATGGAAAATTCACCTTGGCTGTTACTGCTACATCGTGACATAATTACTTGTTTTATTTTCTTGACTATTCACAAGATGTGAACATATATCCCTCTCTACCGTTTATCCGAGTTGTAATTGATATTAAAACTGAGTTGATGATAAGGAGTGAGGTCCAAAACCTTATATTTATAGTGATTTTTCCAAGGCTAAATGAAGTGACATGTATTTTAAGGGTAGGCTGACTTGAGAGGTTTTAGCACAGGTTGGCTTGCAATAAAATATATTTCTCAACTTAAAAATTCATTTCCTCTTCAACTACTAGGAGTTTTTTGGCAAGTGAGGGCTCATTAGAAAGAGGAAAAAATCATCTTTGAGATGGTGTAGGATTTATTTTGAAAGGATGCTCCAAGGTGTCCAAATTTATTTTTCTTTGTGACTGCTTCTAAAATTAAATCATTTTTTTTATAATTTCAATAGTTCCCTCCAACAATTTTCCATAATTTTCCATGACATCTATGTCATAAAGTAGTATCCATCATCCATATCATCATGAAGGTATAGAATTATGTATTCAGTAATAGTGCAGTAACATTAGGAAGTCTTCCAATGAGATCTAGGTAGTCTTCCAGCCATCAAATGTATGACTTCATCAAGTATCATCCAAGTGTATGACATCATCATATATCATCATCAACTATCATCCAAGTGTATGACATCATCATATGACATCATTAGTTAAAATCTAGATCATCAAGTGCATGCAACATTAGATCAAGTACTTCGGTCTTCCTTTATTATTGGTTTGACTTCTTCATTGATAGTATCCTAGTCAACCAAGAGTCGTGGCATCATCATCTGGAACCAGGGAAAATTTTAAGGATGGAAGTTTATCTTAAAGTTTGGAAACCTTGGCGAATCTTACTAATCCCTAGTATCTCAATTGTAAAAAATTAATGATATTTTTGTAAAAATATTTAGGTTTTTAATTATTTTATATTAGTATATATAAAGTTTTGGTGATTTTTAGGGTAAAATAATTTTATAATATAAAATTTGGGCGAATTAATTCTCAAATAAATGGTAAATGACGAATATTTGTTTTTTGGAAAAAGCATGGAAAATTAGCCCACCTGTGAATATTAGCCCCTAAATTTTTCCCTGCCTGGAACTAGGAATCTAAATAATATTGACATCTTGGTCAATGCCAAATTGACATCAATGAAAAAATTTATTAACAATCTCCCCCTTTGTCATTGATGACAATATTCTTGCCCTTCTAATTTCTCTCCCCCTTTGACATCAATGGAAAACGGGGTGCCCAAATACTCCCCCTGTCAAGCTTCTTCTTTTCTTCATGAATTGTAGCCCTTCATAGGTATGTTACTCCCCCTGCCATGGTGCTCTTTCTTCTGGAAATATGGTCCATGATAGATGTGTTTGTATTTCTTCATGTGATGTATCATCTCTCCCTATCTGCACAAATTCCTTTAGCTCATGAAGGATTTCTCACCTTGTGTGATCAAGTAGAAGGCATCATCATAATATCATGTTTTTCTTCAATCGAGTTACTTCCCAGAGATGATTTATCAATATTGTCCATCTGTAACTTATGAAGGATTTCATAGGGATCACTTGTGGATCACTTTCTGCAAGAATACTCAAGAATCAAAAACTCCCCCTAATTGTATGCATGGTCTCTTTTTGGTAGGGTTTCACCATCAAATACTTGGAATATCAAGGATGACTTCATCTAGTCAACAAAATGTGTTGTTTGCTAGAGTGTTCAAGAAACTTCCGGATACAAATTGTTTCCTTCTCCATACTTGTGTAACTTTCTTTTGTGGCATGGTTCTAGCTTGTGCAGGGGCCCAAGTCAAGTTACAATCACGTGCCATATGTCCAATGTTATGGCAATTGAAGCACTCTATCTTGTTCATGAATAATAAATCATAACTTCTTCTTGCAAAATTGCTTTGAGGAGATTGATGGGGAGCATTATATTTGTCTTTTTGATATGACCTACAATATTTTTCCACGTGACCAAAGTTTGTACAAGAATAGCAACATCCAAGAAATATACTTTGGTACCTCAGAGATCGAGTTTTTCTTGATGTACTTCTAAAGTCTTTTTGCCTTGGGATTCCTTGATGATATTCATTGCCTTTTGTATTCTTGACACCATCTGCAAGTCTCTTTGGAGTAGAATTTCTTTTGTTGTTGTATTTATTCTTCTCGTTTCCTTTGCTGGAACTGGAAGCATCAACATTTCTTTCTAGGTTCCTCACATCTTTGTTGTTTGAAGTATTATCCTTCTTGCTTGAGAATTCACGTGCATAGCCAAGACCTGATTTATCAAGAGGAGACCTTTGATGACTTAGGATTTCATCTAGGGTTTGAGAAATTTTCAATTTCTTATTCAGCAAGTGAACTTCCTTTTTAAGAAAGACAATTTCTCTTTTCAACTTTTCACAATCTTCATATTTCATAACTAGTTTCTTCTTCATTTCTTCCATCATTATTATTGCTTCATGTGCTTCTATTTTAAGGGAGATGAAATTTGATTTAGTTATGAAGACTTATTCATTTTCCTTTGCTAGACTGCTCTCCATTTCTTCTTTTATTCTTGTAGCTTCACATGTTTCGTCCTTGAGAAAATTGATGTCTGCTTTTAGTTTCAAGATTTCTTCATCCTTTTCTTCTAGTTGGCATATCATGGTGTTTCTATCCTTTTCTGCTTCATTAAATTGTCCTTCTATGAATGCCAAAGTTTCCATCACCTTCTCGGCTCCTTGTGCTTGTTTTCTTGATTATTCTAGTTGAGATCTAAGAGAAGAGACCTCTTCCTTGTATTGACCAATCTTTTCTTCTAGATTGTTCAAACTCTTAAGTCTTTGTTCAAGATGGCTTGACAAAGTTTCTTCCCTTCCCTTTTCCTTATCCAATTGATTTGTCATAGATATGAATTCTTCCGGATGCTTTCTTTTGTTTTGATGAAATTCCTCTTTAAGTTTGGTGAGATCCTCATCTCTTTCTTGTAATTGAAGCTTGTCAAAGTCAACTTCCTTCCTTGTCTTGTCTTGGTTACCATCTTGCGTTTTCTTCTTAAGTTCCTCATTTTCCTTTTTCAAGATGTTAATCTCTTCCATGGTAGCCATAATTTTATTCAGGAGATCTTCTTCAAAGTATTCTTTCTTCTCTTCATCTTCTAGGTATTTTATAGCCTTGTTTTCATCTCTCTTATCTTCAGCCTCCTTAATGAATTCTAGAATTCTTTATTTTTTTCCATCATCTTCTTGACTATAGGTCATGGTCAATGCTCCTTTTGAGTGAAGATCGTGAAGTTTGTCCCATATGCCTTTTGCTAACGAACATTTTTCCAAATTAGACTTCATAGAATTAGGTAGCCCATTCAAGATTTCTTTCATTGCTCTTGATTTATACTCCTTGGATTCTCCTTCCAGCATGTTGTCAGTAATCACTGATTTCCAAACTTCAATTCCTTGAGTCTTCAAGAAATTTCTCATTCTTGCCACCCATATATCAAATTTTCCATTGAACAATGGGGCCTTCGCAAAATGATTGACTTCAATTTCGATGGTTGAGAAATACACATATTTAGGAGGATTGGAGACTTTCTTCCTTGGTTGTTCGATCTGTGTTCTAATGATCAACCTTCAATATGTTAGGCTTTGATTGAAGGTACTGGCTCTGATTCCAATTGTTGGAAATACTGAGAGGGGGGTGAATCAATATTTCTTTTCAATTGTTAATTTTACCAGTTAGATCACTTATATTTAGAACACAAAATGAACAATGATGGAATAAATACTTTTATTAATTTCTTTTTTACAATAAGTAAAGTACAATAATGATATAGGGCTTCAACCCTAGATGAAGACTCCAATATTCCAGGCTCCAAACCTATATTGTGCCAAACACCGACTTGGACTTTCCAAGGCTCCAACCTTGTCAGTTCTGAGGTACCAACCTCAAGGGCTCTAACCCTATATCTGATACAAGCTCCAACCTATATTGTGCCAAGCACCGACTTGGTCTTTCTAAGGCTCCAACATTGTAAATTTGAGGCACCAACCTCGAGGGCTCCAACCCTAACTTCCAAGGCACTGACCTTGTCTCTATGAGGCTCCAAGCTCCTACTTCAATTTTTCAAGATATATTTGTTTATACTTCACATCTCCCAATATCTTCTTCAACAAGCCCTGACAATCTTCAACAATGCCTTCACTTAGTCTCCACGCTACTTCATCAATGACAACCTTGTTCTTCACATGAAGGTGTCACCACAGCTCTTCATGGTACCCAAACAAAGATTTCCAAAAGTCACCTCATGATTTCTTTAATGCATCAATAATGTCTCCAACATTAGCTAAGGCTTCTCAACAAGATGTCTTCAATCAGTTATACCAAGCCTCAAGGTATGCACATCTTCACAAGATTATATCATGTATGGGGTCTGCTCAATAATGCCTCCAGGTGTGCTCAAGGATATCTCAAGACTAATCCAAATCCTTTAATATGTATATCAAAATTTCCACCAAGAAGTCTGCACCAAGATGTTAAAATCGTCTTCAAAGGTTGCTCCAATGGACTAATGCAATTAGTCTCCAAATACACCAAGATTAGTCTTCAAAGGAAGTCTTCACAAGTTCCAAAGATAATCCTTCAATCTATCCTCAATGCCAACCCAAGTCTGCTTCTAGGACTTCCAAAAATGTTTATAAAATGCTGCTTCAAAACCCTTTCAAGGGCTGCTTTAATGACTACAATATCTGCTCCAGAACTCCGCAAATCTGCTCTAAATGATACAAATAACGTTGCTTCAAAATATACAAAGGATGCTTCTCCAAAATTGCACTCTACAAGGTCGAAGTGAAATTCAATCCTTGAAGGAAGCCTTAACTCCACAAGTTCGAGCTATACCAGTCAAATGACAGTCCACTATTTCTTTAGATTAAAACTCTCAATCTGGTTTGTGGTGAGGTCTGAAAGATTCAATATTCCACAGATAATAATAGGTCCATGTTGTATAAGACATAGCAGTGGTAATGTATCGAGCTGTAAGGTATCATAAATCTCGTCAGAACCTCCAAATAGGTCCAAGCTATTTGTCCTTCAGTCCGAGCTACTGTAGGTGATCAATCCAAGTATTAATAAGTCTGAGCCTCCTACAGGATTGTCAAAACAGTGATCTGAGATGTCACCGTAGTTTTTTCCCTCCTCATATCTGAGAGGAGGTATACATAGTCAAAATAATATGATGGCACAGTTCCATGAGTTGAGTATAATATCCAGAGATGGAAAATGGACCTTGGTTGTTACTGCTCCACCGTGACACAATTATTTGTTTTATTCTTCTTGACTGTTCACAAGATGTTAACATATATCCCTATCTACTATTTATCCGAGCTGTAATTGATATTCAAACCAAGCTGATGATAAGGAGTGAGGTCTGAAACCTTATATTTATAGTGATTTTTCCACAGCTAAATGAAGTGACATGTCTTTTAAGGGTAGGCCAAATTTATTTTTCTTTGTGACTGCTTATAAAATTAGATCATTTTTGTTGTAATTTCAAGAGTGCCTTCCAACAATTTTCCATGATTGTCTATGACATCTATGTCATCAAGTAGTATCCATCATCCATATCATCATGAAGGTATAGCATTATGTATTTAGTAATAGTGCAGTAACATTAGGTAGTCTTCCAATGAGATCTAGGTAGTCTTCTAGCCATCAAATGTATGACTTCAGAAAGTATCATCCAAGTGTATCACATCATCATATATCATCATCAACTATCATCCAAGTGTATCACATCATTGGTTAAGATCTATATCGTCAAGTGCATGCAACATTAGATCAAGTACTTAGGGCTTCCTTTATTAGTGGTTTGACTTCTTCATTGATATTATCCTAGTCAACCAAGAGTCATGGCATCATCATCTGGAACTAGGCATCTCAAGAATATTTACATATTGGTTAATGTCACATTGACATCAATGACAACCTTGATTAACACGGAGAAATGATGGGTTTTCAATCTTGCTTTTTAAATTTCTTGAGCATTTCCTTGATGTACTTGGCTTGACATATAAATATTCCTTTCCCTTGCTGAGATATTTGAAGCCCTAAGAAGTATGTCAGCTCACCAAGTAAATACATCACGAAATCACTTTTCATATTTGTAGCAAAATTCTTACTTAGTTGATCAACATTGCTACCAAATATTATATCATCCTCTTTAGCTATTAGACATGCTTTAGTTGATTCATCCAGAAAATATATGTCGGTTGGAGCTCGACTTGCTGTAGCCATAATTTCACCATGCCTGCCTTTCCCGATTTCACATTTTGTGGAGTTGAATAGTATTGTGTATCCTTGATCACACATTTGTCGAACACTGAGCAGATTTTGATTCATGTTTTCAACCAACAGAACATTCTTGGCTAGAGCATCTTTACTTTTGAGAGTGACAGTACCTTATCCTATAACATTTGAAGATCCATCACTTCCAAAGGACACGGTTCCATCCTTCTAATCTTTCAGAGATACAAATTTATTTCTATCTCCAATCATATACGTTTAGCAATCGTTATCAACATACCACGCATCTTTGTTGCTTTGAGCCTTGCAAGCGAGCGAAAAATTATCAGTCTTATTCTTCTTCCATGTTTGTTTGTTCTGTGGCTTCGAAGATTCTTCTGGAGGATTTTCAAGTCTGCAGTCTCTGGCTATGTGTCCAAAGTTTTGACATTTTTAATGTTCAATATTATTTCTTAGATGTTAAAATATATTGATGTTTCAGTGAGCACTTGGAGGTTCATATTTAACATATCTCCTGGAATTGTATTCGTTCCTGGGGTACATGCGTCATTCTATAGCTTTATGACCAAATTTTCCACACGAATGACAATAGCTATAAAAAATATGTTGGTACCTGGATGGAAATCTTCGTCAAGGAATTGCCTTCCAAGGCTGTTCTTGTGAATCTTGTCCAATGAAGTCTAAATGCATGTTAGATCTCATAGGTTCATTGTACTTTGTTGCAGAGTGTCCTCCTCCTTCTTCTTTGTAACCGATTCCAGTTCTATCATTGTAAGATCATTGATTGTTGATGAGTTCTTCCAATGCCCTTGAGCTATTGGCATAGTTTTGGATAGTTTTTCCTTTCCTCACCTCCTTACTCAACGAGAATACTTTGGCTTCTAATTCCTCCTTTTCTTGGTTGATTTCTTCCAAATTCTTTTGAAGTGACTCTTCAATGCATTTGTGTTCTTCAATTTCAATTTTGAGACTTTGAATTTGTTCTTCAAGAGTATTGGAATGGATCTTCTCTGCCTTGAGCTCTTTTATAATTTTGATTGCTTCCTTAGAAAATTATTCTATGGTCAATCCTTCTTCTTCGCTGTTTGATACCTCTTGTTTATTGTGCTTGGCCATAAACAATACTCGCTCATTGGCTTCTTCTTCATTGTCATTGTCTTCATCGGATGATGAGCTATCTTCTTTAGAGAGAAAGTTCCTTTTGGATCCTTGCTTGTTGAATTTATAAAATCCTTTCTTTCCTTTTGAGTTGCCATCACCTATGTTTAGACAATTTGATGTGAAATGCCCAAACTCACCACAACCGAAACATATCAATGGAAGTTTACCTTTGAATTTTCCTTTACCAATTTTTATTTTTCTCATAAAGTAAGCATATTCTTCATCTGAAAGACCTTCTTCATCATCTCACTTTTCTTCACACTTGTAGGTGCATGTCTTTTCAATTGAAGGTTGTTTGTCATTATGGGTTTTCTTAGATGCAACTAACGTAGTTTCTAGATGTGAATTACCCTCTTCTTCATCAAGTCTCATTTCATATGCTATGAGAATTCTCTGTAATTCCTCTTTGCTAAGTTTGTGCAGATTTGCACTGTATTCTAAGACCGATACCTTTGGGTTGAATCTCCCTCGTAACGTTCTAAGAATATTTCATATAATAGTCTTCTCGTCAACTGGCTCTCCCAATCCTTCCAGAGTATTGGTTATTTCATCAACATATTGGAAGTATGCAACAATGTTGCAATCTTCTTTCATTATGAGTTGCTCAAATTTTGCTCTATAGATTTGAAGCTTTGCTTCTTTGAAATTTGAGTCCCCTACATATATATTCTCAAGCTTGTCCCATATATTTTTGGTGGTTTTACAACCCAACACCTTATTATAAGCAAATTCAATAAGTCCACAGATAATAATATTATTTTCTTTTGCATCATTTAGCAAATTCTTCTTACCTTGTTCATCCGCAGTTGATGTAAATCCATTTTGAACAGTGTCCCATATTTTGTAACCTTGCACCAAGAGATGGACCTCCATTATTCCTTTTCAGAGTGCATAATTATTTTCATTGAACAGAGGTACACCATTCTTGGTATGCTTCATGACCTCCTTCCAGCTGTTGAACTGCTATTGAAGGAACCAAGCTTCGATACCAATCGTTGGAAATACTGAGAGGGGGGGTGAATCGGTATTCATTTCAATTAGAGCACTATTTAATCTTCAATTAATATCAATGTTTGTACAATGATAGAAGCAAACAAAAGGAACACAAATGCACACATTTTTTAAGGTGGAAACCGACTCTGGGACAAAAAACACCTAATTGTTTTCTAATAATTCTTTAATATTCAACTCCAATTGAAAAAAAAGCTCCAACTTCCTATAATATAGAGAATGATTCTTCTCCAGCTCCCACTTTATGGACGCTCCAATGCCGGAGATTCTTTAGTATTCAACTGAACCGATGCCCAAATACCCAATGAACTACAACTCACCCTAGCACCACCCTACCACCCTATAGAAGAATAAAAGAAGAATGGACTCATGTACCGTGGAAAATGGTCCACTTTACAATGATATAGAATGATGTAGAAGAAGAAGACACACTAGACCATAACCCCAACTATGACACAAATTTTGATCAGTAGTTGTCATTGATGTCAACTCGATCAGCACTAGGGGCTACCCAGATATTGCATGGGAATTTTTACCTACCAAATTAATATATTCTGGTTCAAGAATTCTTTTTATGGTTTCTACTTGTCGAGATGTTTTTGTTGATATATGGCGCGCCACGTAATTATTCAGGGTTTGAGAGATATTCATGTTTGAAGTTTGTAACCCTAGTTAGTGGGATAAAACCCCATGGGGTTGTGGCATGGGTCATTGAAAATTCATAATTAATATTTTTTAAGCTCCTAAAATCCCTCCCATGTTCACTTATTGAAGCCCCTCTCAACCTAACCATTTATATAAATTGTGATCCTCATATCTTCCTTATGCAAGGGATTTCACCATCTCAAACAGGTCATCATGGAATTTTCACTCTAAATATGTTTCTGTGAAGGTTCAAAAGCTGAAATTGTTATGAGATGAAGCTAAAATCCTGAGGAAGCTCCTGTGAAAATTTTAGATCAAGGAGCACAATATTTTCGGAGATATGATCTGTGGAAGTCAGTGTTTGTGCAGGCTCATGAAATTCATCTCAAATAAGTGACCTTGGGAAAATCGTCATAACTCTCTCTCTGATTATTGAATTGGAATTCTATAAAAATTGACAGATAATGCACAGAATTTAGGTTTTTCTCTATCAATTTTAGAGCCAAATGAAGAAAAAGTGACACATAGCATTTCGTACAATTTTGATCTACTGAAACAGTCCATAATTAGAGAATTGTGAGAAATTGGGTATAAATCTCACTTGAAGAATCCAAATTGGGTCAGACCTGTGGCATTGGAAAAAATACTCAGAGGACTACTACAGAACCTAAAATCAGATATTTGGGAAGTCAAATATCATAGATACACCATATGCAATATTGAGCTCCTAGAAGGCAAGAAAAAGCTAGATCATGTGTTGTCAAGGGCTGAAAAGGACCAGAATTTCTAGGGCAGAAAAGAAAAGCAAGGTGCAGCAGAGGGTAGCATGACAAGAGCAGCAACCAAGGTGCATAACATCAGCAAGAATTTCATCACATGAAGTCTTCAAGTGGGCGGCACTGCATACAGTCACTGTAAAGGTATCATTGTACTAAGTCATGTAAATAGATTATTGTAAAAATTGTTCTAGTGTCTATCCACCAAGATTCGAAGAGGCAGTGTCGAGAGGTCTAGGATCATCATTAGGTGCATGTTGTTGGAAAACACTGAGAGGGGGGCTGAATTAGTATTCCTTAGAATTAGAGCATTAGTTAATCTTCAATTATTATCAGTGTTTGTACAATGATAGCAACAAACAAAAGGAACATAAATGCACACATTTTTTAAGCTGGAAACCCACTCCGGGACAAAAACCACCTAATTCTTTTGTAATAATTCTTTAATATTCAACTCCAATTGAAAAAAAAGTTCCAACTTCCTACAATCTATAAAAGCATTCTTCTCCAGCTCCCACTGGATGGACACTCCAATGCCCGAGATTCTGCAGTAGTCAACTGAACGGATGCCCCAAGACCCAATGAGCTACAACCTACTCTAGCACCACCCTACCACCCTATAGAAGAATAAAATAAGAATGGATTCCCGTACAGGGGAAAATGGTCCACTTTACAATGATATATAATGATGTAGAAGAAGAAGACACACTAGACCATAACCTCAACTATGACACAATTGTTGATCATCAATTTTCATTGATGTCAGCCCAAGCAGCACAAGGGGCTACCCAAATATTGCATGGGAATTTTAACCTACCAAATTAATACATTTTGGGTCAAGAATTATTTTTATGGTTTCTACTTTTCGAGATGTTTCCTTTGATATATGGCACGCCATGTAATTCTTCATTGTTTGAGAGATATTCATATTTGAAGTTTGTAACCCCAGTTAGTGGGCTACAACCCCATGGGTTTTTGGCATGGGTCATTGAAAACTCATAATTAATATTTTTTAAGCTCCTAAAATCGCTCCCACATTCACTTGTTGAAGCCCCTCTCAACCTAAGCATTTATATGAATTGTGATCCTCATATCCTCCTTATGCAAGGGATTTTTCCATCTCAAATAGGTCATCGTGGAATTTTCTCTCTAACTTTGTTTCTGCGAAGGTTCAGAAGTTGAAAGTTTTATGAGGCGAAACCAAAATTATGAGGAAGCTCCTGTGACAATTTCAGATCAAGGTGCATAATATTTTCGGAGATATGATCCGTGGAAGTCAGTGTTTTTGCAGGCTCATGAAATTCATCTCAAATAAGTGACCTTGGGAAAAGCATCATAATTCTCTCTGTGAGTATCGGATTGGAATTATATAAAAGGTGACAGATATTACACATAATATAGGATTCTCTTTATTAATTTCAGAGCGAAATGAATAAATAGTGACACGTGACATGTCGTACAAGTTCGCTCTAATGAATCAGTCCATAATTAGGGAATTGTGAGAAATGGGGCATAACTCTCTCTTGAAGAATCCAAATTGAGTCAGACCTATGGCATTGGAAAGAAGACTCAAAGGAATACTACAAGACCATAAATCAGATATTGGGGATCTAAAATAACATAGATACACAAGATTCAATATTGAGCTCCTAGAAGGCAAGAAAAAGCTAGATCATGTGTTGTCAAGGGTTGCAAAGGACTAGAATTTCTAGGGCAGAAAAGCAAAGCAAGGTGCAACAGAGGGTATCATGGAAAGAGCAGCAACTAAGTTGCATAACAACAGTAATAAGTTCATCACATGAAATCTTCAAGTGGGCAACACTACATACAGTCACTCTAAAGGTATAATTGTACTAAGTCATTGTAAATACATTATTGTAAAAAATGTTCTAGTGTCTATCTTCCAAGAGTTGAAGAGGTAGTGTCAGGAGGTCTAGGATCATCATTAGGTGGATGCTGTTGGAAATACTAAGAGGGGGGGTGAATCAATATTCCTTTCAATTAGAGCATTAGTTAATCTTTAATTATTCTCAGTCTTTGTACAATGATAGCAGCAAACAAAAGGAACACAAATGCACATAGTTTTTAAGGTGGAAACCCATTCGGGGACAAAAACCACCTAATGCTTTTCTAATAATTATTTAATATTAAACTCCAATTGACAATAAAGCTTCAACTTCCTAGAATTTAGAAAAGCATTATTCTCCAGCTCCCACTAGATGGATGCTCCAATGCCCAAGATTATTTAGTAGTCAACTGAACGGATGCCCCAACACCCAATGAGCTACAACTCACCCTAGCACCACCCTACCACCCTATAGAAGAATAAAATAAGAATGGACTCTCGTACCAGGGAAAATGGTTTACTTTACAATGATATAGAATGATGTAGAAGAAGAGGGCACACTAGACCATAACCCCAACTGTTAGGGTCCTATAATAATAGGGTTCATAAAATTTTGAATTGACCTTTATAAGTCTTGTAAATATGTACATACCTCACTTTCTGCAATTTGTTTTCCCATATTTTGAAAAAATGAAAAATAATAAAAAATCAAAAAGAGGGTAAAAGTCCTAAAAGAAAGATCAAAGGACTTAGAAAAATATATACCCCAAAGGAAAAAGAGATGAAAATAAGACCTGAAAGTGAGCAATTCCAAATGCGACTAATTTTACTTTTATTGTAAGAATAATGATTATGTGCAGAGTATCAATAAATGCCATAATCCATGATCAATTAAACAGTTTAATCTTAACTTTTCATGCTTTCAATTTCATGTTTTAGATAGAGAATAAAAATTTGTCAAACAGATCAAACTTGAAAAATCAGTAGATAGGTAGAGAATAATGAGGAGCTCAACAGTTTAATCTAATCCCTCGAATGAAATAAGGTAGATCTAGATAGTTTTATGTTTTGAAAGAAAATGTTTTAAGATTGCAAGACTAAATGCACCTACAAAATGAAGAAAATATGTTAGAAATCACCTAGGTAGTTAAAAATCAGTTGAGAAATCATATAAATAATACACCATCAAGAAAAATCACTAATTTCCCCTCCCCTATGAGTATTCAGTATTCTAAGCTATCAATCAAATAGGCTCAGAGCATTTCTCTATCTTTTATTGGGACTAGACCCAAGGCTCTATCACTGGTTAGTTAAAAATATTGAGTTCTTATGCTAAATCCTCATTTATCATCATTTACCCTTCATTCATGTATTAAAACCCCTTTTTCCTAAGTAAAAACACATTCTTACTGAGTAAAATTGTAACCCTAGAGTAATTAACTTCATCCCTTCATAAGCATTCATAAAACCCCACAAAATTACATTTATCCTAAGTTTTAGTGAAAGAGATATGAAAATGAGCAATGCTTGATTTTTGTACTATACTTAGAGATAATGTGTATTTTGTTTTACATTTTCCTTTCATCTTAACCTTTAACATATTTTATTAAATCCCTAAGAAATACCTTTTCTTAGTTATTAATTTCATTATATCTAAATACCCCAAAATCCCACTATTATAAACTTTTGACCAAAGTATATTATCCCATGTGCCTAAATAGAAATCCCAAATCAAAAGCCCTTCGGTCTAAAGTTTTATCCTTTTTCAAATATCACGCCCTATAGTTTTTGAACTATTGAAAAAGGTTAAAAACTATATAAATACAATGTATAAACGCGCCCGCTTATATTTTATTAAAAACATTTAACAAAAGTTTTAAAATAGAAACTATAAACCCGCATATACCATCCCTAAAGCATATCCTTTATGTTTTATACCATTAACCCTTAGCCATATTATAAAGGTTTTTAACCTACCATAATCCCCCGCCACATATTAAACCATTGCAATTATATAATAAGAGCTCAGTCCCACCTTTTCTGTCCAAAGCAACTCTCGAACAATCTCAGCCCTTTGCATTCAATGCTCAGATCCGACGGTTGAAGAGTGATATCACATAGAAAACATGCCCGACTGCCCCAGGGCAAAAGCCACATGAAATGGTTGGTTTCCTGCTGACCCCTCCCCTCCACGTGGCCCCTTCTGATTCGATCATGCGGGTTTAGATTAAAAATGTTTACAACTCAAAAGCCATGTGATTACCACTATTTTTTTCCCATTCAATCTCCAAAACCGCTTCCTGCCTAATCATGACTCACATTCAATGCCGATTAATGCAAATTATTACATTTTAATTAAACCCTTTTATACGCATTTTTCTGCCTATATGTCGCGTTTAACCATTTTTTTTCCCTCCCGAATGTGTAAACCTCTGAAAACCCCTGATACCTATTTTGATGCCCAGAACTTCCTAAATTCACCAAAGAAACCTGCAAAGTTTTCTGAGGAGATGCACCTACTCCAGTTCAAACATTGAAAGCCTTCAATTCAATAAGAAACCTCAAAAACCTCTTCGGAAAACAAATACCAACAGCATACCAAGTATTTTTCTCAGAATTTAACCTATAGTCAAATTTAAAAACCTTTTAAAAGAAATAAAAATGTTATAGAATTAATAAATTCATTAAGAACATTGGCCAAAATGTCCCACAAATAGGCCAGACTCTGGAAACTTTTTCCCATGAACCCTATTTGTCTGCTACGTGGTATTTTCAATGAAATTGATCAATTATTCACAGGTATTAATCAGTTTCAAGCTCTAAAGACTAGAAATCCTCTACAGGTGCCCTATATCTTCTGAAAATCCTTTTTTTAACATAGTTTTAGCCCATTTTTAGTAAAAAGACTTAGAAAGCCTCTGTTTTCTGTTTTAGACCAGTTTTTAGCTTCAGAACTTCAATTGAGAGACCTAATTAAGCATAAAATCCAAAAAGATATTCTACTTTGCTGAATTTGCCTAATCTAGCCTCTATTATAATAAAATTGCTTCTACAAACAGTTTAAACATGCAGAAGCCAATCAAAATGCCTAAAAAAAAAAGTGTAAACAAATATGAAGGTTCAAAAACTCCTAAAGCTACTCCTTCCATGACTCCAAATACTGCAATTGTATTTAACCCATTACAACCCCCAATTTTTGATATTGAGAATATTCCCCTAGCTGATATTGACTACAAAATAGTTGATCCTATAGTTGAATTAAATCTCCTAGATATCCACAACTATGTTTTGTAAAATCTCTAGATGATCAAGAAGAAGTTCATATTTGGGAATCCAAATTGCCCAAATATGTAGTCCCTCTGACACACCCTTGTCAAGAAATTATCAGACTATGTCACCAGTACTACATTCCTGAACAAAGATCTATTGTGAATGCAAATAAAGAGGTCCTATTTACCATCACTGCAAAGTCAATAAATCAAATGTTGCAGCTTCAACCAGACCCCCAAGCAGTCCCATTGCCTATTGAAGCCCTCACTAAGTTATACATTAACTTAGAGTTTCCTAAAAGGTTTATGATTTTCCAAACATTGATGCCTCTGCATGTTGAAATTCCAAAATTAAACCCTCCATATTCAACTGCCAAGTTCCTTGAAGATTCAAGGCATGTAATCTCCATGCTTTCCTTCATACTTGGGTATTTCACTCATGAGCATACTGATGATTCTATCTTAGGATTTTTTTCTACCTTTTCTCTAGGGCAGCCACCTTCAGTTATATTTGACTATGATGGTTTTATAGTTGATAACGTTCACTATCAATTGACTAATTTGTAGCTGGAAGGAGTATTCAGATATACCTCCTATCTATTCCACCTATTTCTATTCTTCCAATCAGAAAGCTTTCCAATTTCACTTGAAAAGTTGGATATAGAAGGAAAACCTCTATCAATTATCTTTTGGACATCTATACTCAGAAAAGAAGGCACATAGTTCAGTTATTCAGAGTTTGCAGAGTTGTTTGTACATCCACTGACCACCATCTTGACAAAAACATAGCAGCCTAGAATCAGTGAGGAAATGAAGAGAATATTTTAGCTATCAGAGTAGAGCAAAGTAGGTGATTGGTATTTATATGAGAAATTCACTGAAATAAGAGATTTTGGTTCTAACTCGTTGCCTTAAAGTTACCAAAGCATCCACCAATAAGGATCTTTGCTTTAGAATGCGTTAGGTAGATCATGAATTCAGATTCAATTAATTTTATGGCAGCCAAGAAAAATACCCAATTTAAACTCAAAAATCAATTTGGGCCATTCATATGTAATCAAAGAGATGTAGAAAAGGAAGCAGCAAGTCAATTACTAGAATATAAATTAGAACAAAGCTTCCCATGGAATTATGATCCACAAGGGATCTTAAGTAAACTAAGGGTAAAATGTAAATTGACACCCTTTATCCATTAGTCAAAGATAGAAATAGAGAATTTTTCTAATCAAATTGAGTGGGTTAAAGTACTTTAACGGAGGAAGTAAACTAAAGGAATACTAGTCACCCTCTGGAAATTTCCAAATAGCTAGAGACATCCACTAAAAGAATCAGAAAAGAATGATATTATATTGTAGAGAATACTACAGAGACAAAATTTATAATCTTATAAAACAAGAGGCCAAAACTAGATACAACAGCAAAAGGAAAAGTAACAATAGATGTGGAAGAAACACAGCCTTTGAATACCAACACTGAACAACTAGAGACTAATGTAGCCAATATAATCATCAGTGAGCCAAATCAAAATCAAGAATAGTTGACTAATGAAGAGACACAGATGATGGAAAGGCAGCATAGTATGGAGGCTTCTTCCTCACATTCAACTGAGGAGAAGCATTTAGATATTAAGGAAAAATACAAGAAAATAAAATTGAAGAATGAGGAAATCAAAACTGAAATATATTCTCAGTTTTTGAAGAAAAAGTCGGGTAATCAGAACAGATTCCTATCAAAATTTGACTATTCAAATAAAAAAATGATCATGTCAGTTTTACAACCCAGAATACTAGTGCCAAAGACAGTGGCTGACTATAAAAAAGTTGATATGGAATTAGCTACAGATAAAATCCATGAATTGGATCAGATTGAGTTTCATATGCAAACCTTAGAGATTCTCTATTCCATAGTGACAAAAAAATCTATGAGTGCTCATAAACTTCAAAATATCATCTCTAATATGGAGGACCAAATGAAGATGGATAAAGCTTCATTATATGAAAAGGATCTAAGGATAAAGGCCTTAGAAGATTTAGTATTACAGGTCGGATATGATCCTACAAACATCAAAGCAACAGAAGCATTGGTTAAAAAAAAAATGAGGACATAACTACCTTGAGGAAACAGCTCGAGCTTCCTCAAGGTGAGCATCCTCAGACAAATGAAGTTTTACAGGATCAACAGGAAAAGGATGAAATGATGAGTTTGATACTTCAACTGACAGCTCAAATCAAGTAAATGGAAGTACAAATGGACAGAGTTGTCCAAGAAAAAGAGTCAGTTAAAGAACCAGTGACTCCCACTGTCATCCGAGTCATCACAGTAGAGATACCTTCTACTTTAGGAGAAAAAATGTCACCAAAAGAGCCACTGGCCACTGCAGTGCCAGTGACTTCTTCAACCACTTCAGTAACTGAATCCTCTACAACAGTTTTGCCACCTACAGATGAAAGCAGTCAAATAGTAAAAGCAATGGAGGAGATGTCCTTGAAGACCGATGAAATCAACAGATTGACAAAGATAATTGAAAATCTTGAGAAAACAAACAAATCAGCTTAGATAGATTCTAAAATACATGAGAAAAATGCCCACAGATTGAGTGAAGAGGTAAAGAAGCTCCAAAAAGAATTAACTTTCAAGAATCAGATATCATATATTAAAAATTATCTATGTTATAATGTAATTGAAGCCATCCATGATGTTTGGCCATCAATTCATGTAATTTTTTAGCAGAGAGAGTTATTATTGGTAGCACAAGCAGAGATCCAAAAGACACAAGAAGATTCGGTAGATAAACCAGAATAGACTGTTAGGTTAATCAATTTCCTCAATAGCAAGAATAGACAGCAACTTGAAGAATTGAAAATCAATGTCAGGACAACTACTATCATAGAAATTAGGAAAGTAACCACTAAAAGAAATTTGATGAGGCAACTTGAAGAGAAATGTGAAGGAATGAACACTGTTATCACTAAATTCATGGTTAAATTCACCAATTTAAGGAAAAAGGGACTTCCTGATATCATGGTTATAAATGATGAGTTAATGCCTCATAATTATTATGACAAAAAGATAAGAGAACATGCCAAGGAGCAGGTGAACAAGCCAACAGGCAAGGTATTCCCACAGGAAAAGTACTGTTAAAAAGTTTTGAAGATTTGTTTTATTTGTAGTATGAGATCAAGCATTTATTTGTCATCAAGCCCACAATTTCCAAGTACACTGAGGTTGATGATGTTTTAGGAAACTCAAGAATATTATAATTCCTAAAAATGAGGAGTGGCAAGCATTAACTGATTTTCTATGAAGAAAGAAAGGCAAACAAATGAAGAAGAAAAAATCTATTTGTTGATTTCACAGTCAAAACAGATTTTTACAACATAAAGAAATTTTATTGAAGGTTAAAGAGTGTCTAAAGTAAAACAGTATCAGTGAGAAAGAGTATCAGCGATAGAGGGTATCAGTGAAGGCAAGTTATATTCTAAACAATATCTAAAAGGCCAGCAAAGAAGACACATAAGCAGCTAGCTGCTTATCTTAAAACCGTTTCTATTTATTTTGAATAAAATAGGACAACTTGCTAATTTGTTGAGCAAGATGTCACTATTATTGTTGTAATATATTTAATCTTGCTAAGTTAATTTCTAGAAGTCATCTAGGATATTTTTTAAAACATTTTATATAAATACTTCACTCTTTGAAGTATTTTTGGTATGGAATAAAATTTCTAGATATTACTATAGATATTTTGTTGATGTGAAGGCTTTGGATTTCGATTTTGAGTAGCAGACTGGATCACATACTTTAGGATCCCTATGATAAGCTATTTGGAGTGAAGTACTCTCTTAAAGTTTTCATTTTTATCTCTTTTGTTACATGCATACATATGTATTTTAATTCTAAATCTGAATGTATAACTAGGAGTATTACTACAGAACATGTTAATAGCACCCTATTTTTAACTAGTTATCATTTCTTTGTTTTCTTCTGATTTCTGGTGTATGGAATTCTTAATTGTTCCCTCTCCCATTTTACCTCTATCTTCTACTTCCATTTTCCATATTTAAGGATTCTTAAGTGCCCTTTATCCCGATCATACCATCTCAAAAACCAATTTTCCAATACCTCCAAGGGTTATTTACCTTGCCCTGTAGACATTTACCTTTTAGGCTTTGATCCCAGTTATATTAGCTTGAATTAGACTCCATAGCACAATGGACATGTATATTTCCCTCTATCTACCCTCCAAGTGAAAATTTCCCACCAAATCCAACATAACCAAACCAAATCTGTACTTTAATAACTAGCCTAATATTCAAAACTAAAAAAAAGTTAAACTTGAAAGAGAGAGCCCTTTCTGAACCCTAGGAAGGCTAGATCCTAGAGTTTGAAGTAGGTTTGTGGTTACCTCTAGTATTCTTTGACTAAAAGCCAAAATCCCACAACTTAATAATTTACTGGTGTGTTAACATGACTCGCGACCATACTGGGGAAATAACCAATCCTCAGTCATAAAATTAATCTTAAAGGAATCATTTAAATCATCCTTTTACTTTAAGATTATTTTTATAGGTTGTGGGTGTTGAAAAATTGTAATTCTGGCTTCTAAGAAAACCTACTATACCAGGTCTAACACAGATCCTAAGCCTACTATAATAGTAGATGACCCAGACCGAATTGTAAAAAGAAAAAACAAACAGAAAATTTAGAGGCTAAAATCTCATTAATAAGAGTCAATTCATTACCAAGTGAATTTGAAAGTCTGAAAGACATTGATTTTGATATAAAGTTTTAGCATTCCTTATTTAAAATTAAATATGAAAATGATTTAAAAATTGTTGTTTTAGACCCTGCTTGTATTTCATTTTTGAATACAAAACATAAATCTATTGCAGTAATTTCTAAATCTAAGAAAGCTGAATATCAGACCAGAGTTGAAGAGATTAATGTTACTATCCTAAAGGATATTGATGAAGCTATTTAATTAGCTCACTTATTGACTTATGCAAACAGACCTTCAGTTTCCCAATTACATACAACAATAATTCCAGCTAGAGATTCATCTCTTCATGCTGTTACATCACTCATGCGAAACCTAGTCAAAACACACAAAAATTGCCATTGGATCTAAAGTCATGAGGGACAGGGTTCTAAAGGTTAGATCTGTGGTAAAGGGGCAGAAAAAAACAAAAAACCAAAGGAAAAAATGTCGCAGAAAGGGTGGCAAAAGGCTACAACCTGAAGGGAAATGGAGGGGACCCTAAAGGAGGACCAAAAAAAACTGAAAAGAGGAGTTTTAGATGGATAAATAAACAATATTAAATGGATTTTAAAGTATAGGTTCAGATTTGAAAAATGGTTGAAAACACTGAAATCTCAGAGGACCCAATTCAGCTAAACTCCTCCTAAGAAGGTGGAAGTGTACTGAAGCCCTAAGGGGCCTGGTTCCTACTTCGATGAGTAAAAATAAGCAATTACATGTCCAAGACGGGTGAAGAGGGAGGTCAAACAACCCTAAATAGTGACCTAGAGAAACCCAAAAAATCACAAAAAAATTCCCACAAAAATTACAGGTTGCAGCTTTTGACATGTTTTCCACTGAAGTCGCAGATTTCAAGCTATTTTCCGCTACCTGAGAGCTGAGATCACAGTTTTTGGTCTAAAAAGTGTGACTTGCACTTCCGACTATTTTGGGAGAAGATTTCAGAAAAAAAAGTGGCGTATCTATTGTGGCTGATACCTATCACCTGTCCAAAGGGCCCAAAAACACACGGAAGTAAGAATTTTTACTGTTTTAGTGTTTTACAGGTTAAAAACAACATCAAGAAATAAAAAATAAGAAGCTGAAGAAAATCCTAGGGGTTGAAGTAGCTAGTCATGTAGGGATCTGAAAAACAACAACAATCATAATTATAAACCCTTGTGGAGTCGACAGTTGTCAGTGTGAATTCTAATCGCAAGCGTGCGAAAAAAAATCACTTTAGTTGTGCATAAAAAATAGCCCTAACATCAAAGACGGTTACCAATTTCCTTAGATATACAGTTAGCAATTAGAATAAATGCTACAAAAATCCAAATCTATGCAGTTATGATCTGTGTTAGTATGAATCCTTCGTCGAAGTGTACGAAAAAGGACCACTTTAGCTACGCATAACTAATAGCCCTAACAACAATAGTGGCTGCCAAACATCTTCAGATCTGTGGTTAGTAATAAAAATGCTGCAACAACCAGATCTATAAATGGAAAGACATTAAGCAGTAAAATAAAGGGGTTTGCTCCATGCATCCAACAAACAAGACAAGAACATGATTTTGTGAAAGAATTTTTATATTACAGGGCACCTGGGAGGAAAACAAGAAGGTGTATCCAGCTCTCCTCAATGTGATGGGTTCTTTGTAGTCCTCAGCACTTCAAATCTAAGCTTTCTCTCTCTTGTAGGTGTGGAAAACCCAATGCAGAAAATAGAGCTCAATGGGAGCAAATGGTGAAAATGAGACCAAGTGGGCAGATCCGCAGTATTCTAGTATGTACCAAAAGGTAAGGAATGATGGGGAGAAACCCTCCTATTTATAACAAAATATTGGGTCATTCTAGATCTTGGTGCATGATTAAAATAATGTTAACCAAATCTAGATCCACCTTTATGGAATATTTTATTATTATTTGTTGGAGGGAAAAGGTGTTTGACTTGGGTCAAATCCCTTGATTAGTGAAAAATAAATAAATAAATGATTTATTTATCTTTTTAAGGAAGTGGTTGGGAGATAATCAAATAAATAATGATTTATTTGATTAATAGTGGGTGATTTGGTCATATTTAACAAGGAATATTATCTAAATAAGATTTAAATAATTATTACTAGAAAATAATAAGATAACTAAGGGTTTATCTCATTAATTTCTTTGCTTTTGGGTTAAACATGATTGGGAATAATAATTAAATTATGGTTTAATTAATTATTCCATGAGGAAAATCAAACAAATATAGGTTTGTTTAATAGTTCCTTTTGGGGTTTCCTGTTTGGACCATAAACAACCTAATAAATGTGGTTTATTAAGTTATTTAACATAGTGAAGGCAATTTTACTAAGGGTAAAATTGGTTTTACATGGTGTACTTGGGTCCATCTAATGATGATAGGTTAGATGACCAAAAAATGGTGTAACAATCTGGATCTTTGGGGAGAGGCCCCCAAGATCTAAAAAGTTGAAATAGATCTGACAAGATCTGCAAAATTAGAATGGTAGAAAAAAAGAGAGAACACAAAGCAAATAAAACCACAAAGAAACTTGTTTTAGAATGGAAAATGGCATCAACCCATGATATTCATCTACCCATGTTATCCATCCACCCATGGTATTGTAAATGGCATCAACCCATGGTATTTGTCTACCCATGTTATCCATCCACCCATGGAATTTACCCATGGTATTCATCCACCCATGATATTTATTCACCCATGGTATTGTAAGTGACCCATTGTATGTATCCACCCATGGTATTCATCCACACATGGGATTTACCCATGGTATTGTAACTGGTATCTACCCATGGTATTGGCCCATGGTATCCACCTATGGTATTCTATCTCAAAAAAAGGTTATAAATAAAAAGCCTCACTTTGTAAAAGGACAAATTGTCTGCCACAATGTAGCTTCTACAATTATTCTCTGTTTTAATAAAACAAGTTTTTTTGTGGTTTTATTTTCTTTGTGTTCTCTCTTTTTTCTAGCATTGTAATTTTGCAGATTTGGTCAGATCCATTTCAAATTTTTAGATGTTCAGGGCCTCCCCACCAAGATCCAAATCAGTGGTATCAGATTCAGGTTACGCCTTCATGGGAATGAGGGTTTGAAACGTATTTCAATTTCAATGTTTTGCAGCAATCTTCAGCAAAATCCATGAAATTTTTTGGGTGAAGAGTTTTCAGATCAGATCTGAAACTTTTGGTGAAAATTTTACAAATTAAAAGACCAGATCTGGATTCCTTGCGAAAAAATACTCAAATTCAAAAAAAAATCAGCCAAATTGGATTTCGGATGAGGGAGATATCGTTGATTCATAATCAACAATGTTGAAGCAATTTTTCTGACAACAATTCATGGATGGTGGTTCTCCTATCATTCTTCTCAATTTTCAGTGCAAAATTTCAGAAGAATGGATATAGATCTGAGCTCCTCTTGAAAAATCACCCAAGTTCAAAAAACAAATCGGTCGAATCGGAGTCCGGATGTGGGAGTTATCGTTGATTGAAAATCAACCATTTTTTCAGAAATTTTGTGACAGCGAGACAGTTCCAGCACGAATCTAAGAGTCTAGGGTCTCCAAATATCGATTTCAAGCACATGAGAAGATGCAGAATGATCATTCCATTTCCAAAAATAGGTTATAATAAATATTTTGAGTTATATTGATGGAGTTATACTCATTTTAAATTTGGAGTAGCATTTGGAGCGGGTTCCCTTTGGAGATGTGCCCTCCCACCCCACTTTAGTAGACATCTGCTTCACATTCATCAATTTCAGCATAGCAGCATTCGGCTTGGGTTATTTGGAGACATGCTCTCCCATCTCAAGCTATGTAGGCACCTGCAACTTCATCAACAATCAGCATCACGGTTATGGGTCAACCACACAAAATCCTTTTTATCGAAGTCCATTTGCTAGGCCGCACACTGTTAGTCACACAATTGGTCACAAGCATTACAGGGTATCTCTATCCTCGGATCTTCATTTGTCATGGTTTTGGTTCATCCACAAACCCACACTTCATCAAAGTCCATTTGCTAGTCCGCACACTGTCAATATCACAGTTGGTCACAAGCATTATAGGGTATCTCTATCATCGGATCTTCGTTCATCACAATCATGGGTTAACTACACAAAACCCTTCTCTTCAGTGGCTCTTCATATTTAACAAAGGCTTCTCAAGAGGGAACTTCACGCAATGGGGACCATTTCTTCTTAAGGAGGGAGGAATGATCCGAATGGAAAATGGCATCAACCCATGGTATTCATCTACCCATGTTATCCATCCACCCACGGAATTTACCCATGGTATTGTAAATGGCATCAACCCATGGTATTCATCCACCCATGATATTTATTCGCCCATGGTATTTTTAGTGACCCATGGTATGTATCCACCCATGGTATTCATCCACACATGGGATTTACCCACGGTATTGTAAGTGGTATCTACCCATGGTATTGGCCTTTGGTATCTACACATGGTATTGTAACTCAAAAAATACTATAAATAACAAGCCTCAGTTTGTAAAAGGACAGATTTTCCACAACAATGTAGCTTCTACAGTTATTCTCTGTTTTAATAAAACAAGTTTCTTTCTGGTTTTATTTGCTTTGTGTTCTCTCTTTTTTTCTAGCATTCTAATTTCGCAGATCTTATTAGATCTATTTAAACTTTTTAGATCTTGGGGGCCTCCCCCCCAAGATCTGGATCAATTTAAATACATTAAGTAGTAAAAATAAGCAAGAGATGCTCCACGCATCCAACGAACAAGACAATAATTTTTTAAATAATTTTTATATTATGAAACCTGGGAAGGGAACATAGAACGATGTTACCGGTTCCCCACAATGGGATAGGTTCTTGTACGTCCTCAGTGCTTCAAATCTAATATCTCTCTCTCTAGACGATGCAGAAAACCTAGACAAAATGGAACTCAAAGGGAGCTCACAAGAAAAAAGTAGAAAAATATGACAATGACCGAAGGATCAAAGTCAGACCAAAAGTATAGATCCGGAGTGATCTTTAGGCAACAAAAGGTAGTGAATGAATGAAAAAACCCTTCTATTTATAACAAAATATTGAGTTAGTCTAGCTATTGGTGCATAATTAAAATATTATTAACCAAATATAGATCCAAATTTTATGGAATATTTTATTATTTTTGTTAGAGGGAAAGGGAATTTGAATTTGGTCAAATCCCTTTATTTAGAAATAATAAATAAATAAATGTTTTATTTATTATTTTGATAATGTGGTTGAGTAATAATTAAAGAAATAATTATTTATTCAATTATTTATACATGACTTTGTCAAATTTGACAAAGAATATTATTTAAATAATGTTTTAAATAAGCATTCCTAAAAAATAATAAGATAAATAATGATTTATCTAATTAATTTTCCTTTTTTGGATTAAATATGATGAGGAATATTAATGAAACATTGGTTTGATTAATTATCCCTTGATGAAAATCAAACAAATAAGGATTTATTCAATTATTCTTCATGGGGTTTCTAGTTTATACGAGAAACATCTTAATAAATTATGGGTTATTAAGTTATTTTTCACAGTGAAAGCAATTTTACTATGGTAAAATTGGTCTTACATGGTGTACTTTAGTTCATGTAATAGTAATAGGTTAGATGACCAAAAATTGGTGTAACACTATGGGAATGACAGATGTATTTAGAGTAATGGACTCCAAACACTTCTATGTTTTTTATGTGATGATACATAATATAGTTATGCATATTTTGTAACCATTGTGATTCTCCATTTGTTTATGTTTATGGTTACCTTCTTTTATGTGATAAATTCCAATCTAGAATGTTATTTGAAATGGAATATACATAGTTATTTCGGTCTCTAGGAACATGACTAAATGTAATGAATTCAAATGCACATGCCAAAAGCTTCAGTCATAGGCATTTTCTAAATATGACAGGATTATGCACATGATAAACTCCATTCAATTGCATGACAAGTATCGGGGAATCTAAATGAATGTGAAGATGAAGGATGCAAAAATCAAGGGCACCTGATAAAACACCTATCACAACATCATATTTAACTTGGTTATTGGAGGGAAATACAATGCATACATAGTTGGAATGAACTAACTGATAAAGTGGGGTGAAAATGGCCCAATATCCTAAGGAAAGATTCATGGAGAAGAGAATCACACCATCAGCATAACCAATATAAGGTGTGGATGATGGATACATTTGAAAGACACAAGAATACAATGTATGGGTGAGATAATGACGAGATAAAGTGTTAACAGCAGGACAATATAGATCATCACTGATGAAGAGGTAGAAATGGACTTGATGTCGAGTACATTTTTGAGTATCACAATTAATATGGGGGTAGAATTTATAGGGTCTCAAAGATGTGGAATCCACAACAAATTGATCATGGGTTTTTTGTGAAAGGAAATGAACACAATGGTGCATATTATCTTATGGATAATGAGGGATGTTCATGGCTTCCATGATGTTTTCATATGAATGGTGTATGGTCGGATGGGAGGAGGAGTGACCACTTGATGTGGAGGAACTACCAAAACCATCATCACGAGAGATAAGGTTCAGATGTGCATTAACGACAGGAGGGAACGAATGAATAATAGATGGAATATGTATCGATTTTGAGAATGGGGTATCCAACGAAGAAGTTTCAATCGAATTAGTATGGATAACTTGAAAAGAGTCTCCAGATGAGGATCTCATGGATGATGATGGGTAGAGAATGGGTGCAATGATATCCATCATATCAAAATCAGGAGGATGGATCTCAATGTGGGGTTCATGTTCTAGCTCTATAATGATGCTAGAATCCATAGGTAAAGATGTGGTGGATTCATTATGAGTGACCTATATTTCATAAAGTTCCTGATGGTTATCGTGAAAAACTTTGAGATGAGTAAAATGATGAAAATAGTGGCCAAAGTTATTTCACAAATCACAAGGTTGATTCATGTATACAGATTTTTTTTTCTTATATGACTCAAGTAAGGTAAAATAGACCTCTGATATGTCAGAATCAAGAAACGTATCGACAACCACCTCCTTGAGATGAGGTATTTGAGCATAATTATTTGTGGAAATCCCAACACCATCACACAAAGCACATGAATTTTTCAACTTTATAGGCTTAGAAGGTGTTCACATTGTTTGGGGTCCCTTGTCTTTAGTTCCCTTTTTTTGGGATCCCCCCCCCCCCCCCACCCCCGCCTTACTAGATGCTTTCAAAATAGGTGTAGGTGTGTGCTAAGGTTGCTGTGGAACTCAAGAAAAATAAGGAGAAGGTATAATTGGTTTCACTGGGGTCAAATATGTGTAATTTTTAAGTTGACCAAGTGGAGCATTTGTGGGGGGGTCAATTTACCAGATTGGGATCCCCAGAGTAATGTTGGGTAAACTCAACATAGACATGATAGGGATAGAAAAAAATTCCTGGTGGGGAGAATAAGAAAGGTATCTAACCCGAATGATTGCGGCCTGACAGAACTTCGCCTTGATGGTATGGACTATGAGAGACACCAGCACAAGGAGGTGGTACTTGACGAATTATACTTGTATGCTAGGTTGAGTTGGGAATAGTTGGTTGCAAAGGCACTAGTTGTCAGATGGGTGTACCAAACCACTTGTGACTAGCCTATGATGCTTGTAGCATGCAAACACTATACGATATCTACTCAAAAGGGGTAGGTGGTGGACCATAGTAGGCACCAAGCAAAGAAGAATATTTGTAGACTCCTGGTGAAATGCTGGTGAGGGATGAGATAATCGTATTGTCAGTCATGGATGAAATGATGGAATGTGGAAAAATATATTCCTTAGGATCATAGTATGTTAGTTGATCAACAGTGAGGATCTTTCCTTTGTGGGGAAAGCACATCTTACAAAAAATCACAGATGTGACAACTGATATGTCATAGGTGTAACTACAATTAAGAAGGATGTTGCAATCCAATGGGGCATTGATGACTTCTATATAAATGGAGAGACTCTTCATAGCAACAGTAATATGATAGTTGTGAAGTAACCTAAGGGGTTTAGATGGATGATCGTCCATGCACGGAGAGTGATGGTGGATGGGGAGAGGTTGGGTGAATCAAGTTGTTTCCAAACAATAGCATCCATCACACAGGTGGAGGCACCTTCGTTAATGATACACCACTAAAAAATGTTGTTTCTTATCGAGACTGGTATTTGAAAGGAAATAGATAAATGAATTTGTGGATGTTTTGATTGGTCAATTTCAAATAAAATCACTCATTTATCCGATGGATCCACAAATCCCAGGGCATTGAGTAGAGATTTTTGTTGGGATGGGAATGACTGGAGAACTTGCAACATTTACATGGAAGTAGGAAACTGTTCCAAGTCATCTATTATGTTATATTTATGGAAGGCTTTGGGTAAAGAAACATTATGACATAATAGTCCTTTGGGGATCTTGGTGATAACCTCTTCCTTAGGATAAGGAATCTGTAAGATACCATTTAATGACATAATGGACTCAGTGGAAAATTTTGGTCGGGACTCAGTCATAGACTTAGTGGGTGCCTTCTCATTCTGGCATGAATGAGTCTAAGTATTGGCATGCTATGTGTTGACCTCATAATAATTAATCATGAGAATCTGATAATTTTTGGGACCAGATTATGGAGGTTGAGGTGCTGCTTGACCTTGTGTAGGTTTCACAGTTATGTATCATTGGTGTGGAAATGGGTTGGTAAGCACAACCAGCTAAGAGGAATCAGTGGAGAGAGGAAATAGAGAAATGGGTTGTTTTCCTCTAAGGGCAGCTGCTTGGGCTTCCTATAGTTGACGCATCTAAGGTAAAACAAGACAATCATTAGTATAATGGCCATATACGCCACAACATGCACAAGGCTTATTCATACGAAGGGACTTGTTCTACTTGGGCTAGCCTCCCTATTGTTGGGTTATGGAGTTAGGATGATTTTCCTGGGGTGGATTAAATAGAGAACCTAGTTTCCCTCATTACCTTGGGATTGTTGATTCCTATTACCTTTTCTGTTATTATTCTTCTTGGTTTTGGGGGGATTGGTCATGCTCTGTTGAGCATACACTTGACCTTGAGGACAAGGTGGCTATTGTGGTAGCAGTTGAGGAGTCATAGGAGGCTAAGGCACTGGTGTGGGAGGAGCTAGAGTGGTTGGCGGTGCATAAGGAACATATGGAGGAGATGTAAAATTTGGATAAATAGGTTGAGCAACAGGTTAACCTGACATCTACTGACGTAGTTGGGGAAATTAAAATGGTGTGCTTTGACCTGGATAAGGGTTTCCCAGGTGGAGGGGAATAATTGTAGGAGGTACTAATCCCCGTTTGGGTTGACCATAACTCATCTAAGGTAGAGAATATGGTTCTAAATATTGGTTTGAAAGAGATCCAACGATATCGTGGGCAACATGGGATGCCCCCGGTACATTAGCAACACCGAGCTAAGGTAGATTAGGGAGAAAAGTATAAACATAACCTGATTGAGCATACATCAAGTCATATTTTAAAGATATTTGGAGAGGATATTCCTCTGTCTAAGGAAAGTGTGATGTAACATATTTACATATGGGACCAACATCGATCTAAGAAACCAATCCATATAGACATTGTCTTCAAATTTAGGAGCTCTGCATATGCTCCTCGACCTTCTGCACCATTCTTGGACATGGTTAGAGAGGTGGGTGGCAAAAGTTTGGGAGAATGAAGTCAAGAGTTATGTCCCAGTGTTGTAACAAAGAGGTATCTGGAAATATGATAAGAAATATTTGGCGAGAGTCACAAAAATAAAATTGGTGGCGTTGGGTTGGTCGAAATACCACTTGGCAGGAGCTCAAGTAAGCCTGTGTTGGAACAACATGCTCCTATTTCTGGACCATTCTTGGAAATGGTAAGAGAGTCGGGTGTTAGAATTTTGTTGGAATGAAGTCAAGAGTTCAGTCTCAGCGTCATAATGGAGAAGTAACTAGAAATATGATAAGAAATATTTGGAGAGAGTCACAAAAGTTGAATGGGTGGCATGGTGTTGGTCGACATACCACTTGGCAAGAGCTCTAGTAAGCATTTGTTGGAATAACCAAACATAGATGGAGTCATCGGTAATGGAATTGAAGTAAAATCACATGAGAAATGAGCAAACATGATTAGTGGGATCTTCACCATGATTTCCCTCAAAATTTGGAATTTCTAAAGGAATTTTAGTAGGCATATTTGGCTACGTTGGATTATAGAGAAGAGAATCAGTGATAAGCTAAATAAAATCTAGGATATTCAAAACATCTATGAAGAGTATAAATGGAGTAGGAGTGACCGTACCAGTTTAGGTTCTACTTGTGGTATACTCGGGGGGTACGACCTGAGTTACCACCTTGGCTTCTCGCACTTGCATTGGTGCCTGGCACAGTGGTGATATGAGGTTGAGAAGACATGGAATCAAAGGAATTAGTAGAATGACGGTAAGAAGGACTTGATGGGCGACTGGGAGAGTGAACTCACACCTAATGGGAGGGATTAATACATCCTAATTGGAATTGAGTATAAAGACCTCGAATTTTCCGTGACCAATGCCTAGGTGACACAATGATGTCAAGAAAAATACAACCCTAAATAATTAGAGGATGACAGAAAAAATTAGAGTAACAAAAAGCAAGCAAACACCTAGTGTAGTGGTGCCAAGTGTAAAATAATTATATAATGATTCTAATCTAATACAATAAAAATCTCTTATCAAATAAAATGATGTCTAGCTTAATTGTGATCTAATTCCTCAAATAATCCTAAATATTCTATTTTAGATGGCCTTCCAAACAAATTCTTAATTAACGGACACTAATCCCTGTAAGAAGACATGTCCAAAGAAAGGTTGGGTAGAGAACCAACTATTTCTATAAGGTGTTTTCCTAATATTGGTCACTATGGATACCTTTATCCCACAGGGATGGTCGATTCTTGAGCTTATTGGTGATAATTCAATGCACGAAATTCCTTACCATGGGTTAGGTAACCCCGAGGAGAACCACTCACGGGATGACCTAACCTAAACCCCTCTCAATCGGCTTTCTGACGAACTACGGCTTTGACCGTGGGATGGTCAAGGATTTTAGGCTCCCTACAAACTAAACTTCTATGTCTCAGTGTAAAGGATTGATGAGTGTTATTGGAAGCCTATCCCACCAATCCCACACCTAGCTACACATATTATTTGGCCCTGATACCCAAGTGGGCTTAATCTTTCTATGCTATATTATTAAGTGTGGTGTTTAAAGTCTTAGATTAGAAGTGTCAACCATGATCACGTTCACTTTGGGTGTGTATGCTTGTCATAAGATGTGTTTTAGTGGATGCATAAATTGACCATATTTTTTGATTCCATATGCTGCTGAAATAAAATTCTCCAGTATTGTCAATAATGCTTAAATATGATAAAAAAATAAACATCAAATCAAGCACAAATCCCACCTGAAGAAGGATTTAAAACAACTAGACTTAGAAAGGAAAACAAGTTACTCAAAACACAGAAAAAGGGCCTACAAGATCTAATGTCAATGGGACTAGGATGAAAGGCTCTATGTTGCTAAAAATGGTGCAAACAAACAACAACAATAAAAAAGTGATATATGTTGCAAAGGACAGGAAATAAGCTCAACAGACGAAGGATACTCAAGGGGATCCTATGCGACAGTTGAGAGAAAAAACAAAATGAAGTTATAATGTCCAAAGAAACTATCTAAATGTGCTGAAATAAAGTGGATAAACTCAAAAAACTAGTAGATAAAAGTGTTGAAAACCCTAGACTCCTCAGTGAGCCAATCTCTTCTTAAAAAGCTAGAGGATTACTACAAACCCTAGGGGAGGTTTTCTTCCTTAAAGAGACCAAATAAGGACATACAAGCCTAAGGATGAATGAAACATAAGTGAAACAACTCTAACCCAATACACGGACAACACTCTTGCAATGCTGGAAAAAGCACTGAAAAAATTCCTGAAAATTTTCAAAATGCAAGTATTGACCTACAAACTCATGAAAATGTTGTTTTTAGGCCAAAAAGTGTGTTCTAGAGCTCATAGCATAGTTCTGGGGCTGAAAATTGTGTTTCTCCCCCTGCGACCTTTGGTCATCAGATATCACTATAGATGTTGTCATCTCCTGTTTGACTGGTACCTACAACCCGTGGAAAACACCAGAAGACCATCACTAACCATAAATTTTACAGAATCATGGAGAGAAAGAAATAAATAGGAAAAATAAGTTAAAAATAGCTGCATAAAATCTTAAAATTTCTAAAGAAAAAGTTACCCAGGAAAAAAAATTATTACACCAGTGGAGTCGTCATGTTTTTAATATGAAATTTCTTGGAGGGTGTACGAAAAATATCTCACTTAAGAACAAGTGACTAGCAACACTAACAAAAATTTTGGTTCGTTATCCTTCAAATATGCAAAAAATATGTGAGAAAATCCTGCACAAAGATATATGTATGCAAATCTAAAAGAACAAAGAGTAGGAATAAATCTGATGTAATAACCAAATCATGGGAATTTTTTGAAAGAAAAATATTTTTTAATGACACTGGGTGAAGGCGATTTAGAAAGGGTCATAATTCCCCATAACTAGGATGGGTCCTTTGATGTCCTTTTCACTTTAGTATTTAGATCTTCCTCTCAAAACCCAAAAAATGTAGAACTCAAAAAATGGGAGCTCAAAAGGCATGAGATGATAATGGTGACAATGATAATGATCATGGTGAGAAATGAATGAAAAAACCTCTTATTTATAGTAAAGTATTATGTTCATATTGAAAATGGAGAGTATTAAAATATCACGGACCAAAATATAGATCTAATTACTTGGAATGCTTTATTATATTTCTGGAGAGGGAAAAGATATTTGAATTGGTCAAATATCTTTATTTAGGAATAATTAACAGGCAAATGATTTATTATTTATTTCACGAATTGTAAGAAAGGTGTGAAATGAAATCATTATTAAATCATGATTTAATATTTATTCCAAGGATGAAGTTAAGGAAAAATAAATAAAGTATAATTTATTTAATTACTCCTATGTGATTTAGTCAAATGTGACAAGGAATAATTATTAAACAATGATTTAATAATTATTCCTAGAAAAAGTTAAATAAATATCACTTATCTAATTATTCTCATGGGTAATAATTGAAAATAGCTTAATAAAAGTGGTTTATTAAACTAATCCTGATAGTGAAAGTGATTTTACTATGGTAAAATTAAACTCACGCGGTGTATTTCGATCCACCTAGTTAGGAATGGCTAGGTGATCATTTTTAGGTGATAAAAACAATTTATCTTTTTTTGCTCGAAATTAAGAAGTATCATGTCACTAGTGTTTAACAGTGTTGTGGATGAGAACCTTGTAATATTATAGCCACCAGGAATTAAATGATTCTTCCTTCTTGGGCAGCTGATAACCTATCATTATCTCTATTGAATGAATAATCGTGAAATGTTTTCTGACATGGTTCCTTATTACCCATCTTGTGGTGTTTGTGTTATGCAGGACCCTGCCAAAAACCTCTACATATGGGAAGATAGGTGGGTGTACGCAACCTAGTGAAATTTAGAAGTTTTGACATTTATGTATACTGGGGAATCCTCCTATTGTTGTGGGATATTCGAGTTGGAGAACTCCAAGAAAACATATTACAAATTCCACTTTGTGCTTTTGTTGAGGATGTATGGGGTGTCCCATAGATGGGAGGCATCGACAGGATATGATAAATTTCTTGTGTACTAACCGCCAAACTTTTTTGACGACTCCTAATCATCGGTGGTGCAATTTCGCATGAAAAGGAGTAAATGGAAATGCAATCGAAATATACGTCTTCTGGAATATAAAAAAGACAATCCCATGATAAAATATATGACATGAATTATATAAATGTTGGTAGAAAAATTAATTCATCAAGGCCATTGAATTCTTAAGAGAGATAGAGGAAAGATTATATTTGGGACAGGTTGCAGTAGTTAAAGTGGAACAATTCGTGATTGATGCAACTTGGAAGGTAAGTCACAAGGAGGGATAGGTCAGAAGGTCATGTTAGTCACAGGATTGTAGGAGTCCCGAGGGTTGTGAGGCCATAGGGTTGATGAGGTTGCAAGATCGCAAGTTGCAATAATTAACTTATTGCGATTTTTGTCCGTGTGACCTGTGTGACTTAGCAAATTGTTCAAGAGCACCACGTCGCGAGGTTGCAACAAGGGTGAGGGGTCACAAATTTGAATAACGCAACTTGGTGACTTGAATTAGCCAAAAATTAAGCGGTTGGAAGCTACCAAGATTTAGGCTTAAGAGAGGGACTTGATGTGACCAAAACTTAAACAAAGAAGATGGTCTTCAAAATTTTCAGAGTTAGACGTGAGAAAGAGATGAAGGTGGGAAAGCCTACCGGTAAGCATCTCAAGCTGAGATTTTGGATGTAATGTAGGGGCTCCAACAATTTTGAAGGGTCAAAAATTTTAGAGGGTTGTTGCAACAACTGCAACAATGGGCAATTTATTGGTAGAACCTCAGTATCTCTTCTTTCACTTGATCTTGGGGTTGGGAAAAATATTTTAGGAATGTCTCATTTGTAGACTACGGGTTCCACTGGAATTTTCTTATCACTCTTATTATATATCAGTAGGCCCTGGCCATTCCACTCGTCTTGTTAACACACAAGGAAAATATGTCTCTAAAGACTTGACATAGGGGTTTGAATAACGATATGGGTTGTATAGAATTTTTATATATTTGTTACACGTCAGTGGTTTTTCTCTACTTCCAGTGACCCTGAATAGTACCACGATGGAGTCACTACCTAGAAATCCCAAATGTTGCTCTACTACCAGCGTGCCTAGAAAGTACCCCAACAAAGTCGTTGCATCTCCTCTCTATGCTGGAAGTCTTTCCATCTCATTTCTCTCTTATTTTATTTTATTCATATGCTCATGGCACTTATTCATGTGTGATTATTAGAACTTAGTCATATGGAATTTATTTTCCTGGGCAAACGAGGGATCTCAACTTATTTTACTTGTAAGAGAGGGTGTTTCTGGTTTTTTAGAGACTTTATTGTTTTCCTAAAACATGTTTTTTCCCGTCAATGATTCTTCTTTCCCCTTTGTAGAGTTGTTTGAATCAAACAATTCATTCAGGATTCATAGACAAGGAAAAATATTGGGCTTTTTATTTTAGAGATAGGATGTCATGGATGACCAAAGTTCCCCACTAAATTAGATTTTGACACTTAGCTTTGGTCAGGACATAAGGGATAATGAAGTGCAAGAATATAACAAAGCAAACTTGGCCATCGGTGTAAGAGATTTTATCAACCTTTAAGGTTTTAGATTCAAGTGAATCTCATAAATATATTTGTACAAGGTGAACCATCTATTCAACATGGAAAATCAAAATAACACACACACACAAGTAAACGAAAAAATATATGATACAAATATGGGATAAGTAGCTCTCAGAGTTTCTAAGTGAATTACAACTTGATATCATGTCCATTCATAGGAAGGGGTTTAATCTTCCCTTCTAAGTTTTGCAATCTATAAGTATGTTGGCCAATTTTCTCTAACTTGAAAAGGACCAATCCACAGGGCCTGAAACTTGGTGGGCTTCCCTTTGTCTTCATGCACCTTATCCCATTAGAGGAAGAGGTTGCGTACATTAAACTCTTTATTCCATGCAAAGTTCATATATAAATGTCTCTTGATTCGACTTTGCTGAACAAAAAAAATTGCGCTTTCTTTTTTCCTTTCTTTCTCCAGTTTAAGCAAGGTGTCAATACAGGTCTACATGTTAGGGCAGGGTGAGCCATGGAACTATTGTGACAATTGGAGGGCGGGTAGGTGTAGGTTTGGTGGTAAAATTACTTCCTTACCATAGACAAGGAAGAAAGGGGAGGTGCCCAGAGACAGTTTTGGGGTGACTCAATCTTCCCATAGGGCATTGCTCAGGGTGGTATGCAAGTTTTTTTGGTCTAAGAGTAATATTTTCTTGATGGTGCAAATTAGTTTTTTGTTGGTGGACTCTGCTAAGTCATTTCCTTCGGGGTAATAGTTAACATAGTGCTTCAAATTAATACTATTCTCTAAAGAAAAATCATACAACGTAAAAGATGATAAGTATGTACCATTATGAAAAACAAGAGAGTTTGGAATGTCAAACCTGGTTACAATGTACTAGTTTATAAAAGATATTACATCTTGATCATTCAATTGTTGTAAATGGACAGCTTCAACCTACCTTTTGAAGTAATCATTATCTTTGAGAATGTACCAGTTCTTCTTGGATGAATGTGGTACAATATCCCCTATTATGTCTAAACCCAACTACTGGAAATGTTCTTATAATGTTATGGACTGAAGCGGTTTAGACAACCGATATTTTCTACCATCGCATTTCTAACAAATAGAAAATTTGTGAGCATATGTGTGAGAATCTCTAAACAAGGTAAGCTAGTAGAAACTAGCCCTCATGATATTATGGGTCGTGGTGTCACCAACATAAAAGCACACTATTGGTCGATCATGAAACTTATTTAAGACTTGTTTTGGGTCACTGAGATCTAAAACATTGAGTAGTAGATAATTCTGATGTTTCCGTAACAAATTTCCTTATAATAACTCATAGGATGCAAATTTAAGACTCACAATGATTTTTTTCCTTGTGGACAAAGTCGAAGGCAAGGTCCCTTGTCCTAAATACTTCTTCATATCATCATATCAAGATGGAGAGTCAGGTATAATCGTGAGCTATACTTCGTACATATCGATCTCATGATCCCAACCTTTTGATTCTTGACTGTGTGGATTTCTAGCTTGAGCAGCTAACTTACACAATTTGTATCCTTTGACTGTGTGCGCAGCCTTAAACTCTAGGTTGTATTATTGAAGAAACATCATCCAATTTCCCCTTCGCCAACCAAATTATTGTTGAGAAAATAATTGTCAGATGGAAGGGTGAGGGAAAAAAATACCATTACATAGCTCTTCAGAATGTATGGCATGAAATGCTTCACTTCCTTGTATACTGCATATGACTTTTTTTCCATGTCTGAGTAATTAAGCTTTGCACCCTGCAACCCTGCAGTCATGAAGGTTATGGGATGCTTGTCATGACTATCATATTTCTATTTAAGCATGAATTTTAATGATGAGGCTGAGGCCAAATTTTATAGGATGAAGTCCTTATTGAAGTCAGGAGTGTAGAGAGACAAGGCCTTTGTGATCGATTTCTTGATTCAATTGAAAGCCTCATTCTCTTCCTAGTTCCATTTAAACACTATGCCCATATAAATCATATTATGCAAGGGTTTCATGATTTGGATGAATTATGAAATAAACTTGCAAAGGAAATTGATATTTCCAAGGAAAAACTGCATGCCCTTTTTTCCGCTTGGGAGAGAGACTTGAGTGATGGATTTCATGCGGTGAGGATCAATGGTGATCTGATCCTTTCATTGGGTCAACTTTAGTTATGAGAATTATTCTCTCATGTGAGAGTGTTGAGCTTTGCGTCTTGGTATTGGTAGGCCTCAGAACTAGTTTTGTAAATAAAAAAAAATTTCCATTGTGACTACACCTTTGGGCATGGGGTTTTCCTTATGCTCATCTACTTCCTTTTTCAAGGCATGTTCATGCTCTTCCTCTTCCCTCACTGCATCCTTGAATATGTCAACATTAAACATGAAGTCAAGAATCTGTTGATCATCATTAAAAACATGTACGTTAGTTACATTATCTATAATATCTGGTATATACATAGTTTTGATAAAAAAAACCATCTCTTAACGATGTAAACCTAGCTGCGGCATTAGCTACGGTGTTGTCAGAAAAATTATTAAACATAGGGACAAATTTAATCCCCAAATATTTAAAGGAATATATTAATCACCATACCTCTTGATAATAAGCTTTTAAGTGTGGCGACAAACAATGAATTGTATTACGTACCTGCCTGGGCATTATTTTCGAATCATTGATCACCTTCAAGCACTCAATATTTAGGTTGATAGATTTCTTGAGCCTAAGGATAAATTCCTCATACTCCACAGTATTTTTAGTACATTGGAATTAACCTACAAGAAATTAAAAAAAAAAAAATTGGGTTCCATAAGGATACAGTTGGCAGAAGATCCATCTTCTGTCTAGGACCCATCATAATATAATGTCTAGATTTTACTTTCAGTTATGTTATGCCAAATGTATTTACATGTATGGTACATTATTATTTAGCATTATTTGGAGGGAAAGGAGGGAGTTCCAGCTAGGTGTTAGGTGTGATGTGTGATGGAAAGGATTGATAACACCCAAGGTTGGTCTCCAAGAAACACATTCCTAATTACTCTTGTACAAAACTAATGGGCTTGTTCAGGGCTTCCAAGTCTGTGATTGTGTATTTCATGTAAGGTTCACTATTACCTCTGATTTGGTTATTTTTTCCTTTTTAATGGAGCCATAGGTGTGACCAGTGAATGGAAAAATACCCCTGAAGCTTACTTGACCCATCTCTAATAAGTAATAAGCCATATTATTTTGGGATTTCTATGATGAATCTATCAATAAATTGGTGCAATGTAGAGTCTACGGACAGTATAATTATCACATTATTTATCTCACCAAGGGTAGGGACTTGCAATATGTCTAGTTGAATGATTTTAGTGTTGGTCTTAACTGGTTAAATGTTTACATTTTTGCACACAGATAAAAGCATAACATTTGTTGTGCACACAATTAAACACAAAATTTATGCACGTTGAATATAAAAAAAATCGAAATACGGGAGAAATAGTGGGGTTGAGCCTCTAAACTTAGAATTAGTAACATTCATTATGGATTGGAAGTTGACCGAGTCTACGGGTTGCATAGAAGAGCTTGTCTACGAAGAGGGAGTAGCCTTAGTACCTGAGGATGCGGTAGCAAAGGATTTAATGATCAATTCTCATTGAATAGCTATTCTGGAAAGCACATAGAGAGAAATTTTGGCCCACGTATTCTTCATGTCTTCAACGATGTTATACCTTAGGTCTCAAGGAGTGATTCCTTCTAAGGTTTATTATTGAAGGCAAGGTCATTGTGCAGACTTAGATGTAGTCCTAAGAATGGAGGGGATAACCTTCTTAGGGGCCGAAGCATCCTTTCAACTATGGCTAGATCACTTCTTAGGAGTAGGGGTCGAGGGATGGCCTGAGTTTTTAGGAGGGATGATCCTTCTCAACAAGGCTCTATTTTTCTCTTCTAGTATAGAATAAGGGATCAAACCTTAACTCCTAAGGTTCTAGGTCTTCGATGGTTTGGATTGGGGATTGTCGCTAATGTTGGCTTCTTGGAAGGATTTACTTCTTCCCCTCGGATTACATCAAAATCTAGGTGTTTTTCGATTTAATTTCCTTAGATTGATTACATAAATGATCAAACATGGCTAGTAAACTCACTAAGTGTAAATGCACTATATGTGCTATGAATCATAATTATCTAAGTTGAATTAAATTTTCAGTGTACATGATTGGATTACTGATTGAAATTAACTCTAACAAATATTATTACATTGATATCTGATTTGAATTCCACATAAGCAATAAGATATAAAACTCATATATTAATCTCATAATGTCAGAAAAAATATATATGACAAAACAATGGAACACATAAAATATGTGGAAACACAAACATAGAAAACATATCAAACAACATAGATACAGATATACATGGGTCACCTAATTTGGGCTATGTTGAACTCGAACAATGAGTCCTTCCTTTATATTATCTAGCAAGATGAAGAGACACAACCTACAACAGATCTACTATAATATCCTCTACTTTCTCTCACAGTCCCCCTTTTTGTTGCTCGCTCATAATACACATGCAATATAGAACCGCAATACAATACCCTCATACAATGGAGGGGGTTTCCTTTTAGGGAAAAAAAAACTAAATTAAACACAAATTCTACCGTCAGATCATACTCCTAATGAACATCTCATATTTACTACGAAATTACAATATTTTACAAGGAAATTTTACATATGTTTTTAGCTTCAAAGGCGTTGCCCTCGAAACCCCGTCGGGGGACTACTGGCCCCTGGACCCCCAGCGTGGGGGGGATCGATCTCCCCTAGACCCCCGGAGGTGGGGACAAGTCCCCCCTAGGTGGAGGGGTGTATAGTCTTCCTAGGGTATACATCCGGCTGAAACAAAGACCTCTGAATCAGGATGAAAATGAGGCTCCCCACCCAGTTCACACTTGCAAAATTAAATTTAACTCATAAAAACACACACACACACACACACACACTCTGCAAAATATCTAAATTTTTCTTTGATTTCACCTCAGAACAACTTCCAAGTGGGTACGTCCAAGAACTGAGTGGGTTTCCTCTCGTCCTTTTACTCATAGTAGGTTTCCCACTAGTTTTTGACATGGGGAGCAGCTTTGAGGAGTGAAAAATTAATCTTTTCTCAGTCAGAGAAATCATGGAGTGATAAATACCCTTCCAGTAAATTTAAACATCTATATATGACATATGCATCTATTTTGCCTTCAAATATAGGAATGTTGAATTTGACTTATACCTTGAAAGGAATGGCACCTCCAGAGTGGTTGTTGGATGTAGATGCGTTACCGGTGGGTAGTCGTTCAAGGATATGGGAAAATTTATCCATCATTGGGTTCCTTTGTTTCTCGAGGGCCTCAAGAAATATTTTTATAGGATATCCTGCGCCCTCGTCTTTATTTTCATCCCCCATGGGCAGTCGTCAGGGTTTGTTAGGCCGATCTTGCAACGGTTCAACCAGATCGAGCCCTAACTCCTTATAAAACGACCTCTTTGGTGACATGAAAAGAAGGATCGAGAATGATTAGACCGCTCCGATACCATTGATATGGACTTACGCATGAATGAAATAAAATACATAAATAAACATAAACAAAGAGATGCAACATAAGTAAAAATTCATTTCATTAATATCAAATAACTGAAATATGCTTACAGAAATAATGAACATAAACTAGCTAGAGCGATGGTAGCTTATCTCTAAGAAGATATGAGGTGGCTACATGCCTCTGAATTGTGTTACAATGAGGATCTAAGTCCTATTTATTATTTATAAACAACGAAAAACCCTAAATATACAAAACCTAAACGTAGGAGATCAAAACCAAACTAAGGGCCCTGTTGGGGTAAATTGATACATCAATTTCTCGAGGTCGTAACATTGGCATACAATCTCTGTTTGATGCACATGATGCCTTAGAAATATCTATCCGAGGACTGCAATTTTTTATAGTGAATTTCAAGTTTAATACCCACCTTCGCCAAATTTGGTGATTTTCCAAAAAAAACATCGTTTAGGTCCTCACAATGACTCTGAAAGTCTAGGACTTAAAAAATTTCAAAAAATAGTAAATTGTGCTACAATTAAGGAAACTGAAAGAAACAATGGTGGGGGTCCAAGTGGAATAGGTAGTTGGCCACCAATATCTACCTCGATAAAAAATAAAACAGGGTTTTTGAAATGTAGTGGTAATGTAATGATGGATAACACATGGGATTCAACGACTAGTTTTAGCTGATATGAAAGAATACTTATGATTTAACCCTTAGTAATATTTATCTTTAATGGAGGTATTAGTGTCTCTATTATTTCATACATATAATATTTTACCTTTACCATAAATCTAATACTTACATACGTCTAAATTGATATTTCTAATGCTTGGTTGTTGTTTTTGATTTGTCCTTAGGTACTTTCATTTGTCGGCTTGATCATTCTTCTTTTGGGGTCTTAAATTTTTCCAATCAATAATTTACTGTCAATATCAGCTGCAAAAATTTGTCAAAGCTCCAGATTCTTAGCAATTCTATAGCTATTTATTTTCAATGAAAAAGAGGGATATAAAGAAGAATGGGAATGAAATTGGGGTTGAAAAGAAAATTTTGGATGCCAAGAAAATTTGGTCTTCGCCCTAAATTTTCTATATAAACATTCCAAAATTTGTTGGTTTTCATGTTTATACGATTTATTATTATTTATTTATTATTATTAATATTTATTTATTTTTATTATTTTTACTATTATTTTTTAGTCAAAAAGAAAGAGGTTTACATGTCAAGTTGGAGGAGAAGGAAAATCCTTGTTAACCAACATCAAATCACTATTGTCTTGAATTTTTTTTTTAAATTATTCCATTGTCAATGGCTTATGATAAATTCGATCCCCAAAAACGGCGCCAAATTTTTTGTCAATTTAATTGTCTTAAATTGAGTACATAAATTATCAATGAGAGTTAGTAAAATAACGAAGTGTAAATGCACTATATGTGCTAGGAACCCTAATTATATAAGTTAAATTAAATTATCACTGAATGTGATTGGATCATTCATTGAAATTAACTCAAAGAAATATGATTACATTAATATCTAATTATGAATTTCACACAACCAATAAGATCTCAGACTCATAAATTAATCTCACACTGGTAAAATGAAATTTAACTCATAAAGACACACACACACTCTACAAAATATCTAAAATGTGCTTTGAAAGAAAATTGATTTCTAAAAGAATAAACACACTCTTGCATGAAAAATAAGAAGGAATTTAAACTATGTTCACACTTTCTTAAATTTATAATCTACTCTTTCTTTGAAATAAAACTCACAATACTCATGCTATGAAATGAAACCTACAAATAATTCTTTGATTCTCAAAATTACAATCTCGTTCTCAATTCAAAATTTCAATGCTAACTCAATTCATGTGCTCCTCAATTAATGATTAAAAATAACCAAATTGTTGCTATCTATGAACGCAATTGTATGCTTCATATAAAAACTATAGATCTAATCTGTTTCTCAATTCAGAATCGACATAAAGATATGGTAGGGGGATGCATCCATGTAATTGATCATGAAATTCAGAAATCGAAATAACATAAATGAAATTCACAAAACTAAATGACATAAATGAAATAACCTTACTACTTGAGGGGGGCCTTCACAAGCATATGGCCTCCCTAAACTATTAGCATTCATATTATCATAGCTTACAAATAAGGAGGTTATGCCCCTACATTTCAATGAGATTTTTTATGTAGACCTTTCCTTTTGTTCCAAATAAGTCCTTCAATGCTAAGAAGAACCTGCAATCACAAAAATGCAAAGAATCAAAATCAACAGTAGTATATAATAATAATAAAAAGCAGTTTAACTTAATGATCAAGGAGATGAATAATTGTAATTGTTTTAGTGAATCTAAAAACAACACAATTAGAAAAATAGATCCATATGTATTATAAATAATTATAAAGAGAAATATTATAACCTGAGCCTTAATGTTGTACAAATTTCTCCTGTATGTCTTCACAATTGTGCTCCCTTTTTTGACAATATTTCCTCTCTAGAATGAGAATATAGGTTTATCTTCAATGAACTCTTCTACAATGTACAATATATCAAGTACAAAGTTCCAAAATCTACCAAGTACTATTTCCAATGTACTAAGTAAGTACCCTAACCCTGAAGCTTCAACCCAATTTATAAGAGAAATTGAGGAGGTTTGAGATCCATCAATAGAGGGATGAGATCCTCTAATGAAGGGATTAGGGTTCCTTTATCCAAGGGGATAATTTCCATGAGTGAAGGGATATAGCTCGAACTGGCGCAACTTAAGAGACTTCTAGTTGGAAGAATATTCACCCAAATAAGCTTATAGAAGTTACTTTTTCTTGTTTAATTTCTTTTACGGAGGTGTGAAGGTTTATGGGGGAATAGAGAAGAGATCACCACAGCTAATAGATTAAGTATCAATGCATGCACAAGAAGTGACCACAAAAAGCGCACAGGAAACCTTTAAGAGTTTTTAAGGGATTTTTCCCAGTTTACAAGACTTGGTTTAGGAACATAAATGTTTTGACTTCTAAGGAAGCATGAGTATGGATGGTGATAGATCCATATTGACAGTCAAATGTCATGGTGACCAAAATTATGTGTAACAGATTTCCCCCTAAAGTGCGAAGTCTTAGAAAATGTTTCCATAGAGTGAAGTGCTTTATCATTCCAAGGATTGGATTGGAGACACTGGTCGCAAAACCTGTAAGAAATATTCAATGAAAATATATAATCATCACTGAGGTAGGCATTTCCATACTCAAAGAAAATATAACTAAATGTTTTACTACATATATGACTTTTGTATTACATCAAAATTAGACACAATATGGGCAGAACCATCTGTTATGAATAATTCTACTATATCATGAATACATCATTCCTTGTAGCCTAGATGGTTGAAACTAGATCTAGGGTCTTGATTTTTGTTTCTCGAACTAGTACAAGTCTATCGATGTGATTGGATTTTTTGGATTCTAACATCGTAGAAACCACTTGATTACTGATCAATGATGAAAATCCATTAATAAGTTTGAGAGAAACCATCAATAATGAAAATGGCTCTCAAAGTAATTCAATAGAATGTATGGAATTTGAATGAATAATTTGTAGTCAAAAAATCATAGATTCATTCAATTGAATGCCAATGATGAAAACCCATCGTCGAAGGTGAGAAAAGTGGCATTAGGACATGTAGATTCGAAGGTAATGATAGGATTTCTAGATCAATTTCCTAGATAATGAGCTGAAGTTGATAGGACGTTATCTGATGTAGGAGGACCTACGACACAAAACCATTATGCCAAGTTTTTAAGAAATTTTTTGCAAGGATTAATTCAAGGATGGTCATCGCGAATGGAGACAAATGTTTGCAATGAATAGTGAATATGAAGTTGAACTTTCTCTTGAACACATAATGACACTCTAAAATGACTTGGAATCATTTGAATTAAAAATATAATACCCAAAACCGACTGAATAATTTCAATGAGGTTTGATTAACTATAAGACAAACCCAACCCAGACATGAGTGCGAAAATTTTTTGTGTTCAAGAGCGACATGCTACTTTTAAAAACAAGTATAAAAGATGGACTCCTTTTCTCACTTTTTCCCCCACCATTACTAGAAAGTACCTCTTTTTTTTTGTTAAGCTTGAGGATGATAAAATTTTCTTGTTGTGTAATCTCATCCTTCGGATGAGTCCATCTCAGTATTTTTAACAAACCCTAATAAGGAGTGGCTTGGTCTTATTGTAATCGACGTGTCCTCTGCTTTTAGATTTAACGAGTCCAACATCGCATTAATTCGATGTTTTTTAGTTTTAAGGAGTCAGAAGAAAAACATAAGTAAACTCCATAATGTTCTTTTTCATAAGTTTAGTCTCTCAAACCCAAAAAGGGATAAAAGTATGTAGGAAAAAACTCTATTGACCATGTTTACTCAACATAAACCTTTTTCGTAATTATTCTAGTTCAGTCTGGAAAAGGGGTAAACTTATACTGAGTAGACGAATGTTCATTTATTTTAACGAGTTCGAATAGTAAAGTGCTAAACAATATTTTCATGTTTATAGAGTCTGAAAAGGGTTCAAAAAAGGACTCCATGGTTTCGCTTTTTCGTATTTTTTGAGAGCCTGTAAAAGTGATAAAAGTTTACTATGTCGTCAAAATGATTCATTGCTAGAAACAACCTATTCTCCGCACAAAAACTCAAAATTTATAATCATATGCTCTTAATAATGGTAAAAATATTCAAAATTTAACTTCTAAAGGTCAAAATAAACAAAATAATATTATTTTATTCATGAAACCCTATAAAACGAGGTCAGAAAAAATCATTTTTACCTTTTGATTCTAGAGCAATGAAAAGAAGTTTTTACCATAGATCTTCTGAATTGGATATCGAGAGAACCAACCAACCATTTCTTGAACCGTTAGTTCCAGATATTTATTCTCTTAATTGTCTTCCATTTCATCTCTTTACTTTTTCAATTTAAGTTTTTAGATTATATTTTTGGAGGAAAAAATATTTTAGAATCTGCCTTCGCCAGTGCGCAAGATTTTGTGGCATAACCCGCGAACCCCGATGCTTTTTTAATATAAAAATCATTGTGTTTTCATTTTTTTTATACATAAATAGTGCACAAAAAAAAAATCTTTATGAACAAAAACTACACAGGCGCCATGGTGTTTTTAAAATTTTCTTTTCTTTCCAAAAATGTTGCTCAAATTCTCCCACAAGTTTTCTAATATTCCTACATGATTGTTTGCAAGCAACCAATAATGCTTGAGTGTAGATAAAGTGAGCATGAATAGCACTACAATGAATCCATTGATAGTCCAACAACACTTCATGTGTTAAATAATTCTGACTTATACAAATTTTGGGCACTACAAGGAATGAAGGCCCAAGTGGAACTCACAACCTTTTAGGTTAATGCCTAGGATGTACAGGAATAGTCTTTCATCATCGAGGATCACAGGCTTGTGATTGACACAGAGGATATTTATTTCCACACCATTTTATCCAGAAGAGGAAGAGACATTTCCTTATTTGGCACATGACCAGGGGGACTACTTACCGCTTCCTATATGATGCAATATTGCACGTAGGATTCACAATTGAAGGATGGTCGTATTGACATAAAGACCATCGAAGGACTAGACCTTAAAATCACTACTTTTATAGTTACTTGATTGTGTGGTAGTACAGCTCCCTATGTGGTTACCAAAGCACAGATGTAGACTGATGTTAAGTGTTCTGGGAATATTTTTTAACTAGTGTGAAGGAGTGTTCATCAATATAAAATTCCAACTCACACGAGAAAAGAATGGGAGGCCGAAGAACTTCGACTATGGATACATTCTCATATCTTTTTCCTTGGAGATAATTCCACTCTATGTATCTCAAAAGTTGTTATCGGATCCGACGGGACCGAGGGAACCATGCATGTTGCAATGGGTTTCACTGATGGCTCGCCATGGTGGCGATCGTGGTCCTGTGGTTCAATATGCTCCTCAAATTTTCATATGGCTCAAGAGCCATGATTAAGGATTTTCCTTATGCAGGGGTTGATTTCAGGGGTGACCTTGACACATCACTCCCACTGAGAACACAGTGGGATGCGTCAAGTAAAAAATATCATTTTGATTTTTTCTATTGTTTAATTTTTATTTATGTTTTTATCATCCAATACTAACAAAAAACATTAAATTGTAGATGTTATCCCAACATGACCTGTGGAGATTCATCGTTCTTATAGATGAGAAGCACAACCTATAATGGTAGCCCCACCACTCACTGATGTAGTAGAGTCCCTCATAGAGTTGGAACAAAACCTAGAGAGGTTGGCCATTGACATCCCAAAGACTATGACAAATGATTTGCCTCTCAAATACCAGAGGCATGTGACTGGGGTTCCTAGTTCATTTAGGCGATATCTATGCAGTGTGACATGCATTATACTCTGCTACCATGATCATGTTGGAAACACGATTGCCGTTAGACCAGAACCTGCAAGATTTATTATCTGCTACAATCGCCAGATTTAGGATCCATGAGAGGCGGTTAGTCCATGTCGCGAAACACACTAGGAGCGTTGAACCCACTGTCCAACAATCTCCCCCCCAACGTGAGCCAGGTGAGTTTCAAACTTGAGACCTGTCACTCTGATACCAATTCCACAGGTTTGACCCAATTTGGATTATTCAAGGAAGAGTTATGCCCAATCTCTCATAATTCCCTAATTATGGACTGTTTCAATAGAGATAACTTGTATGGCATACCACATGTCATTGTTTCTTTATTCAGCTCTAAAATTGATAGATAAAAGATTACAGTCTGTGCACTCTCTACCACTTTTTATAGAATTCAAATTCGATACACAGAGAGAGAGTTATGATAATTTTCCCAAGGTCACTTCTTTGAGATGAATTTCAGGAGCCTGTAAAAACACTGACTTCCACAGATCATATCTCTGACAATATTCCGCACCTTGATCTAAAATTTTTACAGGAGCTTCCTTAGGCTTTCTGCTTCGCCTCATAAAAATTTTAGCTTCCGAACCATCGTAGAAAAAATTTAGAGTGAAAATTCCACAATGAATTGTTTCACTTTTACATAAGGAAGATATGAGGATCACAATTTATATAATTTTTTAGGTTGAGAGGGGCTTCAACAAGTGAACGTGGGAAGGATTTTAGGATCTTAAAAAATATTAATTATGACTTTTCAATGATGCATGCCACAACCCCATGGGGTTTTAGCCCACTAACTGGGGATACAAACTTCAAACATGAATATCTCTCAAACCGTGACGAATTATGTGGCGTGCCATATATCAGTGGAAACATCTCGGCAAGTAGAAACCATAAAAAGCATTCTTGACCAAGAATACATTAATTTGGTAGGTCAAAATTCCCATGTAATATATGGGTATCTCCTGGTGCTGCTTGGGTTGACAACAATGACAACCGTTGATCAACGATCTCCTCCTTTGGCATTGATGGCAACACAAGTTCTCCCCCTGCGATTATGAAACCTCTTCCTACAACATTCTCTGCCCCTTTGACATCAATGGCAAAGGGTAAATCCCTTGGGCACATAACCATCCTGCAGACCTGTACACACTTCCACTCCCCCTTTATATTGTGAATAAGGAAAATCTAATGAGAACTTGGGAGAATCCCAAGCTTCTGGCGAAGATATTCAAATGCTTCATGAGGTAAAGTTTTAGTGAAGATATTAGTGATTTGTTCTTTTGTACAAACATACTAAAGTTTGATATTCTTTTTGGCGACTTGTTCTCTAACAAAATGATATTTGATCGGAATGTGTTTGGTTTTTGAATGCATGATAGGATTCTTGGAGATGTTGATGGCACTGGTGTTGTCACAGAATATGGGAATAGGTTCACTGAATTTTACTTGAAGATCTTGCAAAGTTTGTTTCATCCAAAGGACTTGAGTACAACATGTTGGTGCAGCAATGTATTCTGCTTCTGTTGTAGATAACGAGATTGAGGTTTGCTTTTTTCTCAACCATGATACAAGACAACCACCTAGATAGAACGTTGCTCCACTAGTAATTTTATAATCATCAACACTTCCTGATCAATCTGCATCTATAAAGGCTTGAATAATGAGATTGTTACCCTTGGGATACCACAAGTCATATTCTTCAGTGCCCTTTAGATATCGAACAATTCTTTTGACAACAATAATATGTGATTATTTTGGTGCTGCATGGAATCTTGCTACTTGTCCAACTGCTTGCGTAACATCTAGCTAGGAAGCTATTACATATAGAAGAATACCAATCATAGATCTATACAACCTCTGATCTACATCCTTAGATGAGTCGTATATGCTCAATTTGCAACCTCTTACCATCGTAGTAAGTGCAGGTTTGCAATCTTCTATTTTGAATTTCTTGAGAAATTCCTTGATGTACTTGGCTTGACATATAAATATTCCTTTCTCTTGCTGAGATATTTGAAGCCCTAAGAAGTATGTCAACTCACCAAGTAAAGACATCTCGAACTGACTTTGCATATTTGTAGAAAATTTCTTACTTAGTTGATCATCATTGCTACGAAATATTACATCATCCACATATACCTCAACGATTGTTAAATTATATTTATCTATTTGTACATAAATATTGATATCAACATTACCTTTATTTAACCCTTGTTGACATAGATATCCATTAAGATGAGCATACCATGCTCTGGGAGACTTCTTGAGACCATATAGAGCCTTATTTAACCTACAAACATAGTCTTCTTTTTCTCATAGTAGAAAAAAATCAAGTTGTTCGATGTTAACTTATTCTTCTAATTATCCATTCAGAAATGTTGACTTAACATCCATTTGGTAGACTTTTAATTTTCTTCGCTTCCCTAGAAATTCTGGTCCTTTGCAACCCTTGACAACACATGATCTAGCTTTTTCTTGCCTTGTAGGAGCTCGATATTGAATCTGGTGTATCTCTATTATTTCATATCCCCAATATGTGATTTTTGGTCCTATAGTAGTCCTCTAAGTCTTCTATAGGCTTCCCCTCAAAATTTCAAACCAAGGGTTTCTTCAATAACCAAAATTCTTCAATAAGGCTGCTCTTGTCATGCTACCCTCTGCTCCTTGGTTGCTACTACACAGTTTCTTCAATGAGGTTGTTTCCAAGTAATCAATGAGTTTCTCATCAAATCCTTCTCCGACAAGTATTTAATGCTTAATTATATTTTTTAAAAGTCATAATTATAATTTTTTAATGACCAGTGCCACAACCCCATGGGGTTTTAGCCCACTAACTGGGGATACAAACTTCAAACATTAATATCTCTCAAACCATGAAGAATTACGTGGCGTGCATTATATCAACGGAAACATATCGGCGAGTAAAAACCATAAAAATAATTCTTGACCCAGAATATATTAATTTGGTAGGAAAAAAATCCCATGCGATATAGGGGTATCTCTTGGTGCTACTTGGGTTGAAATCAATGACAACTGCTGATAATCATGGACAGCTAATGGTCAATTTAGATTGCCATTTTTTTGTATCATAATTTTTTTGAAACCTATGATCACAGACGATGTAATATTTTTTGACACACAACTATTTTGATCTAATGCTATTAATTCTTTTGATGTCTCGATATCTTGTCCAATATGGATTGAATATTGGTTTGTTTTACTTTCAATTCTTAAAATGTCTATTTAGAACTTGATTAGCCAATGCAATAGCTAATGTGTTTAAATTTCTTGAAATGCGTTCATATTCAATGTAATCAAAATATCTTTTCAAGAGACGAACCCTTAAAAACATTCTTATCAAAAAAGGATTTCTGATTGCATAAACACCATTCAAATTTAATACCATGAGTTTTGAATCCAACCCAAAAACCAAACATCAAATTCCAAAATAAATGGAATCAAATAATAGGTTAGTGACTATGTTATATTCTGTAATATTTTTCGTTGTTTGACTGACACAAATCCCATGAATAGAAACTAATTCATCAGTGGGTGAATCAATGACCCAAGCAGCAAAAGATAAGTTCCATGTACTAAGACAGGTGTCGTCAGCAAATCCAATGTAATTCTGAGGGAATGTCAACATCTGTAGTATTGAGAGTAATTAAGATAAGCAGAAAAAGTAGTAAAAAATCAGAAAACAAAATAGCTAATTTAAGGCACATTTCTCTATCTAAGGCACACTGTTCTAAAATGTAACTAATGTACAAATAAGATCTTCACATGGAAAATCATGCATAATATCTCTTCATATAAATACCATTTTTGGGCTTACCTAAAGAGACGTTGTAAAAATCAACTAATTCATAGGCCCCTTTTGCAAGCACACACTTAACAATATAAGGACCATGCCACATTGGTTCAAATTTACCAGTTCCTAGTTTATCGTGACCTTGATCACATACTAATACTAGGTCACCTTCCAAATACATATGAGGGTTAACACTTTGATCATATTGAGTCTTAACACATTTTTTATGAGCTTCAGCCTATAATGCAGTAGTGCACTGAGTCTCATCTAACTGTATTAGGTACAAGAAACGTTTTTCCTCTTTAGAGGTAGCTGGTAATAACTCAATTGCTAGTTTGAGTGAAAAAATTTCACATTTGATGGGTAAAGTAGCTTTTAAACCGTAAAAGAGTTGAAAATGAGTAAACCGTGTGGATTTTTTTCTAGAGGTACGGTATTCCCACAATGTATAAAAAACACAGTATGCCAATTCGGTTTATGACTTCCCACAATCCAATTAATCTCGTTTGTTAAAAATTTGTTAACAACCTCAACTTGGCCATTTCCCTGTGGGTAATACAGTGTGGAATTATCATGGCGTAGGCCAAGCTAAGCGGAAAGTTCAGTCATCATAATGTTTTGAAAGTGGATACCATGGTCCATAACGATAGCTTGAGCGACATCGAACCTAGCAATCACATGATTAAATATGAAAATAGTTGTTGGTTTACCATCAATTGTGAATGTAGGCATCACCTCGGCCCATTTGGTAAATCAATCTATAGCGAAAGTAATATAACCATGCCCCGAGGACGAGTGAGGGTTACATGTAAAGAAATCGATGCCCCATTTTGCAAATGGATCGATAATTATGATTCGGTGAAGAGGAGTAGAAGGTGCACACATATTTCGATCAAAATATTGGCAATTTCATCATTTTCTAACCACAAGGACACAATCTTTGAATAATGATGGCCAGAAATAGATAGCACGAAATATATTTTGGGTTGTGGCAAACCCAATCATACGACCACCACATGGTCTAGAATGGTAGTCATTTAAAACCCTTATGGCTTCTTCATGAGTTATACAATGTCGAAAAACCAAATTAGAAGCACGACGATAAAGAGTGTCATCAAAAATATTGTATTATTGAGACTCGTATCAAATTCTACATCGATCAGATCTTGAAAGTTCTAGCCGAAAGGTTTGGGTTTGAAGATATGTAATGATATCTCCATACCAAGGATCTAATATGCTGATTAGAAACAGAGATTCAGTGGGAAGATGGTCCTCTACCACGATTTCCAATTCACTGTAGGGAAACTCACACATAATTTCAGCAAAAATGAGTGGTTTCATAGATTTGTATTTTTCGAACTCCAAATCAAACTCTTGTAGCATAAATATCCATTTAGAGTATTTTCCCATGAGCAATAATTTCGTCAAAATGTACATCATATGGTTGCAGTGAGATATCAATGTGGTTTTATGTAACATTATGTAAAGATGGAATCATTGGACAACTTGAACGACTGCAAAGGCCAATTTCTCCACATGTGAATACTTGATCTCTGTCGGTGTGATATTTTAACTTAAGTAATAAATCACATGTTCATTGTGGGAGTAATCTTCTTGAACGAAAACCATTCCAATGGTAGAATCAGATGCTGCTAAATACTAAAAGTAATCTCGATGATAATTAGGTGGATGCAACAACAGTGCATGGGTCAACGCGTGTTTGAGTGAATCAAAAGCTTTATCAGCAAGGTCATCCCAAATAAATGGAACATCGTGCTTTAATAGCCGAGTGAGACATTTAGTTAAATCCAGATAGTTTGGGATAAAAAAATGTATAATTTTTTCTCTCCCTTGCAAACTCTGGAGTTAGCGAAGAGTGGAAGGAGGAGGTAAATTCGCAATGGATGTAACCTTCAATAGGTTGACACAAATGCCTTCTTTAGAAACAATGAAACCTTTTAATCATCTTGTTTGTATACAAAATAAACATGCATGTGGATTCAAACAAATTTTTTAATGCCTACATCACATAAAGATAGCATGCAAATGTGTAGGAAGATATTGTCTACGTAAAGAATGAGCTGGTAAGTCATCCAAGTAGGCTTTCTCAATGTGTTTGATATTGTGAAATGCGTAATAAATAGCTCTTTGAAAATTTGTGCCAAAATTTTTCAGCCCAAAAGGTAATTTACAATATGAAAATGCCCCCCATGGACATATAAATTTTGTCTTGGGCTAATTGACAGGGAGTATGTTTATTTGATTGTAACCAAAAAATCCATCCATAAACGAAAATATCTTGTTTCCAGCACAATCATGAACAATTTGGTTGAAATAAGGGGTGGGATAAGTGTCTTTGGGACAAGCCTTATTAGTGTCCTTGTAATCGACACATACTCTGATAGTCCATTGTTTCTTGGTCACTAGAACTATGTTAAATACCCAATCTGTCAAAGGAATAGGATAAATAAATCCTGCACAAAGTAGTTTTTGAACTTCAACTTTAATAACAACAACTTTCAAGGATGTATTGGATGTAATTTTTGTCTAATAGGTTTAACATCTGGGTATGTCTTAATTTCGTGAATTACAATCTTAGGATATTCCTAGGATTTCTTCATAAGACCAGCCAAAAATGTCTCAGAATTCTTGAAATAGGGCTTTGCACATATTTATTTCTTCAATTGAGCAAGAAGCACCTATATCAATGTTTTCAGTTACTACTAGTTTGATTGATATGTCAATGGGAATTTTCGCGAAAATATTTCATAAGTTTGTATCATAATCGAAATGAAATATTGACATTGGATTTTGAGGTTCCTCGACATAATCAATCAGAAAGATGGATGAAAATTCATTTTCAATTATATCAAATTCTGGTAAAAAAGAGGATCGATGATGAAGATCATCCCAAGGTAATTCATATAATGACAACATTTCCCAAATATTTTCATCACTTGAAAACATTTGTTGAAAAGGATCATAAAAAGATTTCATGGTTGAGCTTGATAGAGAAGAAGAATCTTTACTGACCACATTCATTTGATCAGTATCAGTTGATGAAATATAAAAGAACGATTGTACTGCTACATATGCTGAGTCATATTGACTTAAAGGCATCTCATTTCCATAATAGTCCAATTCAGATTGTAAAGGCACATTCCATGGGTCATAAATGGTATTGTGCTTGATTTAATCATATTGGTATTGCAAATAGTTCTAAGTACGTTAGGAGGAGGTATAGAAAAATTTCCCATAAGAGTGGAATATTTAACTAGTCCTATCCCAACATATTCATAAAGGATAACCATATTTCCAACATGTTGGATATTATTCGTAGAGGTAGGGTCAGAAGTGAAGTAAGACAACTGATCGATTTTAACAATATTTCCTTTATGGGAAAACATGATCAATCGAAAGACTGATGAAACAACAATGGTCATAGCATAAGACCAACTTCTACCTAAAAAAACATTATAGTCAAGAGGGGCATCGACGACTTCCACCTCATGCATAATGGTTTTTCCTTCTACCTCTATAGGTAAATCATGAATTACTCTAAATGGAGGAAAACCTATTCCATCATAGGCTTTAAGAATCATGGGTGGTTTATTGACTTGTGGAGAACCAATATTTTTCCAACAGACTAAGGACATAATGCATGTAGATGCTCCCTCGTCAATTATTGTGCGAAAAAAGCACCTAGATTTGACTAAAATAGGAATTTCAAAAGCCATTTCGTGTGGGAGTCTTGGTAAAAATTTCCCTAGATAAAAGAAAATAATATTATAACCTTGAGGATGAATCGCTGCAATAGCTGATAATAGTAACTTCCTTTGAGCTAGACAATATTACAGCACTTTGAGATTTGACATTGTTGAAGGGGCGATGGCTAGATCTTCAACAATATTGTAATTCTGAGTGGCTCTCGCATGTGGATTGAAATTTTATTTTCGAAGTACACCTTTGGTAGGAGGTTTAATTACCAAATCAGGATTAGGTTTCTCAATGTGTAATGGTTCATAAATAGGAGGAGTTGATACTGGAGGATGATTGGATGATTCAATTTCCTTTCTAGCTACATGACTCTTAGATCCACAGTCTTGAGATTGTGTTTTAACCATGACTTGGGACATAATCATGATATCTATTGATGAATTAGAATAAGTTCTAATCATTTTGTTGTCTTGTGATGGAAAAGGATATTTAAGGATATCGGGTGTGGGAAAACATTTGACAAATTTAGATACCTCAACCCGATGTGGTAACTCTTTGGTGTAGTGATCCTCATCACAGATAAGACATGGATAACAAGGTTTCTATTTTTTGTATGATGGTTCGATTTTTTCTACATTCTCTTTTAGAGAATTATTTTGTTTATTTTTACCCTTCCATTTCTTATTATTGCAAGATGATTCAGTTTTAGTAGTAGACGAGTCCATGACATAAATTTCGGTAGAAGTTTCTAGGGAATAGTCTCCTTTGGGTGAATAAGGTAAAGTTATGATTGGAGTAGTATATTTAGATTGTTTCTTATTAATATTTGATGTATTAAATGTACTGATTACATGGTTTGTGGAATGAGAACCAAAAGGAGTTGTAGTAAGTTGACATGGATGAGGTAAATCAGGAGTTTTTTCATATAAAGTACTAAACTATGTGTAAACAAGGTCTAGATACTTGGCTTGAGTGATAACCTTCTCTTATGTTACAATGTCTCCTTTAGCTACATATTTAGTAATATTAGGGAGTAATTATTTGATGAACCATTCAGACAAAATTTGATCTGGGATAAAAACCTTGACTAAGCAGCATCTGCGTCGCCATTTTTGGATGTGATTTGAGATGTACATAGACGTATTTCATTTAAGTGAAGTCAAAAGTACTCTGCCAAAATTATAATGGATGGGAAACTGAAAATGAGTAAGAAACTAGTTGCTAAGGCATTTAAATTGTTGAAAGATCCTCGTGGTAACTCAATGTACCACTTCACGTCTAAGCTGATCAAATTTCTTAGAAAAATCCTTAAACAGATAGAATCATCGATCAAAGAATTATATGCACACCACAAAAGATAATTTATAACATGGTTCGAGCGGTATTCTCCTAATTTTCCTTCAAACTTTGGAATATCACTAGGAAACTTAGTAGGCATTGCTAACCAAAATGGAAGATAGTAAATTGGATCATTCATTATCCGAGACAACTCTAGTAAATCTAAAGTTTCAATGAAAGGTAACTACTTGTTAGGGTATTGCTGAGTGAAATGATAACCCTGATGGATAATACCAGTACTTGGAGGAGGATATCCAAGAAAACCTGGGATAGCTTGAGAAATTGTAATTGGTATACCTCCATGATATCCAGGGGTAGCCATACTGAGTTGAGGTTGACATTCTATTTTATATGTATAACTAGGGTATGGTTGGCTATGAAAAGCTGGATTTTTTCCCACTTTTCCATATTGCAATTTCCCTTGAAATGGATGGCTTTGAAAAAATTGACCTACCGAGGGTTGTCCCTGAATATTTTTTCCTGTAAAAGGTTGCACTTGAATAGGTTGACCTATAAAGGGTTGTCCTTGAAATGTTTGACCTATAAAAGGTTGACTTGTTTGCGTAGTTGTTTCATTAGGTTGTTCCACAGAGGCTTGAGGAATCAATTAGATTGTAGGTCCATTTTGATGGGCAGTAGTCTGACGGATAGCCTGGGTAATAGTTGGCATTGACATTTGAAGGGTCGTAGCAATAGAGACTTGAGAAACTCCTTGGATACATGTACTTGGTTGTTTAACATAATTTTGCATAGAATATTGGATAGGAGTACTAGGAATACTCATACCATCTTGCTGACTACCCAACATGGATACCTTTGGGGTAATTTGAAGTGCACCTATGAGGCACTTTCAATGTAGGTTGCAATGATTGTTGAGTAAAAAAAGGGTTCCACATAGTATTTATCTCTGGGTAAGAAGTTTCCATTGAAATTTGTGATGCATATGGTTGACCATAACCATTTTAAGGCATTGGAACATAAGTTTGATAATTACTAGGAATATGCTTCCCTACAACCATTGGATAGGTTCTAGTAAAAGGTTGCCCTCCCTAAAAATATTTTTGCCCTTGAAAATTTTTCTTCCCTTTAAGAGGTTTTTGCCCTTGAAAAGGATGAAAACCCTTATAGAGGTTGTTGCCCTTAAAGAGTTTGTTTCCCTTGAAGAGGTTGTTTCCCTTGAACAGGTTGTTTCCATTGGAGAGGTTGCTTCCCCTGAGGCACTATATAGCCACCTTGTGAGTTAGCTTGAGGGATATTCTCGGAAAACATATATATATGTTCCATCGTCAAAGGTTTGGTTTTAGACTCAAATAGACCAGCTGACATAGTAGAAGTTTCAGAGAAAGGAGATGTTCCTGAAAAGTGGCAGAAAATGACTGGTACCCAACAGGAGTAGAAGGAAAGTTATACAAAACGTTTTATGGTGAAGAAGAAAAAATAGATGACTCAGTAGACATGCTTTAAAAAACCATGTTACTCTTCCTACGTAAATAGTAGAATGGGATTCGACATCGTGGGTGACCGTAACCAGAGTTATGTAAAAAATGGAAAATTGGTGATACCAAGGATCTGGTTGAAAAGGAATAAAAGGGTATATTGGTTCACTAAAACTCAAATCTAAATATTCTTGATGAGAGGGAAGTGAGATCTCTTCTTATTTGTCATTTATTTCTTCATTGCTAATAAGGAAACGAGGAATATTCTTAATTATGAGAAACTTTACTCGAGGTAAATGAGGACGGCTAGGAGCCGAAGATATAATATCCGAAGGTGACTTAGATGAAGTGTAATCAGACTCAAGCTCAAATATTTTAGGTTCAGTGAGCTGTGTATCTGACAACCCACCAATTATAGATTCAATTTTAATTACTTCAAAAATTTCTAGTTGATATTGTTCTGTTTCTGAGGTTGATTAAATTTGAAATCAGGATGTATTACAATAGATGATTCTCCTTGTTCAGTAGACCCAGTTCCTGATGATTGAAAAATTTTAGTTTTGATTTTTTCCAATTGGTTGGGTGTATATCTAGGGGGTTTCCCCTGCATTCTATGTGAATGCCTCGGTAATTCATCCACGGTTAATTTCATTAACACACTAAATCAAAAAATTTCCAAAGAATCACACCTAAGGCCTCTAAAAATCAAACAAATGAACACACTGTTACAAAATCTAAGAAAAAATCCACACACAAACAATATTTTTCCATAATAAAATCACTATTTCGTGGTGAAATCAACCTCGCAGAGATTAATGTGGAAAAATAACAGTTGGAACAGTTACCCTGACAACCTAATTAATGAAACAGTCTGGTGCAAGTAGCTCCACTAAGCCATCTCTAAGTGTAGACTACCCTCCAAAAAGTCCAAGTGAGTCTAGTAAACGTCTGTTTCAGGTATAGTGGGACCTTCCCTCCACCGTCACCTTCCGAAAAGTACTAAATATTATGGCCACTAAGGTTTCCAACTAAGATAATTGAACTTGGGGGAACAGTATATGGCCCAATATACACAGAAAGGCAGATTATCAAAGCTCAATCCCCTTGAAATATCCTCGACATGGTAAATATGAGGTTTAATCTCAAGTGATCCTAGGCTCCTTGACAATGGTTAATCTAAGGTTTATTGTTTGTATTACGTACACATATTGTATCTTCACCAATGAAGTAGGTATGATTACTCCATTGGGTCAAACATGATCTCGTGCTTGACTCTTTTAAGAAGAGCTTCCCAGAGAAAAATCACAACAATTGGGTTTTTCCCTACCACAAGATGCTACTTGTTTGTTTTATCTTATTTGGAAAGTTAATTATTTCTTATTCCAAAGCACTAGTCCTGATCTAGATTGGTGGAATGAACCCTAGAAAATGTAAAAAATATCTAGATCAATTTTATTAAGCGTTGTATTAATTTGCATGTTGTTTACATAGAGGGGTATAGAAATGAAACTCAATGATATTGTGATGCACTCAAAAAATAATCTAAGTGCATCAATAATGAAAATGAAATTATTTATTTCGATGAATTTCTATTTAAGAGAAAGTAGAAGGAATTTTAGACTCAAAGAAGTACAAATTTCCTAACACATCACATAACAGTTCTTTTTCATCAAGAAAAAAATTTAATTTTTTAAGCATGACCAATACCACTTTATGATGAAAAATATTCGTTTCTTACAAATCCAAAATACAATTTTATGAAAAAACAATTTTCAAAAGAAAAATCCACTAGAAAAACCCTAAACAAGCAAGGATGTAATATCCCAAAATGGGACTGCTCAGTAATGCATGCATAAAAAATGTATTTTCAGAAATATATGCTATAAATAATGAAATCAACGCTTGTATCCCTTATATATGACAATATACAGCCTAAATCCATGAATATATCAGAAACAAATCAAACTAGGTGAGGTAAACAGACCTCCCACACCTAGGATAGATATAAAAAGGTCAAAACCCCAAAAATAATACACCATGAAATTACTGGATAAAAAGGTAGCGTACTCTAATGAGGGTTTATACATAGAAATATCATAGAAAAATATATCTGATGTTATATTAATCAATATGGCCCGAAACTGATATCTAGTCTCCTTTATACAAAATCTAGAGAACCCGAGTAGGGTTTCTAGGAACACACCCAAATACAAATGGTGATCTTCAGAAATAAGGCTGAATAATCACTGAAAACTGAAGCATAGGGGTATATAAGGCTTAAATTATGTAGATATTATCAAATTTCTTCCCCCATGGAAGGATCAACCCTCCAATCACAGGAATACTCCAAAAAAGAGCCACAAAATACACTGTTGAAACTACCCTCCATAAATAACGTAATTCCAGACTGGAATAATGTTGTAGGTAATGGGAATATGTTGGCCTATTTCCAAATATTTGAAACCAGACCAAGAACCTTCCAAACTGATCTCCCAATAGAAGGAATCCTTCCTCCTATGCAAAATCAACTTAGAATGTGTGTTTCTCAACCCTCCACTACAACACCCTGCAACTCAACACAACCTCCTGCATCAATTGCACTGAAACTGAAGACTAAATCTTGACACCAATTCCATATGTGTGGAATGATAGATCAGGTCTCTCCCAAGAGCTACTCAAAGGGAAGAGAAGGAATTCCTAAACAGGAACACCTTAGTGCTAAACAACACCAGTAATCTTAGCTAAACAACTGAAGAGAGAAAAAGTGTAAGCAGACATATCAAAATATAATTCATAAGCTAACCTAAAATGGCTGCCATCCTCTTCCTTATAAACTAAGTGAGCCTTCTCACCTTGGGTCCCACTCATTAGGGTTTCCACCATCACATAATCAATCTCCCTCCAAAACTACGTTGTACCTTCATCAAGGCCACTCCTCCATGACATCGATGTTTAATTTTGGTCAAGGTTGACCTCTTCAACCTGCATCAGCCCTTTTCACACCTAAGGGTCTTCAATCTAGCTCAAATATAGTTTTTTAGACTGATCCTCATTCATATTGAGCTATTTTTATTTATGACCCACTCCTCCTACATTTATGCTATTGACTTGGTCAAACTTGACTTTGTCCACAAGAAAATTTCCCTTCTGACACATGAGGGTGTGAAATACATCCATGAAAATGATCCTTTTTCACATCATAATGGATTTTATTCCTATTTTTGAGATTGATGGGCCTCCATACCCATTTATTCATCTCCTATGTGAAATCAACAAAAATCAATATTCCAATTAGCTGCATGCTAGTTTTGGAATATTACAGTCCTCCCCTCCCAAATGTTGCTTGTCCTTAAGAAAATTCAACGATAGAAATGAGAGCCTCCCCTCCTCTTTCTGTAGCATCCACATATGATAAAATCCTCCAAGGAAAGATATGATGTCTCATCAATAAATCTCCATATTTCCCCTCCCAAGCATGCAAGCTAGCTGAATAGCTATCATCATGAGCAAGTAGAGTACTCAACGAGGCAATAAAGTGCTACCTAGAGGTCCCTTTGATGCATGGGATCAGAAATTTATTTGGAATCATCATTCCCATGTGGATCCTCCATCCCAAAGCAATCATCCATACAAAGGGAGCCACCTCCCAACATGGCAACTCCTGAAAATTCTTCTCCACCTTTGGCTCCTACAAAGTAGGTGGCATGAAAATATGAACATGGTATGAAAATTAGCTGACCCCATGTTGTCATCCTCTCCACTTATGATAATTGTAGAGTATCTGTTGATCTTGGGCTGTAATAAATTTTCCCTCAAGTGGCAAGAAAGAGACTAGACTTCCAAAGATCTTATCTTCAACGTTGTGAATCAAGCTGGCCCAAATCATCCCATATGTAATGGATAAGAATTCACCAACATATGGTATCCCATCAAACTCATGGCCTGCATCATAAAGAAACAAGTGTTTTTCTGTGGTATCCATATTACTTCCCATGCTCCCTTTAGAACATGTAATGCAAAAAGTGTGGGAATCCTCTTCTCCAAAGGACACATCCAACCAATGTGTCCTTCCCCCAACCATGTTCCCAATAAAAATAAGAAAAAATTCAGCAAATGGAATCATGATTAGCATCAAAATGAGGGAAATATTGAAGGTTTCATGTGGTGTTGGAAGGTACCAACAATTTCCCAAGTGGTCACGGTGCAATCTTCCCCACTGCAACTTCAGAAAATAGCATGGAAAGTTGTTTCTTGACAAATGGCTAGTTGTGTAAGTCATCATGTCTACTAGGAAATAGTAAATGGATGAGTGTATCAACTGAGCATACAAGAAGTAACCAAACACTTGCCCAAATTCGTACAAAATATGGCTATCTCCATCATAATAGTTGGCAAAAATTTGTCCATGGAGCTCAATAATAAGCTTGCCCTCTTGTGGAGCAATGCACTAAATAGAAATGGTAAGAGTATGCAAATACTGTGTTATATAATCAATAAATGAAAAAAAAATATTCTTACCATGTACTAGAAGTAATAATTTGTATGGATCCATGAATAAGTCCTCCATAGTGGTATGTCATACTCCCATGAAAAGGAATGAATCATATGCTGCATGAAGATCACCCTTCTTATGCTTGGAAATCCAAGTTAAGAATGTTATATCTCTGTAATAGATGTTTCCATCCACTACTCCATCTCTCTCACCTCCTCCTTGTCCACCAAGTGCATCCAATGTGAAGTGATCCTGGGGATACTCCATCAATAAACCCTAGCTCCAAAGTGACAGCAATGTTGGCCTATGCAAATAGGCTCCTGCCAACTCATAGCTCCATTATTTGACATGTTCATTTTCAAAGGCATATCCCACAATGCTGCTACATATAGGAAGTTCCTTTCAAGGTGGAAGTACCTCCTAATCATCCAAGTCTAAGGAGTAGCCCATTTGCACCATGATAGTGCCATATCCTACTCCTGTAACATCATGCAAAGCAAGGAAGAAAATCTGCCCCTGCTCTCCTAAGAGCAACCAAAGAAACAATAGCTTTTGTTGCCTCGTCATACCTCCATCATACAAATCATGTGATGAAAACATAATGAGTGATATGAATAATTTCATATCAACACAATGCATCCCTACTCCTTTCTGCCCTATGATGCAAGTATCCTGTCAAACTTCCTCCACCCACATATCCTTTGAAAGAGGATATGTCACATGATGGCCAAACTCCTTCGAGAGTAGCCAATGCAGCCATGCCTCTTGCTGCCGAGTGTCATAAATATGCAAGTGACTCACCAGCCTCTTTCTCTCCATCTACACCCATTTATTGAAATGTGGGTGCCTCTCATCATGCTCTATCTTGGTATCGTTCCAATGAAGACTACCATCCTCCCAAAAAAAAAAATTCTCATTGCATTTCATGGGATGTTGAAATGCAACTCCTTGGAGATCCCCTAGAAAATATATCACACCCATGACCATCTGGAATCCATAAGGATCCAAGTGAGATGAAGGAAAAACCAACTAACTACTACTTATTGACAGTGTTGTTAATCTCCTCCATGGTGTTTTGGTCATCTCATGTCCCAACTCAAGGATGAACATATGGTTTTGCATAAGTTTGTTTGGGAAAACATTCATCCTATCCTCGAAGAATTCACACCCCAACCCCAAGTGTGGAGTGCAACTCACTAGTGACTCATTAGGATGATGTTTCATCCCTTCCTTGATCAAGTCAAGGTTGGATAGTGAAGTGCCATCATGCTACTCCAAATTAGCAATATATGTTGACCCTTGGTCATGCAAAGGTAGATTTCCACAACCTTCTAAAATATTTGCTGTAATAATAGAAAGTGGAAATGTAATAATACCTTGATGGAACTTGGGAACACCTTGCATGGTTGTAAGATTTTCTTCCCCCAATGTGTTGGCTCCTCCAACTGATGATGTTGAGGGTTGCTCCTCCATAGTTGTGGTAGCACTGGTACAAGTCTCCTCCAATGGTGGTGATGACATCTTCTCCTCTAATTTCTCTTTGCCAAATTTTATAATCAACCTTTGAGTGAACTCAGTGAAATTAGTCACTCTTGCATGACTCAAATCACTGAACCACCGATTGTTTGCTTCACCCTCAAGGTGCAGTGCTGCAATCTCTACAACCTCTCTTTCTACCACTGGATATAGTAGGAATAATGCATCTAGTTTCCTTGCCCAAACCCTTGCTGTAGATGACCCATCAAAAGTATACAATATAAACCTATTGCCCTTGATCCTCCCTTGGCTACAAGGTCTTATTTCTTCCTCCAATTGAATGAACTGAGGGAAAGCTAGAGTCTTCTTGAAGGCTCTAGGTTGAGATTTGTACTCAAAAAGGTATTCACTTAGAATATTTTGATGCAAGTGTCCTCCATCTTCCTAAAATTTGTCCTTATTTTCAAAAGAAAAGGGTATGGTCCAATGCTTTAGAGCTCTCTGCAACACTAGTTTCCTTTTCTGATCAGAGGAAGTGCATGGGTCTTCCTCCTCTTGAAACCCTCTAAAAGTTTCATTGCTTCTCCTTTCTTCTTTTTGTTTAACCTCCTTGAAGAGGTTCTTAATGGATTTGAAAAATTATGAGATAAAGCTCATTATTTCCATAATTTGGATCTTCCCTTCTTCTTATAGCATTTTTTCTTTAAGTCCATAGGCTGAGCCAAAGATCTTGTTCTAATACCACTATAATATCCCAAAATGGTACTGCTCAGTAATGCATGCATAAAAAATGCATTTTCAGAAATAAATGCTATAAATAACGAAATAAACTCTTGGATCCCTTAGATATGATAAAATACAATCTAAATCCAAGAATATATCATAAACAAATCAAACTAGGTGAGGTAAACAGACCTCCCACACCTAGGATAGCTAGAAAAAGGTCAAAACCCCAAAACTACTGCAACATGAAATTACTGCATAAAGAGAAAGCGCAGTCTAATGAGGGTTTATACACATAAATATTAGAGACATAAATATCTGATGTTATAATAATCAATATGGCCCAAAAACTGAGATCTAGTCTCCTTTATACAAAATCTAAAGAACCCGGGTAGGGTTTCTAGGAATAAACCCAAATACAAATTGTGATCTTAAGGCTGAATAATCATTGAATAATAAAGCACAGGGGTATATAAGTCTGAAATGATGTATATATGATGTAGATATGATCAAAGGTCTTCCCCAGTGGAAGGATCAACCCTCCAATCATAGGAAAACTCCCAAAAAGAGCCACAAAAGACACTGTTGAAACTGCCCTCCAGAAATAATGCAATTCTAGACTAGAATAATGATGTAGGTGATGGAAATATGTTGGCCTACTGACAAATATCTGAAGCCAGCCCAAGAACCCTCCAAACTGATCTCCCAATAGAAAGAATCCTTCCTCCTATGCAAAATCAACGCAGAAAGTGGGTTTCTCAACCCTCCACTGCAACACACTGCAACTCAACACAACCTCCTGCATAAAATATGCTAAAAATAAATACTGAATCTTGGCACCAATTCCAGATGTGTGGAATTATAGATCAGGTCTCTCCCAAGAGCTACTCAAAGGGAAGAGAAGGAATTCCTAAACAGGAACACCTTAGTGCTAAATAGCGCCAACAATCTTAGCTAAACAACTGAAGAGAGAAAAAGTCTAAGAAGACATATCAAAACATAATTCATTATCTAACCTCAAATGGCTTCCATCCTCTTCCCTATAAACTACGTGAGACTTCTCACCTTAGCTCCCACTCATTAGGGTTTTCACCATCACATAATCAATCTCCCTCCAAAACTGCGTTGTACCTTCATCAAGGCCACTCCTCCATGACAATGTTGTTTGATTTGGTCAAGGTTGACCTCTTCAACCTACTTCAGCCCTTTTCACACCTAAGGGTCTTCAATCCAACTCACATATAGTTATCTAGACTAATCCTTGTTCATATTGAGATATTTTTTTTTACGACCCACTCCTCCTACATTTATGTTGTTGACTTGGTCAAACTTGACTTTGTCCACAAGAAAATGTCCCTTTTCACACATGAGGGTGTGAAATCCATTCATGATAATGATCCCTTTTCACATCATAAGGGATTTTATTCCTATTTCTGAAATGTATGGGCCTCCATACCCATTTATTCATCTACTAAGTGAAATTAGTAAAAATCAATATTCCAATTAGCTGCATGCTAATTTTGGAATATTACAAAGGATGAAGAGACTCCTGGTAGCTCTAGAGGGAAATGACATAAAACAAATGATCTAGGCAGTGAATCTAGTTTTCCAAAAAGAGAAATTCATCAAACCAGGGCAAATCCTACCCAAATGTGCAAAAAGGATGATCTATCAAAAAAACTCTAAGGAAATTAGGAAGAGTTCACAGAAAGACTCTAAGAGTTGGTATAAGTTAGGTTGAACCTCAAGAAATTTTTTACTAACTCTAAGAGAGAAAATATTAATTTTTTCGAAAATTCTCAGGGGGTGGGCAGCTTGTCAATACAAACCAGTGCGCATGCACATTGAATTAAACTGCAAAATTTTGTAGGTTCACGCTTTGTTTATCATAGAAAACAACGCAAGGTATAGAAAAAAAAAAAAAAACCCAGGGCTTTCTAATTCAGAGAACATAAAAGGTCATAAACCCAACCACACTTAGAAAAATTAAAACTAAAAAAGTTGGAATGATAAACCGAAAAAATCAAGAGAAAACTAATCTTGTTCCCCAAGAGAGTCACCAATTTTTTTTTCTGGATAAATCCCTCTTACGAACAAGAGTGATCTCCCTAGTATCCCAATAGATAACTAGAAACAAACAACCATTTCAATATCTCTTTCCATAAACTATTAGCATTCAGATTATCATAACTTAGAAACGAGGAGGTTATGCTCCTACCTTCCAACAAGATGTTTGATGTAGACCTTGTCTTTTGTTCCAAATTAGTCCATTGATGCTGAGAATGACCTGCAATCACAAACATGCAAAGAATCAAAAGCACGTGCAGTAATAATAATCAAAACACTAGTTTAACTTAATCATCAAGGATATTAATAATTTTCATTTTTTTTAATGAATCTAAAAACAAGACAATGAGAAAAAGAGATCCATATGCATTATCAAGAATTATAAATAGAACTCTTACAACTGGATCCTTGATGTTTTACAGATTACTCATGTATGCCTTCACAATCATGCTCGTTGGTTTAACAATATTTCCTCTCTAGAATGACAATATAGGTTTATCTTCAATGAACTCTTTTACAATGTACAGTATCTGAAGTACAAAGTTCCAAAATCTACCAAGTACTATTTCCAATGTACTAAGTAAGTATCCTAACGCTGAAGCTTTAGCTCAATTTATAGGAGAAATTTAGGAGGTTTCAGATCCATCAATAGAGGGATGAGATCGAGATCTTCTGATGAAGGGATTAGGGTTCCTTTATCTAAGGGGATAAATTCCATGAGTGGAGGGATATAGCTCGAATTGGCATGACTCAAGAGGCTTTTAGTTGGAAGAATATTCACCCAACTAAGCTTCTAGAAGTTACTTTTGCATTATTTTCTTTCTTTTATGGCCATTCGCAGGTTTTATGGGTGAAGAGAGTGAAGATTCCTACATCTAATATAGGAAGTATCAGCGCATACATAGGAAGTGACCACAAAAAGTGCTCAAGCAAAATTTAATATTTTTTAAGAGCTTTTTCCCAGTTTATAAGACTCTGTTCAAGAACATAAATTTTTTTACTTCTGAGGAAGCATGAGTATAGATGATGATAGATCCATATTGACATTCAAATGTCATGGTGACCAAAATGACGTGTAACAGAGACTCATGGGAAGTACCTCTCATCTCAGCAAGGAGATGGGAAATATGGGTAGAGACAATAACACTATAGATGGACGCATTATGTACTGTCATACTCCCTATGTATAAGATGCATGGTGTTCAACAACTTGATCTAGGTTGAATCTGATTGGAGTTCTACCCTTGGACTGAATTCATCAATAGAGAGTGGGAAGGTTTTGTGACTCACTCTCTATCAATTCTTCTTCATTATTACATCAATGTTTAGCTGATTTGAGATGAGATGCAAAGATAGTACGTGATGACAGGATGGCATGTTTTGGAAAGTAAAATGGGGAATTTTTTGCAAGATAAAGTCCAAAATTATGGTCACCACACAAGGCCGAATTTTGGAGTCATAAAGATCTAGTATGCAAGCTGAATTACCAAGGAAGAAGAACTAATTCCAACAAAGAAGAAAAGAGGTAGGATTCACCATCTTTATCTCACTCATGTCAATCTATGGTTTCTATAGTAGAGGTAAAAAAATACAGTCCTAAAGTAGTAAGCTAAAATTCTAAAGAAAATTTCTAAAGAAAGGACGAAATATGAAGTATTGGAGCAAGTTTGACTGGTGTTGACTTTGTGGAAGAGAAGCTCATCAAAGTTGAGGTTGACTTGTTCTTGGAGGGGTATTTGTCAAGATTCTTAGGTCTTGGAATTCATCATTTGAATATTCTATAAGAAGAGAATAATTCTTGTGGGTTTTCCTCTCAAGATAAGAGGTTTTGGCATATCTTTCAAGCTATATTTGTGTCCTCTTGTCTCTTTGATCTTCATATTTTGATAGTTGTTTGATGATAAGAACACAATAATAACCAAGTGAAAGAAGAAGATAATAATAAGTACAATAAGTCAAGTAAACGAACATCACAACCAATTATAAAATTAAGAGAAATCACCTAATATAAATTTCCTTGATTTATCAACAAGGTGTAGGGGAAACAATAGAGAAAACATAAAAACAATTTTATATTTTCTCTATTATTTCCCCACCTCCCTTCTAGCATTATTATGATAAGGATGGGGAAAAACAATAGAGAAAATATAAGAAATAGAGTGGGTATGTAATATTCCCAAATGGGAAAACTCAAAAATACATACATAAATAATGCAGCTCTTAGAAATATATGCAATAAATTTCAAGTACAGCTCAAGGATTCCTTAGATCTGATATTATAACACCCAAATCTAAAAATAAATTAGAAAGAAATCAATATTGCATAGTTAAACAGGTCTCCCATGCTAAAAATAGCCCAAAATCTTTCAAAGATAGGGACTTCAACCATGCATGAAAGCTGGAATACCATGACAGCATTATTTTATTACCTCTACAACAACAGTAGGTTGTACATCAGATCTAAAGCAAGTATGTGGACAAAATGTTAGATTTATAGCAAATCCATGCACTATACAAGCTCCTTTATCAATCCCCTATGGGGTTTTTAGCAAAACACCATGTACAAAGTGTATATCTGAGATCTAATACTGTATATCTATGGAAATATTCAGATCTAGAAAGTGGATTTCATCTTATATAAACAAGAAAATGGTGCATTGAATCACCTTGCAACAACTCCTTCATAAATTATGAAGATTTGCGTTGTAGGGGACAAAATACTGTTGTCATGAAGCCAAGATATGAAAATATAGCTCAATACCTTCAATATTGTCCTTCCAATGGATTAGAACCTTCCTCTAGTGAAAAGAAGCACTAAAATGGACTAGATTTGAAGATCTAGTTTCCACTTGCTGCAGCTTACTGAAACAGACAAACCTTCAACAAGATTTGTGATGTCAAAGAAAGATGAAGCTTGGCATTCAGCCAGATAGTGGGAAATATCGTGCAAGACTCCTCCAAGAGCTACTCAATGGAAGAGGTGGGATTCTTGATCAGGAACACCCTGTGCTAAACAACACTCTATCTCAGATAAATAGCCAAAGAAAGAAATATGTCTAAACAGACTGTATATGAGAAAATCATAATCATAATCTAACCCCATATGGTTGTCATCCATCTCCTTATAAACAATGTGAGCCTTCTCACCTTGGCTCCCACTCATTAGGGTTTCCATCTTCATGCAATGAATCTCCCTCCAAAACTGTGTTGTCCCATCATCAATACCACTCCTCCGTAACAGCGTTGATGGATTTGGTCAACCTTGACTAGCTCTTCATGCAAAGTCTTCCTCCACACTCAAGGTGGCTTTATTCTAACCATCTAAACAAATCTGTATTCCCACTGAATTATCTTCATTAATGTTCCCCATCCTCTATCTTAGCTTTGTTGACTTGGTCAAACTTGACATTGTCCACATCCATTTAACCTTGTTCACACATGAAGGTGTTTTATGAAGTTATGAATATAATCCCTTTCCCCATTAAGAGGATTTTTATTGCTGCTAAAAATATTTATGGGCTTCCCTACCCATTCATTCATCAAACTATGTGTTTAGAGAAAATTTTAATATTCCAATTACTTGCATGCTAATGTAGGAATATTACAGTCCTCCCCTCCCAAATGTTGCTTGTCCTCAAGCAAATGCAAGGATAGAACTGAAGAGCCTCCCCTATTCTTCCTGTATCATCCTCAAGTGATAAGTTCCTCCAAATAACAATATGATTTCTCAGCAATATGCCCTCAAGTTGTTCCTCCCATGTGTAAAAGTATGCCTTTGGTGAAAATTCCAAATGGCTCTCAACATGAAAAAGTGAAATATACATGGAAACAACTATACATACTCTAGAGGTCTCCTTGAGGCATGGAATTAGAAATATATTGGGAATCCTCATCCCGATGTGAAGCCTCCATCCCTAAGCTATCATCCACAAAAAGTGAGTCACCCTGCAACATGGCAACTCATGAAACATTTCCTTCACCTTAGGCTTTTGTAAAGAAGGTGGGTTGCATCGCTGAATATGTGGGACTAAAATGTCCATCCCACACTGCTTCTCTCTCCGCTTATGATATGTATGGGGCTATTATTGATCTTGGGCTGAAATGTTACAGTCTTCAAAAATGATCCAAGTCACCCCACTAATCAAAACAACCATGAAGTGCCTCTCCAAAGAACTCAAGTTCTCCAAATGGCTCCTTCCACATGAAGACAAGAGGTGTAGTGTGGAAATCATGGTTTGCCCATTATTTCTCCTTAAACATTTAACATATGAAGTATGGAGAATCATACTCCCAATGGGCACCTCCAACCCTTCTGGCATCCTCCCAACAAAGCTTCCCATAAGAACAAGAACATCATCAATACATGGGAGAAAAAACAGATAGAAACATTTTTCCATATGACAACCAGAAGGTGGATCATAGTTCCATATGTGGAACTATTGTAGTGCATCCCTTTCCTGCCTCAATACAAAGTATAAAAAGTTTATTTTAAGCCACTTGTTTGCTGCCACAATCATCCTGCGAGATGAAATCATGAAAGTAACATTTGGTGCCAATGGTGCACACCAAAAATCATGTGTCATCCCCCACAAACCACAAATAGAATGGCCAACATGAATGCTACAAATGGCCTCACGTAAATCACAATAAAATATACAAGAATGAAATACCCTACTTGGTACAATATGTTTCTCATAAAAAATAAAGGAGTACAAATCCTATAGCATAAATATACATCCCCTATCATGTACTTTGGTCATTGAGCTGAAATTACTCAATCGAAAATCATCCCTCACTCCAAATGAGTAAGGAAGTGGTTGTGACAACCTCTCCATCATCATTTGGGCTATGCATCTCCCCATATGTTGATATACATCCTGTTGGATGCCCTCCCAAGTGAAATCCCTCCAGTAAGGAATGATATGCATCAAGGTGCATGGAAAGAAAGCCCACATATGTTGCATGTAACAACTGCTCCTTGAGCTTAGAAGCTCTAGTCAAGAAGAATATTCCATAAGAATAGATGATTCCATCATCCACCATGTATCTATCATATCCCCTTGGATAATCAAGGATCATGAAAATACCAAGATCCTTGGATTACTCTACCAAAAGTTGAGATCTCTAATATGGATCAATCCTCCTAAGAGACAATGTTGAAGATCTGAAATGTGAAGCTCCCCTCATTATATTGTCTTTTCTTTTGACATCACTCATGCCAAAGTCATCAAACATGATGCTACTATATGTGAGATATCCTTCCAAAAGTGGAATCACCTCCTCATCCTCCAAGGTTAAAGAGTAGCCTATTTGCACCATGATAGTTCCATCTCCTACTCCTGCAACATCATGCAAATTATGGGAGAAGATCAACCCATACACTCTCAATAACAACCAAAGCAACAACAACTCTAGTTTCCTCCCCATACCATTATCATATAAATCATGGAGCAATATCATAATAGTTGATGTGAAGGATATCACATCATCCCAATACATCAAAACTCCTTGTTCACATATGATGTAAGTTCCATGCCAAGTTCCATCCACCAACCAACTCTTTGAAATAGGATGTGTCATAGGATGACCAAAATCTTTCAAGAGTAACCAATGCACTCTTGCCTCCTGCTACTCGGTATCATAAATTTGCAAGTGGATTTCCAACCTCTTTCTCATTATCATCACCCATCCAACCCATGGTGAGTGTCTATCATCCAGTCCAAAAGTGGCATCCATCCAATGGATAATACCATCCTCCCAAATCAGATTTTTGTATTTGCATTTCATGGGATGTTAAAATGAAACCTCTTGGAGATCTCCAAATGAAGACCACTCATCAATGACCAAGTTGACCCCATAAGGATCCAAATAGGTGGTAGGCAAAAACCTCCCATCATGATGTGAAAGATCCATCAAGAAATATCCATCACAATCATGAGAGATGTTATCCATCATAAGATGTCCCCTAACAACTCTCTGCCCATCCTTTTTCATACATATGGGAAGAGCATTAGAATTCTCCAACAATGGTTGGGCTCCCAACTCATCACTGTTGCTCAATGATAGCGTTGTTGATCTCCATGATGGTGCATCTGGTATCTTCAAATCATAATCTATGTTGAACACATAGTTCTGCATGGCATGCTTCAGGACAATACTCATCCCATCCTCCAAAAATATACACTCCAACCTGAAGAGTTGTGTGCAGCTCAACAATGATACACTCGGATGAATGTATATCTCTTCCTTGAAAAAATCAAGGCTGCCCAGTGCAGTGAAAGTCTGCTGCTCCAAATCAGAAATATTTTTTTACCCTTGGTCATGCAATGGCATATTCCCACAATCCTCCATATGATGTGCTGAAATAACAGGAAATGGAAACATGTGCATACCTTGGTAAAACTTGGGAACATCTTTTACTGCTACAAGGGTTCCTTCCACTAGTGTGATGGATTCCCCAACAGCTTATAATGATGGTTGCTCCTCTATGGCTTCATTAGTGCTGGTACAAGTCTCCTCCTCCTCATGTATCTCCAGAATAGTGCATGGGACTCTAGATGTCAAGAGATCAAGACTACTTTGCAAAGGTGCAAGTATCTTTTCTCCTGATGTAAGTGCTCCTGCAATAAGTGGTGGTGAAGGCTTCTTCTCCTTTGATTTCTTCTAGTCAAAATTTTTGATCAACCTTTGAGTAAAATCTGCATATGTAGTCACTTTTGCATGACTCAAATGGCTAAACCACCAATTGTTTGCTTCACCTTGAAGGTGCAGCGCTGCAATCTCAACAACTTCTTTCTCTACTACTGTATGTAGCAGAAAAAATGCATCCAAATTATTTCCCCAAACCTTTTCTATGCATGAGGATGACCCATCAAAGGTAGGCAATAGAAATATATTGCCCTTCATTCTTCTATTGCTGCAGGGTCTCCTTTCTTCTTTGAGCTAAATGAACTGTGGAAGAGTTAGATTCTTCTTGATAGCTCTAGGTTTAGACTTATATTCTACAAGAAATTCACTTAGAATCTCATGATCTAAGTATTCTTCATTCCTATGCCTCTTATCTTTCAAGCAAAAGGCCATAGTATGTTTCTTTGGAGCTTTATGAAATACCAGATCTTCTTTTTGCTAACAGGAAGTACATGAACCTTCCTCATCTTGAAACCCTAGTGTGGTTTAATTTATTTTCTACATTCGTCTTTGCTTGACCTCCTTGGTGAGGTCCTTCTTAGATATGAAAAGAGATGTGATGAAACTCATTCCTCCCATCATTTTGATCTCTTTCTTCTTCTTATAGCTTCTTGACTTGAAACTCACAGGCTGAACCAAAGATCATGCTTTGATAACACTGTAATATTCCAAAATGGAAAAAATCAGAAATACATGCATAAATTACGTTGTTCTTAGAATTATATGCAATAACTCTCAAGTAGAGCCCAAGGATTCCTTAGATCCGATATTATAACACTAAAATCTAAAAGGAAATAAAAAACAAATCACTATTGCATAGTTAAACATGTCTCCCATGCTAAAAGTAGCCCAAAATCCTGCAAAGATAGGGTCTTCAACCATGTATGAAAGCTGGAATACCATGAAAAAATTATTTTATTACCTCTGCAACAAAAATAGGTTGTACATAAGATCTAGAGAAAGTATGTGGAAAAAAGTTAGATCTATAGCAGGTCCATGCACTATACAAACTCCTTTATCAATCCCCCTTGGGGTTTTCAGCAAAACACCATGTACAAAGTGTAGATATGAGATATAAGACTGAATATCTATGAAAATATTCAAATCTATAAAGTGGATCTCATCTGATATAAACAAGAAAATGATCTCCTCCAATAGATCTCCAAAGTGAACGGCAGATTTCCAACACTCAGAAAATCATCTCTCCAAATGGTGCATTGAATCACCCTGCAACAACTCCTTCAAAAATTACATAGATTTGGACTTATTCTATGCTATAGGGGACAAAATACTATTGGCCTACAGCCAGGATATGAAAATATAGCTCAATACCTTCAATATTGTCCTTCCAATGGATTAGAACCCTCCTCTAGTGAAAAGAAGCACTGAAATGGACTAGATCTGAAGATCTAGTTTCCACTTGCTGCAAATTACTGAAACAGACAAACCCTCAATAGGATCTGCACTGTCAAAGGAAGATGAAGCTTGGCCTTCAGCGAGATAGTGGAAAATATGGTGAGGGCATATGCAATCAACCTTGAAGTGAATATTTCGAACCTTGACAGTGTTTGGAACCTCGAGACAAAAACAGAAGTGAATTTTTTTTATGACAGTTTGAAGATATCCTTGTAGCATACACTGAAGTAGCCTTGGATTAAATCTAGAGGCATTCATTAAGATGTGTCTTCTTGAGCATTACTTGGAGCATTTATTGAAGACTTGTTGGAGTTTTCACTTTAGAACTTTTGGAGACGTATTGAAGCATCCTTGAAGCAGCAGTGTTGAGGTACATTAATGAATCCTTAGAATAATTATTTGGTGCAGAATTTGAGGCTTAGTGTAGTTTATTGTAGACACATTGTTGAGAAGCCCTAGCTGTCCTTGGAGTTAATCTTGGAGACCATGATGCATTAGTCATCATGAAGTAACATAAGAGATATTTGTTTTGGGTATCATGAAGAGTTGTGGTGACACCTTCATGTGAAGAACAAGGTTTTCATTGATGAAGTGGCATGGAGAGTAAGTGAAGGCATTTTTGAATATTTTCAGGGCTCGTTGAAGAAGATATTGGGAGTCATGAAGTATAACCAAATGTATATTGACGAATTGAAGTAGGAGGCTGGAGCCTCATAGAGACAAGGTCGATGCCTTGGAAGATAAGGTTGGAGCCTTAGAGGATTGGAGTCCTTAAGAAACCAGGTCAGAGCCTGTACCAGAGATAGGGTTGGAGCCCTAGAGGTTGGTGCCTCAAATTGACAAGGTTGGAGCCTTGGAAAGACCAATTTGGTGCTTGGCACAATAGAGGTTGGAGCCTAGAAGATTGGAGTCTTCATCTAGGGTTAGAGCCCTATATCATTATTTTACTTTACTTATTGTAAATAAGAAAATAATAAAAGTATCTATTCCATCATTGTTCATTTTGTGTTCTACATATGAGTGATCTAACTGGTAAAATTAACAATTGAAAATAAATATTGATTCACCCCTCTCTCAGTATTTCTGAAAATTTGTATCAGAGGCCAGTACCTTCACTCAAAGCCTGACATCTTGAAGGTTGTTGATCATTAGAACACAAATGGAAAAGCCAAGGAAGAAAGTCTCCGGTCCTAAAGATGTGTCTTCCTCAACCATCGTAATTGAATTCAATCAATTTGTGAAGGCTCCATTGTTCAATGGAAATTTTGATATATGGGAGGCAAGAATGAGGAATTTCTTGAAGACTCAAGGAATTGAAGTTTGGAAATTAGTGATTATTAAGGACATGATGGATGGAGAATCCAAGGAGTACAATACAAGAGCAATGAAGGCAATTTTGAATGGGTTACCAAGTTCTGTGAAGGCCAATTTTGAAAAATGTTCATTAGCAAAAGTAATATGGGACAAACTTCATGATATTCACTCAAAAGGAGTGTTGAAAATGATCTATATTCAAGAAGATGATGGTAAACAAGAAATAATTCCATAATTTATCAAGGAAGCTAAATATAAGAGAGATGACAACAAGGCTAAAGAAGACCTAAAAGATGAAGAGAACAAAGAAGATTTTGAAGAAGATCTCCTGAATAAACTTATGGCTTACATGGAAGAGATTAATAGTTTGAAAAAGGAAAATGAGGAACTTAAGAAGAAAGCGCAAGATGGTAACCAAGACAAGACAAGGAAGGAAGTTTAATTTTTCAAGATTCAAGTATAAAAAGAGATGAGGAGCTTGCCAAACTTAAAGAGGAATTTCATCAAAATAAAAGAAAGCATCATGAAGAAGTTATATCTATGAAAAATCAATTGGATAAGGCAAAGTAAAAGGAAGAAACTATGTCAAGCCACCTTGAACAAATACTTAAGAGCTTGAACAATCTTGAAGCGGAGATTGGTCAATACAAGGAAGAAATCCCCTCTCTTAGATCTCAACTAGAAGAAGCAAGGAAACAAGCGCAAGGAGCCGGGAAGGTGATGGAAACTTTGGCATTTATAGAAGAAAAAGTTGATGAATCAGAAAAGGAGAGAAGCGCGATGGTATGCCGACTAGAAGAAAAGGATGAAGAAATATTTAAACTAAAATTTGACATCAATCTTCTCAAGGCCAAAACATGTGAAGCTACAAGAATAAAAAAAGAAATGGAGAGCAGTCTAGCAAATTAAAATGAAGAAATATTCATAATGAAATCAAATATCATCTCCCTTAAAATTGAAGTAGACGAAGCAACAAGGATGATGGAAGAAATGAAGAAGAAACTAGTTATGAAAGATGAAGATTGTGTAAAGTTGAAAGGAGAAATTGTCTTTCTTAAAAAGGAAGTTGACTTATCGAATAAGAACTTGAAAATTTCTCAAACCCTAGATGACATCCTAAGTCATCAAAGGTCTCCCCTTGATAAATCAAGGTTTGGCTATGTAGGTGAATCCTCAAGCAAGAATGATAATGGTTAAAAAAACAAATATTTGAGGAAGCTAGGAAGAATTGTTGATGCTCCCAATTCCAGCAAAGACAAGGAGAAGATTCAAGACAACAATGAAAGAAATCCTACTCCAAGGAGACTTATAGATGATGTCAAGAATACAAAAGGCAATGAATATCATCAAAGAATCCCATGGAAAAAAGACTTCAGAAATACATCAAGGAAATATTCATCTCCCAGGTACCAAAGTATATTTCTTGGTTATTTCTATTCTTGTACAAACTTTGGACACATGGCAAATTATTGTAGGGCATATCACAAACAAAAATATAATGATCTATTTTAATCTCCTAGAAGCAGCCTTGCAAGAAGAAATAATGCATCCTCATTTATGAGAAAAATTGAATGTTTCAATTGCCATAAAATTGGACATATGGCTCATGATTGTAACTTGACCTGGGTCCATAAAAATGCTAAAGCTATGACAACCAAGCTAGAGAAGAAAATTACACAAGTGTGGAAAAGGAAGCAAATTGGGTCTGAAAGTCTCTTGAAAACTCCAACCAACAACACATGTTGTTGATTTGATGAGGACATCATTGGCAGATATGATATTACAAGGTTTAATGATGAATTTATACCAAGAAGAATACTATGGATATTGTTAGGGGGGACTTGTGATTCTTGTCCATTGTTGCAGAGGTTATCCGTGAATGGGCCCTATGAAAACCTTGACGAGTCACACTTGAACAGTCATCCTTTGATAGATCATCTCTTGGGAACAACTTCATTGAAGAACATGATCCCTTATTCATCTGATGAAATGGTTTCTTCCACATGTTCATAAGGAAGCAAGTTTTTCTTGAGTTAGAAGAGTTTATGCAGGCAAGACTGGGGAGAACTTGGTTCACCACATGAATAAATGAAAAGATATCATGGACCACATTTCCAGAAGGAAGTGCACCATGATAGAGGGTGTAACATACCTATGAAGGACTACTATTCATGAAGAAAATAAGTAGCTTGATAGGGGGATTACTTGGGCACCCTGTTTGACATTGATGTCAAAGGGGGAGAGAATTTTTGAAGGGAAAGAATATTGCCATCAATGACAAAGGGGGAGATTATTAATCAAAGTTTTCATTGATGTCGATATAGAATTATTTGGATGGAAAATATTTTTGTGATGTCATAACCTCATGTATCCTTTCTCTTAATGAATAATCCTAGAACTCGGATGATGTCCTTACCCTTGATGGATACTACACTATTTAAGGACTATACATGAATGACCACACTTGATGATGTCATACATGATGGCACTTGATGAAGGTCTTGATGGTCTTTGGAAGACTACCTTGAAGCTCTCTTGATAAAAAATTAATAAATGTTGTTGTTGCACTATGGTTGATGACATATCACTGTATTATTACATGATGTCATGATGACATGGATAATTTACATGATGAAACTATGATGAAGGACTTAGAGACACACTAATAACCTCTTGATGTCCTAATCATCAAGTACTATTAGCCTCTTGATGTCCTAATCATCTTCTACACTAAAGATTTTAGAAGCAGTAACAAAGAAAAATAAATTTGGACACCTTGGAGGCATCCTTTCAAAATGAATCCTACACCATCTTAAAGAGGATTTTTTTCATCTTTCTAATGAGCCCTCACTTGCCCAAAAACTCCTAGTAGTTGAAGAGGAAATGCATTTTTAAGTTGAGAAATATATATTTTAATGCAAGCCGACCTAAGTTAACCTACATATGTCAGCTCTCACTCTCTAACAGTGACGTCCTTTCTTTAAAGGACGGAATTATTTTAAATACAATTTTGTTTTCATCATTCTATAACAAAAAAAATTCGGTGAAAATTTCAGGAAGACAAGGAACACAAATAAGACCAAGAAGGATTTTTAAATCATTGTTTGGGTTAGATTTCAACAAGGTGACCTTACTAAAGTTCAAATTTGTGGTCAGAAGACTATGAAAAAGTGCAAGAGCATTAGAAGCAACAAACAGTGAAAAAGATCTTTTTTTGGGTTAATTGATTGGGTTTTTGTTTGTTCAGATCTCAGATTGCAGCCTAGTACTAATGCTCAGATCACTGGAACCAAACCTCATATTTGTGTTACAAATTACAACCCTGTATTAAGGCTCAAATTCATGAAATAGAGCCTTAGAACAGAGCTCGGACTTACTTCTGTGGGTATATCTATGATACAATAGTGCTATTGTGGATGACAAGAAGGATATCAGAAATGGTGACACAATTAGAGAACCCAAACCATTAGGACATTCTTGTAGAGAGCTCGGTTGAAGAACTAACGTGTAAAGGTGTGAAGAAGTTTCAGATCATCAGTGAAGGAGATAGCTACAACACTGAGAATAGCATACAATTCACCACTTTATGGTTTGTGTGATTTAGTGAATATGGTGGCATCATCAAGCTTACTATTAGGGCATATGAAATCAGCCTTGAAGTGAAGATTTCGAACCTTGACAGCATTTGGAACCTCAAGACAAAAAAATAAGTGAATTTTGTTGATAACAATTTGAAGATATCCTTGTAGCATACACTGAAGAAGCCTTGGAGTAAAGCTAGAAGCATTCATTAAGATGAGTCTTCTTTAGCATTACTTTGAGAATTGATTGAAGACTTGTTGTAGTTTTCATTAGAGAACTTTTGGAGATGTATTGAAGCATCTTTGAAGCATTAGTGTTGAGGTACATTAATGAATCCTTAGAATAATTATTTGGTGCAGACTTTGAGGCTTAGTGCAAATTATTGTAGGCACATTGTTGAGAAGTCGTTGTTGTCCTTGGATTTAATATTGGAGAGCATGATGCATTAGTCATCATGAAGTAACATAAGAGATCTTTGTTTTGGGTACCACGAAGAGCTGTGGTGACACCTTCATGTGAAGAACAAGGTTGTGATTGATGAAGTGGCATGGAGATTGAGAGAAGGCATTGTTGAAGATTGTCAGGGCTCGTTGAAGAATATATTGGGAGATGTGAAGTATAACCAAATATATCTTGATGAATTGAAGCAGGAGGTTGGAGCCTCATAGAGACAAGGTCAGTTCCTTGGAAGATAGCGTTGGATCCCTAGATGTTGGTGCTGTTGGTGTCCCGTGTTTTGATATATTGGCAAATCAAAATACAAGGCAACATCAGAACCAATCTTTAGAATTACAGGATCTAGTCCTCCTGCTCTCAGAGAGGGATCTCTCAAACTATTTGTTTTTTCAAAGGTTTATCTTGTGTGCTTTGAGTATTAGTTTTAGACTGTTTATTAAGTGCAAGTGTTTTTTTATTTGTTTGGTTGAATTAATACAGCAGAACATGAAAGGTCTTGGAAAGATAGATAGAAATGGGAAATGTCAGCTTCATTGGGAAATGGAGTCAAAATAAGGTCATGACAAACTTATCAATGGATATGGGATATCAAAGGGAAAATCTAACTTGGCCGTAGGATCCTTTGGTTTTGGAATGAGATGGACATCAATGATTTGGAAATAGAAGTTTAATTCTCAACAAAGGGAATTTGAAAACACAACTTGAATAATAAAGAGCTATTTGATAAACATGGCTAACCATGAATTCTACAAATCACACTTTAAGAAAATAATGACTTCAAAACAACTTTTAAAATGAAATCTAAGATTCGGGGAACACCCTATTTCCTCAAATATTTTATTTCAAATGACTTAGAAAACATAAACATTCACTGATAATTACGGTCATAGAAGAGGGAACACCTAAATACATCTATGATCACAACTATAAAGACCTTTAAGCCAACTGTTCAAGCAAGGACAAGGGGCAAGATCATAACATACCTCCTTGGCCCACTGTAAACAAAGGAACTTCAAAGGGAGACTTCAATAACAGCCTTTAAGTGGCAACAGAAAAGCAGGGAGAACCATAAGTCATGTTGAAACCAACTATTTTGAACTATTAAGGAAATAAACGAGCATGAAGACTAAAAAGAGAGATTAAAGACTCTAAAATACTTCAGTAGAAGAAAACATAAAACAGTGAAGGATAAATAGGTCTAAGGTGCTTCCAAAAGTCATTTCTTAGCCTAAAACCTTCATCCTACTGTAGTAAGAATTTATGGAAGAAAATGAAAACAGGGGAAAACATTAAACAATTCAGAATACTTCACCAACATCCAAGCTCATGGATCCAATGATAGATCCTTCTCCAGAACAAGCATGCAATGACATCATCAGGGCTTCCAAGACTTCAACTTCTTCTTCAACTTCAACAGACTATGTATTCATTTCAGAGAGTTTCAATATTACAACTAGTGATCAAACAACCAACCAACTACAATGAACTCCTCAATAAGATTTTATAGTGGGATGAGGAGGTTGAAAGAGAGAAAAGATCTACTGAGTTCAATTAATACAGTTAATACTTCTCGGCCTTTGAGGGGCTCAAGGGAGAATTTTACAGATATTTTCCTGTATTAATTGGTTTGCATTAAGTAATTAAGCTTGCTGGAAGCTTATGTTGACTTTAAGGCTTTGTGTCATCTTTTGCAATAACTCTGTTGATAGTTTATATTAGTTTCTTTGATTCGAAGTAACTATTCAGTTGTAAGGGGAAGATATTCTCTGTTTTGGTCATTAATTGACCTTTGTTTGAATGTTGTGAAGTCACAGGTGGCCATCTGGTAGCTAAGAGGAATCAATTTTCCTTTGATATGGCAGTGGAGGCATCCTCTGTCCGATAAATATCCTTGATTTTCCTTTAACTGTGTTTAATTCAATGGATTAGGCCTTTGATAATCGACTTTTAACTGTAATCCATTAAATTGTATAACTAATGTTTAATCTTTCATTTTTGCTATGTCTGGGTCTTCGACACTGATACTCTTTGATTTGATTTAATCTTACTGTGTCTTGTTGATGTACAGGTGTGTACAAGGTCCATATGGAATCAATGCCCATGAGTCATCGATGAAACGTGATTTTGAACCCGGTATATGGCTTTCTTTAATGATGAACGAAAGTTTGGAGGATAGAGACCCTCGGCTCCCATTTTCTTTTAAAAATTTTGAAAAACCCTTTTAAATCTTGCACAATACAAAAAAATTTAATAAATATTACATATTTGGTAAAAATTGCTTAGGAGGCTATGGGGAGGAGCGTGGCCATTGGATGGCAGCATCTAACGGTTGAGATCTATGCATAGTGTTCAAAAGGAGAGCGGTGGGAAGAAAAATTCGGATCTGTCGATCTGCAGAGATCGACGGTCAGGATTAATTAAGAGAAAACATAATTCAAATGACCACATTATGGAAATTTAGAAGAAAAACGAAGGAAATAGGAAAAATTTCCTTTGGCAGAGGTAAAATGCACAATAATTGAAAATGGGGTTTCGGGATGATCGTGGGCCGTCAGATGAGACCAGGCCACGAGATCAACGACAGAGATTGCGTGTTAAAACCCTTTAGAAGAGGTGGAGAGCGATAGTGTATGGCTAGATTAGATCAGAGCCATTGATCTGTAGAGATCAACGGTGGGAGGCGCGCACGATGAAACACAATGAAAAAGAGGGAAAGTGGTTTTGGGGATGAAAACTACGGGTTTCATGCAATGAAAAGGCGGGGAGGTGGTTTTTCATTTTTGAACGCGATATGCATTCCCACTTGACACGTGGCTTCTTAAAACCACTTATATCGCACAGCCCTCAGGAAATTAACCTTCGCGTTAAAAGTTATGCGATATAGAACATTAGCCGTTAGATCTGGGGCCTCAGATCTAACGGTGGGGGAGCGAGCACGATATAGGCAAGATGCGCAGGCGGAAGGAAGATGGGTGGTTTCAATCTGGGCCATTGGATCAAGGATGGATGCCTGGGATCAAAAACTGAGGAAGGAAGAACCCACAGGAGGCAGGCCGGTCGGGGTTAATATGAGCCGTTGGATGTGAGGATCAACGACCAGGATTGAATCTGGGGTAAAAACGAAAATAATATACAGGCGGAGAAAGGATGAAGAAGGGTCGTTGATTTGCAGATATCAATAGCTGTGATTGGCTGAGAAACATCATGAGCGGGGCTGCATGTTTTTAAACCAAATTTAGAAAATGCGATCTGGACCGTCTGATCTAGACACGTGGACGGTCCAGATGTAATTGGAGGCATGCGATCAGCGGGGAAGAACTTCGACTGGTGCCAATGCGATTGACCGCTGGCCGTCAATCTGCTGATCAGATCAACGGTGGAGGATGAATCCGAGGAGAAATAAATCAGAGGGGAAAAAAAATGAGCCCGATAAAACTTGCAATGTGATGTTGCGCAGGCCGTTTGATCAGCTCAAGATCAACAGTTGGAAATGGGTTAGATTAATGAATGGCGGGACCCCTTGAAAACTTATGAAAACCAAAAATTAACAAAATACAAAGGTTTTGGTGGCTTGGGGCGGCATATATATATAGAATAGCGCCCGACTGCGGGGCCATTGGTTTATATGGAATGCGATAGGCCCAGGGCTTATATGTATATGGGCCAATCGCATCAGAACTTCAGCGCTGCTCTTTCAATCTACCCATTTTGATTTTCTCCGATGCGATTAGTGCTTCGGGACTTAATCTCTTAGTCTCAGGCACAATTTTATATGTAGAGAAACGAAGGGCGGGAGTTTATAAAAATGGGGCTTAATCACATTGGAACTTTGATGTGGGGCTTTTCAATCTACCCATTTATATTAAAAACATTGCTCTGGCAGGTTTTAGATCAACACTTAGGAAAAGTGGGTTTTCAAATTTTCAAAGGGAAATATGAATCAGAGATGGATTATTACAATGTTTTAAGCGTCATATGCGGGCTCAAGTTTTATATAAGACAGTAATATGATCGGGAGTTTCTAATCAAAGGGCCTAATCGCATTGGAAGCCTTTACCATAAAAAATAACGTGTGCGCTCTGTTTTCTCCGATGTGATAAGTGCTGAAAGAGCTTAGCACTTGGTTCTAGTGCTAGGGCATATGTGGGGAAGTGGTTAGGAATTAGCCGAAAGGGGCTTAAGCCTATAGTGATCAAATTTATTTTTGATGAACTTTTTCAAAGTTTTTGATGGATTTGGTGATTTCGGAAAAGTTTAAAAGTGAGTTTTAAACTTTGTAAAAGGATTTTCATGAAGGGAAGAAGGGAAATCATGAAAAATAGAGGGATTTCATGGGGAATAAAGGGGTAAAAATGAAGTTTATATTTGAATTAAGGATGGGAAAAATGGGATTTTGCAGTAGTCTTTTCTTCATGGAACGACAACAGAATTTCTGAGTTCAAAAGGGGAACAACGGTGATGATTAACCAAAGGATAGGATATCATCAAAAGACTTTAAGCACCAACAATTTTCTCAATAAAATTGTTTCTTGAAGGTTGTCAAAAATGATTTAGCCACCACTTGATATGACAAAATTTATAGGTGGCTAACAGTGGCTCCACTTGGGGATGGTGCCTTCTTGAAGGCATCAAGAATTTCAGACTTGCATTCTCTAGAGGCTGATCAGTGCCTTATCCATTGGGTTGCATTTCTTAATTTGGATGGTCTTCTTTTGCTTTGAAACATGTTAGCAACCATGAAAAATAATGGATTCTCATCAACACAAGCTTTCTACCTACCCAATCCTACTGATCTAACATTTTTTCTTCTTTAGAGTGCACTTGGTATGGAAAACTCTCTAACAACATTTTATTCTTTTGAAAGAAAAAATCTAATCTATTTCTACTTCTTATGTCTCCATGAATTCAGATTAAACAGTTGAGTTCATATGGTTCTCTACCTAATCTACTAATCTGTTAGGATTAAACAGTCTAACAGATTTTTATTCACTAATTTCTAAAACAGAAATTTAAAAGCATGCAAGTCAGGATTGGACAGTCTGAATTATTACTGATCTATGGCATAAAACAACAAGCTGCACATAGATATTAATTTGCAGAAAAATAAATCAAAATGGAAGGCTTTAAGGTCTGAAAGTTCAAGCATTTCCTTCATATTTTTTCAGCTCTGTTTTTATTTCTATTTGAGTTGTTCTTTGCTTGTTCTCTGGTTCAGATCTTGAGCCGATTAGAACCAGTTTTTACCTCTATTTTTTACTCTGAATTTGAAACATATTGGAGTCATTCTTCTCTTTGAGAACTAAGGTTTGGATTTTGAGCATGTTTGAACCTTTAATTTCTAGCCTAATCTACCTACTGATAAGTCAAGATTAAGCTGTTTGGCAAATCTAATTCACCAACCTATCAGTAGTCAATTTAAAACTAATTAGCCATGATTAGGCTATATGGCTAACTAGAAGTGTGTTTCAGTAGTGGCATTTGAGCTTGCACACTTTCAGATTTTGCTTCTCTTTTTTGGTATGGGGTTGTACCTTTATTGTTGTCACAATCTTCCCTCTTTTTTCTCTTTTACTATTTCTGTATTTTTATTTTTCTAACTTTGAATGCAACATTCAAATTATGATATTTACAATGAAAAATAAAATTCTTTGAAACTCACGATTCCTGGAAGAAGTAATGCTTTAGCATCCTACCATTGACAAGACCTCCATACAGATCTTCTCCACTCAATTCTTTCAAGAAAAATGCATTGTGACCCCTCTCAGCATGAACAATATAGGGACCTTTCCACAAGTTCTCAAACTTGCCATGTTTTCCCTTCTCTTCTCTCCTTGAATCCCATTTAAGAACAACATTTCCAACCTGGAAATTGTTTGCCTTAGTCCTCTTATCAAATAGTTTGTTTACATTTTCTTGGACTAACTGCGTCCTTTCATAGACTTATTCTTTGGTCTATTGTAAATGGATAGTTTGATTTATTCTCCTCTGCATATCATTCTCTTTGACTTGTAATTCTTGAAGCAGCTTCATGACTAGAACTCCTAATGAGGTGGGAAAAACTGCATCCATGCCATAGACCAGTTGATAGGGGGACATATTTATTGACTTCTTTGTAGTTAACCTATCATCCCATAAGGAACCAGCTTACTGTGCCATGATTTTTGATTCTGTTCCAACAGTTTTTTGATGATATTGATCAGGCTCTTGTTGGAAGATTCAGCTAATCCATTTCCTTGGGGATATTAGGCAGTAGAATGGCCCAAGGTTATGTGGTATTTGTAACAAAAATCAACCATCTTCTTAGATTTAAAAGCAGCAGCATTGTCTGTTATGATTTTTCTGGGAAAACCAAATCTGGATAGGATATTTGTTTCAATAAAATTTATAATGATAGAGTCATTAGAATTTCTGGAGGGTATAGCTTCTATCCACTTGGTAAAGAAGTTAGTGGCCATGAGGATCCACTTATGTTGGGCTAAGGAAGATGGGTGAATTTTCCCATTGAAGTTTAAACCCCGTTGTTGAAAAGGTGCCTCAACTCCGATAGGATGTAATGGTAAGGGAAGGAGTTTTCTTTTGCCATAAAAAAATTGACACTTATGGCAAGACATGACTAATTTCTCAGTGTCTGGGAAAAGGGTGGGCCAATAGTGACCAGATCTAAGAATTTTGTTCGTTGTGGCCTTCTAGTAGAGGTGTCCTCCACATTCTTTGTCATGCAACTCATGCATGATTTTTCCTGCATCATCTTCAAGTAAACATTTAAGAAAAATTCCAACAACATTTTTCCAATATAATACCCCATCTAAGATGCAATAACCCAAAGTTTTTGTTTCAAAAATATGGCTTTTTTTTTTAGACAAAGAAGGAGGGGCATTTAAATATAAAAGCACCTAAAGAATGTCAGCATACCAAGGAGAATTCAGAAATGTTTCTTCAATGAAAGGAGCATTAGATTCTTCTATTTCTTCCAACACATCTACCATATTTATGTCTAGTGCTTGGAAGTTAGACTCATCCATAATTTTTGCTAATCCTTGCCCTTTAACTAATTTGGTGGGCCTGAATTCTAAGTCATATTCAAGAATAGTTGCAATCCATTTTCCCCTTTTACCATCAGGGTCCTGACTTAGAATGTCCTTGACAACAGTATGTGGAACAAAAGCAATTATGTGAGAGTGTAAAATATAGAATCTAAAGTCCTTCAAAGCTTTCACTAATGCTAAGGCTTGCTTCTCCATGATGTTATATTTGAGAGGAGCATCTCTTAAGGCCCTAATAAAGAAGGATATTGGTTGTTCTTGCCCCAGTTCATTCTTTTGAAGTAACACTGCAACTACTGTATGCTCAGATGCAAAAGAAAAGATATAAAAGTCTTTGGTAAAATCTGGACTAATCAGGACCGGTGTTTGAGTAAGAGCTTGTTTGACCAGTTCGAATGATTATTTAGCTGGTAAAGTCCATTTTACACCTACATCTTTCTTAAGCATGTTTGTAATGTTTTTTAATAGCTCAGCAAGGTTGGGGATAAATCTCCTCAAAAAATTTATCTTTCCAATGAAATATTGCAACTCTTTGAGGCTTCCTGGACGACTGATTTGTAATATGCCATCTATCCTTGTAGGGTCTATCTTGATTCCCTCTTCTGAAATTATATGGCCAACAAGTTTACCTTCTTGGAGACCAAAGAGTGTCTTCTTGGGATTTAATGACAAGCCAAATTTCCTACACTTTTCAAAAAAAATTCTTAAGTGAATCAAATGTTCTTCATCATTTTTTGAGAAAACGGTTATGTCATCATGGTAAATTATTATGAAATATCCAATATATTCAGAGAAGGCTATGTCCATGGCCCTTTGGAAGGTGGCCCTTGCATTCATCAATCCGAAAAGCATTTTGACATACATAAAGGTGCCCCAAGGTGTGGTAAAAGTAGTTTTGATTTGATCACTTGGGAGCACTAACACCTGGTTGTAACCCGAGAACCCATCTAAGAGGGATATCCTTTTTGACCCAACTACCCTTTGAAGTATATGGTCCATTTTGGGTAAGGGGTAGTTTTCCTTTAGAGAGGCTCTATTTAAATTTCTGAAGTCAATACAGAGCCTGATTTCCCCTATTTTCTTTCTAACAGAAACTAAGTTTGATACCCATTCTGAATATCTAATGTGTACTATGATCCCAGCATCATGCATTTTTTCAATTTCTGCCTTAACTAAAGGTAGTAAGAGAGGGTTTATTCTCCTTAGCTTTTGTTTAAAAGGCTTTTGATTTTCTTTAAGATGGATTTTGTGTTGAATGATGCTGGTATCATATGATTTCAAGTCTTTGTATCCCCAAGAAAAAACATCTCTAAACTCTTTGAACAGATCTATATATTGCAATTTTATGTGAGCTGAGAGAGTGCTAGATAGTTTAATCATCTTGGCTCACAGACGTCGGCAAGAGGTTTCCTACATTTTTCGATCTCCTCAAAGAGGTGTTCTAAAGGTGTGAGACCTCTTAGAATTTTATCATTCTTGCATTGTAAAAATTCAAAGTCTTCTTGGTCTGCGTTGTCAATTATCTCTAATTCAAAAGGATTCTCATACTGATTTATATCAGCAAAATATATCATTTAAACTTCTGGGATTTGTTCAATATACAAACAATTTTCTTTATGGCTGGTTTCTGATATTGGTATGTCGAAATCGTTTTCAGATTGCAAAAAATCATCTATGTGTTTATCAGAATCAAACACTTGCCACTGATATTCATTATCAGGCACAGTAGGCCTGTGTTTTACCTTAACGCTAAGCTCTTCATTTATCTTAGGTATTTGGCAGTTGCTGGCATTGAAGGCGAGTTCATTTGCTAGATGATTCAGTGCTCTAGGAATGAAAATAAGTTCATACTTTTCAAAGGTTTTCAATAAATCAAGGGCAGTGTTCCGATATTCCCTAAGCCTTGGATTTCTAGCTGAGTATTCACCTTTGGTTTGTCTTATGATAAGTTCAGAATCTCCTAAGATTGATATCCTTTAGGCTTCTAATTGTTTAAGAAATTATAAGCCTAGGAGAAGTGCTTCATACTCAGCAATATTGTTAGTGCATGGGAAATCTAATTTATATGAAAAACTCTGATTCGTACTTTCAATCCAAACACCTACCCCTGCACTTTTTTTATTGCAGGATCCATCAAAGTTTATTGTCCAAAGTATGTTCACCTCATTTTCATTTTCTTATTGTCGTTGATTTTCAATGTTTTGAATTTGATTCGAGGGAAGATTTGATTGTTCTGGTGAACTAATTGGGTCTATGTTTTCCTTATCTTGTTGAGTGATTTCATCTTTGTTGCACAAGATAAAGGAATCTAAACTTGATTGAATAGAATAGATTGGAGAGTTGTTTGGTTTGTCTATGTTTCTTACCATGTACTTCATGTGAGATTCCCTGTATAATATTCTGTTTTGGTTAAAAACAGGGATGGTGGCATAAGACATGTCCATTTGAAGGCTTCCCTGAATTTTGGCTCCCCTTGATCTTGATAAGAGCATGCCATACTTAGGGGGAATATCAGCTACAACTATGTCCATTACTAGAATCTTAGCAGGGATTTGAGCCAAGTTAACACATAAATCTTTGATTAAACCCAAAAATTTGACTCTGCTTGAGTCAAAGGAATACAAATCTTTGTATGGTTTAGTAATTTCTAAGCCTAAGCTTTCCATTACTACCTTGGGCATTAGATTGTGTGAAGCCCCAGAATCTAGCATGGCATTGTGTAAAATTTTCTCATGTATGTTCAGACTAACATAGAAGGGAGGAACCACCCCTTCTTAGTATTTCCCTTCAACTTGTGGACCAAACAACAACTCAGGCTTGTCATCTGTCAAGTTTAAGGTATTAGTATCACTTCCTAGGATCAAAGCTTTCAAAACTTGGTTTTTGTACACTTGTTGGGTTACTAGTTTAGCTAGGGGGATGGTAATTTTTATCTTGGAAATCTCTCGCTCAAGGCTGAAAGGAACAATTGATTTGTTCATATTTACATCTATATTTTCAATTGAATTCTTTTCAGCAATTTTGATTTGCTGAACTTTTCTTGGACTGGTAATTGGGATAGTTTTGTTAGGACCACTAGATGAAGTGCTAGGGGTACTTTCTTCAACATTTGGCTGACTGTTTTTCTCTTTTTTTAAATCTGGTTTTTTAGCCAAAATGATGGGTTTGTCTGATGTCTTCTTAAGTTGACTTTCTGTGTTTTTCTTGACAACAGTACTAGTGTTCTTATCTTTTGAATTATCTACGTTCCCTTTTCTCCTAAGATCATATTGTTTGTGTACCTCCATGATTGCATTTTCAAACCCCAATCTATAGTCATCAAAGTCTTCATAAGTGTTTGCATTTTGATTTGAGAAGAAACCTTGTTCTTCCTCAGTGAGGAAAATATCATCCCCACTATCTGATCCAATCAACTTTATATGAGCTTCTCCCAACCTTTCCATGTCCCTATCTTCCTCGTATTGATCTGCATAGTTCTATTGGAAGGGAGCTCTAATCTATTGGTCACTTTATTTTTGCTTATCTTGATTGTTTTCTCTTCTATAACTCTGATTTCTATTTCTGTTTTGGTTATTTGTAGGTTCTCTTGGTGGCACTCTATCATTTAAGTTGATCTTCTCAAGCATCCTCTCCATCACCTTCACTAGGTTGTCAATTTTTGTGTCAGAAGTTGAGGTTGAGGGTAGGAGGTCATATTTATAAGTTACCCTCTTCTCTAATCTCAACCTATTTCTTTTATCAATTATGTTTTATTCTACGCTCACAACTCCTTTCTGCATGTCTTCTAAGGTTAAGTAATCTCTCTCCCTTAACTGATAAGTCATTTCAGCATCAAGGCCTTCGGGATACCTTACTAAGGCCATGCCTTGAGGAGGTTTCATGTGAGGTGGAAGAGCATTGTAAACACTATTGAACCTAGTGGAGTAGTCATGAACACTCTTCCCTTGATTTCTCTTGAGACTTCTATACTCTGCTAGTATTTGGAGAGGGTTCTTTTTGAGTTCCCATTTGTTGATGAATGTTTAATGCAAGGTAGGGAGATCGTTTATGATGTTAGGAGGTAATTTTTTAAACCATTTCTTTACATCTCCTCCTAAAATTTGGGTGAATATCCTCATCTTCAAAGTTTCTTCTTCTATCTCCATGTAATCAAATTCATCTGCCATTCTATCTACATGATGTTGAGTTGTTGTAGTCTCTTTTCCAGTGAAATGAGGAATTTTGGATTGGTAATCATTTGGTAAGGGAAGTAGAGGTTGTGGTAACACTAATGGGGCATACCATGTTGCCATGGCTGGAAATAAGGGTGGATTTACAAGAGGTGGATTTACAAGTATAAAAGTGGGTTGAACAGAGGTGTTTTGCACAATGGTAGTATGGATTGGAGTGGAAAAAACACTTGGGCCCGCAAACTGATTTTGAGCAAACTTGTTATGGAAAAGGCTAAAATGATGAAGAAGCTGGGAATTAGGAGGAGTGGAAGGCGAGGCTTCTCTACTGAAGCTTTGTTGCAAAATCTGCAATGTCAAGATCGATTTGGTTTAAATCACCTTGAGATCTAGTTCTAAAGATGTTCTTTGTATGATGTAAATCAAAGTGTGAATCCTCTAAGCGAATAAGGTTTTCAGGGATAGAATTTGTTCTTAAGAGGCTCCTATTAGCAACTGATTTTCCAGAGTTAGAATTCTGCCACAAAATTTTCTCTAGATTGTCAATGATTAAAGGAGGATTTGGGTCTGGACGGGATCTAGTGTTGATCCTATGTAAAGCCAGACTATTTTTTCAAAAATGAGAGAGGTCAAAGTTTTAAGGACTGTTTTTGGGAATTTTACCTCTCACAATGTCTTATCTAGTATGGGACTAGGCTTCTAAAATTCCTCAAGGCTAGTTAACACAGTCCTAAAGAGATATGGGAACCTAGATGAGTAATAGGCCTACTGGGGCTAGTGGAGTCGCCAAGTGGAAACTATTTAGCTTTTATGAAGGTAAGATATTGTATGGTTCCACCACCATGTTTATTGTGAAGCCAAGCTAAATTTTTTTTGGGTTTTTCTGAGTTATTTTCTTCTTATAGGTTATGAGAGTGTCCTAAATCTGATTTAACACTTAGCTAAGGTGTTTAAAGATATAGAGTTGACTCTTATGGCTTGGTAACTGATTGCTTCAAGGTTTGATAAGGTCTTGCAGGAATCCGAAGGGTTACTTAGTTTTTCACTAATTCAATTAAGTCCTATCACGATTACCATTTTTGTTAGGTAGTGCTTGAAGAAGGCTACTTATGTTATACTGGACAGGGAGTGTTTTTTTTTAAGGATTTCACTCAGTGTCCCACCGTGATCACCATTATGTTGGTGTGAGCAGTGGGATAATTCCAGAAGGTGTTCATTATCAAGTTAAGGGCCTAAAGAGTTTTAAGAAGTGTTTTCAAGCCACTGTAATCTCATTAGGTCCCACCGTGATTGCCATTATGTTGGGGGCGATGAGGTGGCTAATAATCACTGGATATTCTTTGAAAATAAGGGACTTCTGGAGTCCTAAGGGGTACTTAGATTGTCACTAACTCAGAAGGATCCCACCGTGATTGCCATTATGTTGGTGTCCCGTGTTTTGATAGTTTGGAAACTCAAAATACAAGGAAACATTAGAACCAATCTTTAGAGTTACAGGATCTAGTCATCCTACTCTCAGAGAGGGATCTCTCAAATTATTTCTTTTTGCAAAGGTTTATCTTGTGTGCTTTGAGTATTAGTTTTAGACTAGTTATTAAGTGCAAGTGTTTATTTATTTGTTTGGTTGAATTGATACAACAGAACATGAAAGGTCTTGGAAAGATAGATAGAAATGGGAAATGTCAGCTTCATTGGACAATGGAGTCAAAAGGAGAGCGGTGGATGGATCTAGTCATCCTACTCTCAGAGAGGGATCTCTCAAATTATTTCTTTTTGCAAAGGTTTATCTTGTGTGCTTTGAGTATTAGTTTTAGACTAGTTATTAAGTGCAAGTGTTTATTTATTTGTTTGGTTGAATTGATACAACAGAACATGAAAGGTCTTGGAAAGATAGATAGAAATGGGAAATGTCAGCTTCATTGGACAATGGAGTCAAAAGGAGAGCGGTGGATAGATATCCACCGTTGGATGGCAACATCTGACGGTGGATATCTGAGCATAGTGTTCAGAAGGAGAGCGGTGGGAAGAAAAAGTTGGATCCGTCGATTTGCAGAGATCGACGGTTAGGATTAATCGAGAGAAAACATAATGCAAATGATCACATTATGGAAATTCAGAAGAAAAACAAAGGAAATAGGAAAAATTTCCTTTGGCGGAGGTAAAATGTACAATAATTGAAAATGGGGTTTCGGGATGATCATGGGCCATCGAATGAGACCAGGCCACGAGATCAATGACGTAGATTGCGCGTTAAAACCCTTTAGAAGAGGTGGATGGCGATAGTGTATGGCCAGATTAGATCAGAGCCATTGATCTGCAGAGATCAATGGTGGGAGGCACTCGCGATGAAACACAATGAAAAAGAGGGAAAGTGTTTTGAGGGATGAAAACCACGGGTTTTGCATAGTGAAAAGGCAAGGAGGTTGTTTTGCCTTTTTGAATGCGATATGCATTCCCTCCTGACACGTGGCTTCTTAAAACCACTTATATCACGCAGTCCTCAGGAAATTAACCTTCACGAGAAAATTTATGTGATACAGAATGTCGGCCGTTATATCTGGGGCCTCAGATCTAACGGTGGGGGAGTGAGCGCGATATAGGCAAGATGCGCGGGCGAAAGGAAGATGGGCGGTTTCAATTTGGGCCGTTGGATCAAGGATGGACGGCTGGGATCAAAAACTGAGGAAGGAAGGACCCACAAGAGGCAGGCCGGTCGGGGTTAATACGAGCCATTGGATGTGAGGATCAATGGCCAGGATTGAATCTGGGGTAAAAACGAAAATAATATATAGGCAGAGAGAGGATGAAGAAGGACCGTTGATCTGCGGAGATACATGGTTGTGATTAGCTGAGAAACATCATGAGCGGGGCTACATTTTTTTAAACCAAAGTCAGAATATGAGATCTGGACCGTCCGATCTGGACACGTGGACGGTCCAGATGTAATCAGAGGCATACGATCGGCGGCGAAGAACTTCGACTGGTGCCGATGCGATTGAGCGCTGGTCGTCGATCTACAGATTAGATCGACGATGGAGGATGAATCAGAGGAGCGATCAATCAGAGGGGAAACAAAATGAGCCCAATAAAACTTGCAATGCAATGTTGCGCGAGCCGTTTGATCGGCTTAAGATCAACGGTCGAAAATGGGTTAGATTAATGAACGGCGGGACCCCTTGAAAACATATGAAAACCAAAAATTAACAAAATACAAAGGTTTTGGTGGCTTGGGGCAGGATATATATATAGACTGGCACCTGGCTGCGAGGCCATTGGTTTATATGCAATGCGATAGGCCCAGGGCTTATATGTATATGGGCCAATCGCATCGGAACTGCAGCGCCGGTCTTTCAATCTACCCATTTTGATTTTCTCCGATGTGATTAGCGCTTCTGGACTTAATCTCTTGGTCTCGGGCATAGGTTTATATGTAGAGAAACGGAGGGCGGGAGTTTATACAAATGGGGCTTAATCGCATCGGAACTTTGATGTGGGGCTTTTCAATCTACCCATTTATATTCAAAACATTGCTTCGGCGGGTTTTAGACCAACGCTTAGGAAAAGTGGGTTTTCAACTTTTCAAAAGGAAATATGCATCGGAGATGGATTATTACAATGTTTTATGCATCGGATGTGGGCCCAAGGGTTATATAAGACAGTAATATGATCGGTAGTTTATAATCAAAGGGCCTAATCGCATCGAAAGCCTTTACCATAAAAAATAACTTGCGCGCTCTGTTTTCTCTGATGCGATAAGTGTTGAAAGAGCTTAGCACTTGGTTATAGTGCTAGGGCATATGTGGGGAAGTGGTTAGGAGTTAGCCCAAAGGGGCTTAAGCCTATAGTGATCAAACTTATTTTTGATGAAGTTTTTCGAAGTTTTTGATTGATTTGGGGGTTTTGGCAAAGTTTAAAAGTGAGTTTTAAATTTTGTAAAAGGATTTTCATGAAGGGAAGAAGGGAAATCATGAAAAATAGAGGGATTTCATGGGAAATAAAGGGGTAAAAATGAAGGTTAGTTTTGAATGAAGGATGGGAAAAATGGGATTTTGCAGCAATTTTTTCTTCATGGAACGACAACAGAATTTCTGAGTTCAAAAGGGGAACAGCAATGACAATTAACCAAAGGATAGGATATCATCAATAGACTTTAAGCACCAACAATTTTATCAATAAAATTGTTTCTTGAAGGCTGTCAAAAATGATTTAGCCACCACTTAATATGACAAAATTTTATGGGTGGCTAACAGGTGCCTCAAATTGACAGGGTTGGAGCCCTAGAGGTTGGTGCCTCAAATTGACAAGGTTGAAGCCTTGGAAATACCAAGTCGGTGCTTGGCACAATACAGGTTGGAGCCTAGAATATTGGAGTCTTCATCTAGGGTTGGAGCCCTATATCATTATTGTACTTTACTTATTGTAAATAAGAGATTAATAAAATTATTTATTCCATAATTATTCATTTTGTGTTCTACATATAAGTGATCTAACTGGTAAAATTAACAATTGAAAAGAAATATTGATTCATCCCCCTCTTAGTATTTCCAAAACCTTTATCCAAGGGGATAAGTTCCATGAGTGGAGGGATGTAGCTCAAATTGGCACAACTGAAGAGGCTTTTAGTTAGAAGAATATTCACCCAACTAAGCTTCTAGAAGTTACTTTTTCATTTTTTTCTTTATTTTACGGGGTTGCACAAGTTTTATGGGCAAACAAAGGAAATATTGTTGCGACTAATATAGAAAGCATCAGTGCATACACACGAAGTGACTACAAAAAGTGCTCAAGAAAACTTTAGATTTTTTAGGAGCTTTTTCCCAGTTTATAAGACTTGGTTCAGGAACATAAATGTTTTGACTTCTGAGGAAGCATGAGTATGGACAGTGATAGATCCATATTGACATTCAAATTTCATGGTGACCAAAATGATGTGTAACAGAGACTCATGGGAAGTACCTCTCATCTCAGCAAGGAGTTGGGAAATGTGGGTAGAGACAAAAACACTACACATGGACGCATTGTGTATTGTCATACTCCCTATGTATAGGATGCATGGTGTTCAACAACTTGATCTGGGATCGAATCTGATTAGGGTTATACCCTTGGACTAAATTTCATCAGTAGAGAGTGGGAAGGTTTTGTGACTCACTCTCTATCAATTCTTCTTCATTATTACATCAATGTTTAGCAGAGTTGAGATGAGATGCAGAGATATTGCATGATGACAGGATGGCATGTTTTGGCAAGTAAAATGGGGAATTGTTTTCAAGAGAAATTCCAAAATTATGGTTAGCACACAAGGCCAAATTTTGGAGTCATAAAGATCTAGTATGCAAGCTGAATTACCAAGGAAGAAGAACTAATCCCAACAAAGTATAAAAGAGGTAGGATTCACCATCTTTCTCTCACTCGTGTCAATCTATGGTTTCTACAGTAGAGGCAAAAAAATGCAGTCCTAAAGTAGCAAGCTAAACTTCTAAAGAAAGGTCGAAATATGAAGTATTGGAGCAAGTTTGACTGGTGTTGACTTTGTGGAAGAGAAGCTCATCAAATTAGACGTTGACTTGTTCTTGGAGGGGTCTTTGTCAAGAGTCATAGGTCTTGGAATTCATCATTTGAAGATTATATAAGAAGAGAATAATTCTTGTGGGTTTTCCTCTCAAGATAAGAGGTTTTGGTCTGACTTGCAAGCTATATTTGTGTCCTCTTGTTTCTTTGATCTTCATATTTTGATATTTATTTGATGATAAGAACACAATAATAACCAAGTGAAAGAAGAAGATAGTAATAAGTACATCAAGTTAAGTAAAATAACATCACAAGCAATTATCAAATTAATAGAAATCACCTAATATAAATTTCCTTGATTTATCAACAAGGTGTAGGGGAAACAATAGAGAAAACATAAAAATAATTTTATATTTTCTCTATTATTTCCCCACCCCCTTCTAGCATTATTATGATAGGGATGAAATCACCTAATACAGATTTCCTTGATTTATCAACAAGATGTAGGGGAAACAATACAGAAAACATAAAAATAATTTTATATTTTCTCTATTTTTCCCCACCTCCCTTCTAGCATTATTATATAAAGGATGGAGAAAAACAATAGAGAAAATATAAGAATTATAATGGGTAACATATATAATAGAGAAAACATAAGAAGTAAAATGTTATTTATATTTTATTTATTATTACCTTTCATTTTCTTTATTATTTCTCTCACACCCATTTCTAGTTTTTTTTTTTTTTTTTTGTCTTTTTACCTTTATAATTTTTTTGAAATAAGAAGATACTATAAAAAAAACCATAAAATAACTTCTTCCTTTTTTTTTCATTCTACCTTTAAAATATATTGAAATATGAAGATGCTATAAAAAAAAATCATAAAATAACTAGCAAAATAAATAAATAGGAAATAAATAAATAAAATTATAAATTTATTTTAATATTTTCTATATCATTTCTCTTATCTTGATCATCAAAATGAAAAGAATATATATATATATATATATATATATATATATATATATATATATATATATATATATTATATTATTTATCTTAAATTGTTATATTTTTTAGCATTATTTTGGCCCACCCCATCCTGAATATGAGGGAAGATGGAAATATTTTAGGAAAAAAAAAACCATCTGGTTTGTTGATCTCATTTTCCATTATTTTCATGATGATCAACCTTAGTAGTGATTCTAAAAGTGTTCATCCAAAAACTATGTGATTTATTTGGAAGAGTTTTACTTGATAATCATGAATCAGAAAAGTCTCAACTCTAAGAATAATTATGTTTTTTTCATATATATTATTTATCCTACCTTTTTATGTTTTTTCACATTAAATTTCCCCACCTCATCCTCAATTTGAAAGAAGATAAGTGGAATTTTTTATTTATTTATACAATGTGGACCTTATACGAGTTTATTTATGTTTTTATTTCCCCACTCCCAAGGAGGTGAGAGGAAGAATATTTCAAATGTATTAAACCTTTACCTTAGAAACATTTAATTTTATTTAAAATTTGTAAATTCTTGAACCATAACACCAAATCGGGATGCCTTACAACCTATAACTCCCAACCACGAACTTTTCAATTTTAAAATAGAAATATTATATTGAAAAAAAAATCAATAAAATATCAGTTTAATAAATAAATAAGAAATAGAAAAAAATATAAATTTATTTTATATTTTTTATATTATTTCTTTTACTTGATAATCATGAGTCATATAAGTCTCTAACTCTAAAAATAATTATGTCTTTTTTATATTATTTATATTACTTTTTATATTTTTAAACATTTCCCCACCCATTCTCAATTTGAAAGAAAATAATTAGAAATATTTTTATTTATACAATGTATACCTTCTATGAGTTTATTTTTGTTTTCATTTCCCCACTCCCCAAGAGGTGAGAGGAAGGATATTTCAAATGTATTAAATCTTTACCTTCTAGACATTAGTTATGAATTTTTATTCTTTCCCGACCAAAAAATTGATGAAGATACCAATGTTTCGTAACCAAAATTAATTATCCATATTGAAACTTGAGGATTGAGAAAATAAGAAAATATGAGTAAAATGTTAATTTTATATATATATATATATATATATATATATATATATATATATATATATATATATAATTATTTTCACATATATTTTCCATTTTAAAATAAAAAGATTATGTTGAAAAAAAACCATAAAATAACGAGTAAAATAAATAAATAAGAAGTAGAAAAAAATATGAATTTATTTTATATTTTTTATACTATAAAAAAACATATAAAATATTTATTAAAAAAAAGTTTTTATCTTATTTATCTTAATTTCTTATATTTTATTTATCTTAATTTCTTATATTTTCCACATTAGTTTTTAGCAATCCATCATCAATATAAAACCATATTTAAAATATATATATATATATATATATTATTATTTATTCCACTTATTATATTTATGACATTATTTTTTCCCAACCTATCCTCAATATGAAGGAAAATGACTATTATATTTTGATTTATTAAATCTAGACCTTCTATAAGTTTATTTTTAATTTTATTTAATTCTATTTCCCCACCTCGTCGGAGTAAAAGAGAATATTTCAAATTCATCAAAATTAACCTTCGAGACATTTCGTTTAACTTGACTACTCACACCGACCAACTTTTCAACCAAAAACATGTGATCTTTTAGTTTTCCTACCAACACCGACGTTTCGTACACTTCCCGTGTAGTCTCCTCATTACAGGAAAGATCAACAATCTTGGCCTTTGAATTGATCTTGTTGAGCTGAAAATATGGAAATGCAAAAAGCGGCTCTGCTTGCTTCATTGTGGGAACAATCGTCCGACGACTTTCGAACTGAGATATTTGCTCGGCTGCCGGTGGAGTTTTTGTCTAATTGTCGCATGATCTGTAAGCAATGGAACGACTTTCTGTGGTCAAACTACTTTCTAACAAAGTGGGGTGAGGTTCAGTCCCCTCTCAACAGTAAGCAGCCACGGTTGGTTTTGTTGAACAAGAATAAAAAATTGCCAGGTTTGTCTTTCAGTTTCTACACGCGGACATGGATTAAGACCTCCTTCACCTTTTCTTTCCTAGAGGACTGTTGTACAATGTGCAGAGAGGAGAATATCTGGTGCATAGCGTCTGCGGCAGGTCCGCTGTTGCTCCGCGCATCCCTCGCATGCAATCGTAGAATGCGTTTGAGGCTGTGCAACCCTTATACACCAACCTTCATTGATATTCCAGCTCCACAATCAAGTCACTACTCTGATTGTCTGGTTGTCAATAAGAAACGACGTGGAAGAGTTATCAGTGTTGGAGACTCATTCGATGCAAATGGAGTGTTCCAAAGACATATGCTCCAAATTTACGAACCTTCCCAAAAGAGATGGAATATCGCGGGATACTTTCCGGAAAATTTAAAATTGAATACATACAGTGACCTTATTTACTTCAACGAAGCATTCTACACTTACTATGACAAAAACATCGCGTGTTTCACCATTCCATTAGAGGAAAACGGTTCCAACCCCATTCCTATTCCTATTGCTGTGCATTTTGTTCCATTCCCTGAAATAGTGCAGAATACGAATGAGCTTTTACGGTCTTCGCCACAGATAATCAAATGTGGTTCGCGTCTACTACTAGTTGCAGCCAAAAGGATTCCCAACCACGTTCAACAAGTTGGTGGGGAAGGAGAGGGTAATGTGGTGATGCAGATGGAGGGTGTGGTTATTCTGTGGGAGTTGAAAACAGAGGAGGGCAACAAATGGGTGGAGATTGCACAGATGCCTTCTTTCTTATTCAGGGAATGGGCGAATCAACAATTGATGGATGATGAGTTCGATTCAATTGTTAATTGGAATTTATTTTATAATTGGGAAATTGTAGTGGATTTTCTATGGAAACGTTGCATAGGGGTGGGAGATCATGTGTGTTTTGTACCCCGGTGGGTGCTATCATCACCAGTGGTGAAGGTGGTGGTCTACAATCTAAGTGATAACACGTGGGATTGGCTTCCCCACTTTCCCAAAAGACATTTCTGCGAGGGAAAAGATGACACCACGTACAATATATTATACGAAGCCATAGCCCTTGAACCAAGCCCCCATATACAGGTCAAGTAAAACAGTTTATTTCAAATAACTTTGGTTCAGAATTTGGTAGAATACACGGGATACCGTTAGTTCCTTTAGGATCACAATTATTTGGATTTTGATCCACTCTCTCACGAATATTTCACCTGTGAATATAATAGGTTTGTCATATCAAAAGGTTAATAGCTTGTGTTATTGTTTTAATGGTTATGCATTAATTGAATTTTTTTTTTAATTGTTAACCGTTTGTATTATTACATTTGTTATTGTTTTAATGTCTAAGATTTAATTGATTTTTTATTAATGTTAATTGTTTTAATTGTTTTATTATTATCTTATGTTATCTTAAAGTTGTGGTATAGGAAAGAATAGTATATAAGAAAGAAGAGGTAGTAGGAATTTTCTCGGCTCAAGTGATCCTCTATAATAATGGGTGTAAAATTATGTTTACTCGACCTCATTAAAATATCCATATTGGGTAATTGATGTGGAAAAACTTCTTTGTTATTAATTGCATGTAAGATGTGTTTTTTCATAATGGAGCATGTTAATTTTTTATTCTGCATGAAGGATGCACTTGGTTTTTATGGCCAAGTTGGGCAGACTTCACCCTTCCACTAAATTATTTTCTTCTATCACATTCGCAACGTTGAATTCCTCTGATACTACTCCTAGAACTTTGAGTCTCCTCAACAACTAGAATTATTTAATGGAATAAAAATCTTATCACTATGACATGTTGTACTTCATAAGAGACTACTAAGAAGCTTAAGTATGGTAAATCCACCTTCACCTGTCATTTTAACATAGAGCATAGAGTTATCTTAATTTTCAATTTTATGGATAAGAGACATTTAGGCCCTTTTTAACCCTAGGGGATGATTAATTAATCTCAGTTCAAATAATTTATATTAATAAATTATCTACAATCATATTTCCATAATTCCTTTTTGAACGACCAATATTCCACTTCTTTGGAACTTTTCACCTCAATCAGAATAACAAACATCATGAAGACCCAAAAGTAAGAAGAAAAAATCAGCACATAATCAAGGAATCTAGCGACTTCTTTAAGGATCATAATTCAAGACTTTAGTGTCTTTTAAAGACCATTTATTTTCTCATCAAATAAAAAACAACAATCAAATTTTGTAGTGACAAGAATGGGAACAAATTTTAAATGTAATAACTCCCTTCCCTAGTTATAGTACATTTTTGTTTTGAAATGAAATTATTTTCCCGACCTTTTAAATAATAGATTCCTCCCCAAGTGACCCTTTAGAGATACCTTTTTTTCATTGATTGCAATAGGTAAGTGTCTTGCGTCTAGTATTTTTTGAGTCATTGAATTTAAGGGTAGAGGTAAAGAGACTACTAGACAAAAAAGAGCAGAGTGACTGAATGTAAAATGAAAATAACATTGAGGAATCTATTATGATTTTCTCATGTGGGCTTTGTTCAATTGATGAGGTTGTAGGAACTATCTCCTCCAAAATAAGTAGTGGAGAATTACGTTGAGTGAACTACTACTCATGTAACTTTGACTCCTCCTTAAAATTAGAATGTTTCTCTTCCCATAACTCTACCTTGGGTTATAATTGTAGGTTTTAACCCTGTACAGGAATTATCTACAAAGAAATCTTAAAACCAAAAAATAAACAATAGCGAGAGCAGAAAAAACATAAAAAAAATATACACAGAGATTCTCCCTGGATCCCAAATTAGGATGACCAGCTTGATTTTTAATTATATTCCCTTAGTGTTACATCACATATATATACATGCCGAAGCATACATAAACCCCAATCTATTAACCTTGGATTAGAACATAACCATAGTTCCCTTGGCCGGATCTACAAAATACTAGGGGCCAAAAATCATCATGCTCCAAAACCATGTGCAAACCCATGCACAAAACCATGGGCGGTTTCGCCCATCGAAAAATACGGTCCAAATTTTTTTCCCTGGGGTGCATGACTAGTCGTGGAAAAAATATAACACATACCCAACATTCTCCACTTGTTGTTTTCTTTCCGTAGGGGGCAACAGGAGAGCTTAGTCATTAACCTAGCTCTGCAACAACCATTGTTTCTCTACACCAAGAGAACTTCTGATTACTCACAAACTTCATCAATGCATCTGCAACATTCTTCAAAGTGTCCACCTTTACAAGCAACACCCTTTTAGTCTCAACCATATCTCTCACAAAGTGATATTGAACATCAATGTGCTTTGTCTTTGAATGATAAGCAAGGTTCTTAGCCAAGAAAATTGCACTTTGGCTATCATAGTCTATCCTTATAGCTTACTGCACCAACCCCATACTTGAACACAATCTCTGCAACCAAACTGCTTCCTTGCTTACATGAGTGGCTGCCATGTATTTTTCCTCTGTAGTTGAAAGAGCCACTATAAACTGTCTTTTACTCATCCAATTGACTGCACCTCCAAATAGGCTAAACACATACCCACTTATAGATCTTCTTTGGTCCAAATCTCCAGCCTAGTCTTCATCAACAAAACTATGAATATCCAACAATCTTTCTAATCCTATCCTTCCCTCGTAGCATAAGCCATAATCACTAGTGCCACGTAAATATCTGAAAACTTGCTTCAATGTTGTCTAATGCTCCTTCCTAGGGTTTGACATAAACCAACTCAATACTCCCACTGCATGTGCAATGTCTGGTCTAGTACAGACCATTGCATACATTTGGCTACCCACTGCACTTGCATATGGAACACGAGACATATCCTCCTCTTCTTCTTGTGTCTTGGGACACTGTTTAGCAGACAGCTTTACACCTACATGCATCAGAACATTCACCAGTTTACTATCCTGCATATTGAACCTCTATAATATAGTCTCGACATAATTTCTCTGGTTTTTTTAACTAGAGCTTCCTCTTTTCCTAATCTCTCTTAATTTCCATACCCAAAATATAGTTTGCAGCACCAAGATCCTTCATGTCGAATTTGGAGAATATTTGGGTCTTCAAATCTTGGATAATTCCTTTGTCATTTCCAATCAACAAAATATCATCCACATAAAAAACCAAATAAACAACACGGTCACCAATTAATTTAAATAAAACATAGTGATCCTCCTTGCTTCTGGTGAAGCCAAGTCCCCGTATATAGGTATCAAATTTCTAATACCACATCCTTGGTGACTGTTTTAACCCATACTATCAAATTTATAATACCACATCCTTGGAGACTGTTTTAACCCATACAAAGACTTCTTTAACCTACATACCAGTTCTTTCTTCCCCTTCACCATAAAGCCTTCAGGTTTTTTCATGTAGATCTCCTCTTCTAGATCTCCATGGAGAAATGTTGTCTTCGCATCCAGTTGTTCTACCTCAAAATCAAATGCCGCAACAACTGATAAAAGTAATCTAATAGAAGTAACTTTGGCAACAGGAGAAAAAATATCACCAAAATCAATTCCCGACACCTGAGAATAACCTTTTGCTACCAATCGTCTTTGTCTTTCTCCACCTTGCCTTCTACATTCATCTTCTTCTTAAACACCCATTTTCTCCAGATGGGCTTCCTTCCGCCCGAAAACTCCACCAAATTCCATGACTCATTTTTATGCAAGGATGCGATTTCATCAACCATGGCCTCCTTCCAAAGTTTACCATCCTCTGAATCTACTACCTCCCTGATGGTTTTGGGATCATCAGCAGTTATAGTTAAAGGAAAATTTCAATAGAAAGCAGATGGACTATACCTTTCTAGTTGTCTTCTTTCCTGAACTGATCTTCTCATAGCTCAAGTTTGTGGCTCTTCCTCTTCTAAGTCTTCTTCTGATGCAGAGTCTGATTCATCCTCCTTTAGCTCAAACTCTATATTCTCAAGTTCCTTTGGTAGGAATTCATGTTCAGCAACATCTTTCACCTCTCTAAACACCACATCTCGGCTATATACAACCTTCCTTGTTTCTGGGTTCCAAATCTTGTAACCCTTTAAACCATCCTTATACCCAATAAAGATGCACCTTTCAGATTTATTATCCAACTTGGTCCTTTTCTCCTTTGGAAAATGTACATATGCATCACATTCAAATACCATCAGATGTGAAAGAGAGGGTTTCTTACAAGTCCACACCTCATGCGAAGTTTTATCCTCCAACGCTCATGAAGGTGATCTGTTAACCAAGTAACATGCAATCTCCACTGCCTCTACCCAGAATTCTTGTCCTAACCCAGTACCACTAAGCACACTTCTTGCCTTCTGCATCAGTGTTCTATTCATTCTTTTTGCAACTCTGTTTTTCTAAGGTGTGTATGGAGTAGTGTTCTGTTGTGCTATACCACACTTCCTACAAAACTCTTCAAATTCCTTCTTGTAGAACTCCCCACCATTATCTGTCCTCAACACCTTTATCTTCTTCTCTGTCTGGTTTTCCACCAGAGCCTTAAATTATTTAAATCTGTCAAAGACTTTATATTTATTCCTCAAGGAATATATCCATGTATTCCTATAGAATTCATCTATGAATGAGACATAGTACACGGACTTACCGAGTGATGGAACCGACATAGGTCCAAACACCTCACTGTGCACAAGTTCTAATATCTTGTTCGCCCTCTTAGCACTAGAAGGAAAAATCACCCGATTCTGCTTCCCATATACACAATGTTCACAGAAATCAAAATCCAGAGAGCTATTACACATACCTTCTACCATACCATTTCTATGCAGTATCCGAAGGCCCTTCTCTCCAATATGTCCAAGCCTTTGATGCTGTAGCATGGTCTTTTCAACAGAGACCGCTAGGCTTTCCTCTCCACTTTTGGAAACCACAGAACTATTGCACCCATCAATAACAGTTCTTCCCTGAAGCTTGTACAGAGTTCCAATCCGAACTCCCTGCATTAATACCGGTGCTCCCCAAACCATCTTATAGGTATCTTTCTCGAACGTTATTTTTACACCTGCATCTTCCATCTTGCTTCAGAAATCAGATTTCTGGCCAATCCAGGAATGTGCAGAACACCGAGAATTGTTCTAATCCTTCCACGTTGGAGCTTCAACTTGAATTTTCCATGTCCGACGATTATGGCCTTCCTATCATCACTTAAGAAGACATCACCTCCATCATATTTCTCATATTTGTAGAACCACTCCCTATGGGGAGTGAAGTGAAAGGATGCAGCCAAGTCAATCAACCATGACTCATGATCTACATGTGTATTTGGAAGAATCCAAATACACATCCCCACCTTCATCTGAGGTGGTTTTTCCCTCCACAGAAGGAGCATCATCAGATCCCTTTCCTTTATTAGGAGCTTTAGATCCGCAGTACTTTTTGTAGTGCCCTTCCCTTCCACATTTCCAACAAATCTTTACAAACATTCCAGGAGATTTAGATCTCCCACTCGAAACCTTATTCTTGTTTCTGTTCTGTGACCTTCCTCGTTCAGATAAGGAATCTCCATTCTGACCCTCCATATTTCTCGGTCTCATTTCCTCCTACAACAAGGTTGAGACAATGTCATCAAAATTCAATGTAGTTGTATTGCTACCTATTGCAATAACCAAAATATCCCACAAGTCTGGTAGAGAACACAAAAAAATGATGTGCTTATCTTCATCTGAGATTTTAATATCAACAGATGACAGCTGAATTACCACAGTATTGAAGGCATTCAGATGCTCTGTCATCGAGTCTCCATCCTTCATCCTTAGGATATACAGCTTTTTCTGCAGGAACAATTTATTCACCAGAGACTTATATTGGTACAAAGTCCCAATCTTGTCACACAAATTCTTCGTCGTAGCTTCCCCAGATACATTCAACAATATCCAATGTGAGACACACAAATGTATTATGCTCTTCGCATTTCAATCCAACTTTTTCTAGTCTTCACCTGACATTTTCATTGGTTTAGTACCTGGATATATTGAAATCCATTGAAGTTTATCCACCAGTAGGTCCTCCATCTTGAGCTTCCACAACTCAAAACTCTGACCATTAAATTTCTTAATCTCTATCTTTCTGCTACTCGCCATATTCTTTCACCACAAGAATTGATCCCGCAGATCTCCCACTGAACAAGGTCTACCATAGGCCCGAGCAAAAAACCCCTTGGCAGCAAAGGCATCCCCTTGAAGCTGAAACCTGTCTTCGATACCAAATGTAGGATTTAACCTTGTACAGAAATTATCTGCAAACGAATCTTAAAAAATAGAAAATAAACACTAGCGAGATCATAAAACATAAAACATATATACACAGAGATTTTCCCTGGATCCCAAATCGGGATGACCAACTTGATTTTTCATTATTTTCCTTTTAGTGTTACAACACATATATATACATGTCGAAGCATACATAAAACCCAATCCATTAACCCTAGATTAGAACATAATCGTAGTTCCCTTGACGGATCTACAAAATACTAGGGGCCAAAAACCATCGTGCCCCAAAACCATGTCCAAACCCATGCACAAAACCATGAGCAGGTCTGCCCATCAAAAAATAGGGTCCAAATTTTTTTTTCCCGGGGCGCTACCCCTATCCCCGAACAGGGGAGGTTTCCACCCCCCTGTTGTGCCCAGTGCAACGTACAATGGGGGCTATCACCCCCCCCGCACGTGACTAATCGTGGAAAGAATATAACACATACCCAACAACAATTCTAGCTTTCTCCTGTTTATGAATAAATTGTCTCTATATCACTCTTTTCTATCTCTTTTTGAGAACTTGCTTCAATCAGTGAGATAATGTAGCTCATCTAGATTCCAAAATCCTCGAGTAACCCATTTTCTGGAGAGTCCTCTTCTGTTTTTAATTTTTCTATTTGGTCCTCCATAGCCTTGTCAACATTGTTTCCTTGTAAAGAATCATAAATTGTTGATAAGTTTCCATTTTCTTGGTTTTCTTCTTCCATAGAGTTCAGATCTAAATTAATGGAACATGAGATAATCTTCGTGACATTTTCCAAATTCCAAGATTTTTCATTGCACTTCTCATGTGTATCAAGGAAAATGGATCCCATACATTCAACTTTATGCCTTTTTAGGGCTTGTTGTAAGGTTGGAAGCTTCTGTTCACCATATATCCTTTCTTCTATATTCTTGACTTTGATACAAACAATTTTTACCAGCCCCTTTAAAGGTAAATTTAATGTTATTTAGGAAATGAGAATTATGGACATTCATCATTATTGCTCAAGAAAAATCATGTCCTCTGAAATAATTTCGAAATTTAAAAAAGATCAGATATTTAAAAAAAATCCATTATTAATTTAATTTTGTATATATTAAGAAATAATACTCATGAATTAGAAAAAATTAGGGCAAAGGTTAAGAGACTACTAGCCAAAAAAGAGTAGAGCGACTGAATGTCAAAAGAAAATAACATTGAGCAATCTCTTATGATTTTCTCATTTGGGCCTTCTTCAATTGATGAGGTAGTAGGAAATTTCTCCTCCAAAATAAGCGGTAGAGAATTAAGTTGAGTGAACTACTACTCATGTTCTTCGACTCATCCTTACAATTAGAATGCTTCTCTTCCCATAACTCTATCTCGGGTTATAATTCTAGTTTTCTCTTGTTTATGAATAAATTGTCTCTATGTCACTATTGTCTCTCTCTTTTTAAGGGCTTGCTTAAATCAGTGAGATAATGTAGCTCATCTAGATTCCAAATCCTTGAGTAACCCATTTCTAAAGAGTCATCTTCTGTTTTTAATTTTTCTATTTGGTCCTCCATAGACTTGTCAATGTCATTTCCTTCTAAAGAATCATACATTCTTGATAAGTATCCATTTTCCTTCTTTTCATCTTCCATATACTTCAAATCTAAATGAATGGAACATAAGATAAGCTTCGTGACCTTTTCCAAAATCCAAAATTTTTCATTACACCATTATTAATTTAATTTTTTATATACTAGAAATTGCACCATCACAAAATGTTGCAAAGGAAATGTCGTAAGATTATTAAAGAGTTCCAATAGTTGTGAAGCAATATATGTGTAGTGATTTTGGTCAATTTTAATAAAGGCAATAAAATATTACCTTGATTTCTGAGATGATTTTCTCCATAAATTCTTCTTTTCATTTCTAACCTCTCTCTGTCAAAATCCATGGATTGAGCAACATTACACAAAAAACCCATATCTTATTTTTTCAAAATAATTTTCTAGATGAATTCAATGGATCCACAAAATCAGTGCTTTCATTGTTTTGACCAATTTTTATTGGTTTTACTAAAACCCACTGCCAAGCTTTATTTCAATTCCAAATTTGGATTTTCAAGTTGCTAAGTGTTCCTTATGACATACTTAGCTTTCCCATATGACTATATTTTCAATCCCAATCCAAATAGTAGCTCCTATAGCAAAAAATGAAAAATCTGCACTCATGTCAAAGAAGTGAAAATCAGCCTTGAGTGCCTCTAAAAAATGGACTCTAGCCCTTGTAAAAGGATTGTTGGAGAAAAACTAAATATGAAACTCTGGATTCCTTAAGGTTTCAAAAATTCACTCAATTTTCACCATTTCCAAGAGCTTTTTCACTAATTTTTCACTTTTCCAGAAAATGCAAGGAAATGTTATTAGAATGCACTCAAACCATTGAGAAAAAATCCAAATTATATTCTGAAATATATTTTAGATTCCTTCTTCAATTATCTACAAACCCTTTTCACCTCATGCCTTAATTGTGTCCTTGAACTCTACAGTGCTTTAAATAAAATAATTTCCTTACTCTTCAAAAACAAGGAAAATGTAAACAACGTATTTTACTTGACTAGGGATGCTCTTGGATCAAACTCCCCTGCTTCATAAAATTTGAACATCTAACCTCTCTCTGTCAAAATCCATGTATGACACATGTATTGATGGAGACCTCAAAAGCTTCAGCAACATTACACAAAAAACCCATATCTTATGTTTTCAAAATCATTTTCTAGATGAACTCAATGGATCCACAAAATCGGTGCTTTCATTATTTTGAATGGTTTTACTAAAACCCACTTCCAAGCTTGATTTCAATTCCAAATTTGGATTTTCAAGTTACTAAGTGTTCCTTATGACATACCTAGCCTCACCATATGACTATATTTGCAATCCCAATCCAAATAGTAACTCTTGTAGCAAAACATGAAAAATATTCTCTCTTGTCAAAGAAGTGCAAATTAGCCTTGAGTGCCTCTGAAAAATGGACTCTGGCCCTTGTAAAAGGATTCTTGGAGAAAAAATAAATATGCAGCTATGGATTCCTTAATCTAGGGTCCTCAATACAGTTTTCCTTTAACAAATAAGAGTGCCTGCAGCTATATCCTAAAAGTGAGGTTCCAAGGGATAGCCCTGTTTAAGTAAATATTTAGATATGAATGGTTTAAGATGAGGTATTACAGAAAAAGCTACTAATTGAATGTATAAGAAATTGTGAAGAACCATCTACTTTAAAATGTGTAATAAATCTTCAATCAACCTTGTCATAGGCCTTAAAGAGAGCCTTATTTCTTTATTCCTTGGTCCACCAAATACATTCCTAGGTAGTAATATGAATGTCGAAGATAACCTCACGTTTATGAACCTAGCTTGACCTCTTCTTATGATGCTGGAGGCTAGCAGCTTAATTCAGTTTGATAAAAATTACAGGATCTTGAAAGGGACATCGAAGAGAGGGAGCCTCTAATTAGATCCCTACTTTTACGTTGATGAACCCCACATTAGATTTGTTCCCATGGTAGCCATCACCAATTCTCCAAGGTATAAATTAAACAAGTCCTTCTCATATGCCATATGTTGAATCTTGTAAGAATAAAGAGACAATGGAAGAATGACCTTCCTTGGTCAATATATTTTTTCCCTAGTGATATCTAGAGGGTAAATATCTAATCCTGGCATCATACCTATGCAACTAATGCTTAGTCTCTTCTAAGACTGTTTGAGTAAAAATACAAATATCTTTCTTAAAGTCAAACCAATCTGAGTTGAGCTATTCTTGTTTTACAACATGTTTTCTCTTTATTTTCAACATGTTAAAAAAGTTATGCTCTATATCACAATGTGTTCTACATATTCTATATGATAGCCGAGTTGCTACATTGAATACAGACTGTAAACATTCCACATAGGTGTCAAAGTGACCCTTTACATCAAGATATTACTCTAGTGTTAGCCTTACCTACTACCTACTCTGTTGCATCATGCATATAGTGATGGGGTTAGCCTGAAAGAGGCATTCCCAATGGATATATTTTTAGATGGCTCTGACAATGGATTTTTATCTTGAGATTTGAGGGAGCTTAAGATAAATTGGCTTTATTAATATAGATGATAAAAGGCCCCAGGTTGCTTAAATGGCTACACCTACCTCCTAAGAATGGTATTGTATGAATGATTTCCTGACCTTGTTGACAATATTTAGGAGGAGACTGAACCCATTTTATTCTGGGTTTACCAAAAATATCTGTTAGTCATTTCAAATTCATGTGTTGATTTATGTATCTTTTCTTTTGAAAAAATTTACTTTGCATAAATTTGATCATGCACTCCTGGTTGCAGACACCTCCAACTCATCCAAAATCACCAAAGTTAGGGCGGAGAAACAAATCCATTGGTCTAGATTCTGATGGCAATCTCATATATCAGCTATATTTAGTTTGGGTCACAATAACATCGAAAGGCATCTTCAAAAGCCTAGAGAAGCTAATGCATCGAAAACTCCCTCTAAAGCTAAATCAGTTGTAAACAAGACTATGCAGAGTTCATTTACAACCAAACGTGATAAATCATTTGAAACCAAGTACAATGGATCAATAAATATTGTTACTCCAAGGAAGAAGGCTTTAAATATCCCAGAAAATGGATATACAAGTGAATCAATTGAGAATGACCAAATCCCCACCAGCAAGCCTGTCAACGATTTCTATGAAAGTCCAGTAAATGAAGAAAATATCATGTCACAGGAAGCGGATGGTGTTAAAGAGAAGAATGTGTCGAAACCCAAGTGTGTGAGATATTTCTTTGAAAGTTCAACGAATAAAGAGAAGCAACACCAAGCATAATCTACAAAGAAAACCCAAAAGAGAAGATCAATCAAAGAAGCTAAGAAGCACAACATATGAAATTTATAGAGAGGAGCAAAAACCCAACTGAGTTAAAAAATTACCTGATAACTGAGCCAAATCTACAAATAAAACCCCACAGATAAGATCAATCAAAGAAGGAACACAGCATATGAAATTTTTGGAGAGAAGGGGAAAACCCCAACTAGATTCGCATTTTACTTGATAACTCCACTTTGTACAAGCTTACTTGATAACTCCACTCTCGATAGAGTTCAAGCTCAACTCGAGGATTATGCGTGTTGAATCATGGTCCATGGTGTTGCTAATGGCGATGTGGTTGATTTCTTTTTCATGACAATCTCTTTCGCCATGGTATGAGCTTTTGCTTCACGAGACCTTCTAGGTGCTATTTTTTCTAGCCAGGCTTCAGATTTTGAATGGTCGAGCGAACAAGAAGAAGTCCTAGAAATCCAACTAATGAGTTATCATAACTGTATTGTAAATTAAATATTTGCAATTACCTTTACCTTTTCATCCAATGACTGAATATGTTTTAATCATCTAACGGTTTCAGGTTATGACACGATGCACACAGGAAAGTTGTTTTCAAATAGTGACGCCTTACGACATAATTAAGAAATAATAATCATGAATTAGAAAACATTTGTAACATAAATAATATATAACAAAAAAACCATGTATTTTTGGAATAATAAAATAGTTGTAACAGAAAAACAGAACAAAAAAAACTATTTATATTTGGATGTATGAAAATTTAGATACATTTTATTAAGTAAAATTTTAAAAGAATAATGGTTATAAACATTTAAAAATAAATTTGTTAAATAATTAGTTTAGATCCAGAGTTAATATTTATTTAGGCCATCTTAGTTCCCCCTATCAAGAAACTACATTCCACATGAATACCATGGGTTGTATTTATACTTTATCATTATTTTATTATTTTTATTTTTTATTTTATTTTGACCTAGTTAAAATGTTCATTACAATATGTCAATCTTTTTATTTAATTTACTTTTATTTTTAATTTTGTGTAATTTGACATAGTCAAAATGTTAAACATGACATTACAACTTTTCTATCATACTTTGTTGGAAAGCATAGTAGCAAAAAAATGTAATATTTAAATATATAAATAGTCATTTTCCTTTTTTTATATTGTTTTTTATCCATGTAATATAAATTAATTGGTTTTGTGGAGTTTAATTTTATGATATAAATTTTATTATAAATAAAAAATTTATGCTTATCTACCCAGAAATTTAATGTTTATGTATTTTACAGAAAAAATCATTCATTAAACTAATTTATGTTAAATCTATTTTTATTAAGTTATTAATTTAAATTTTATTAAAAAAATTGAGATTAAAATCTAACAAATTTTTAATAACAACATTTTAACTTAAATGCCACCAAAACCTAAATTCAATCAACTTATTAAAAAGAAAAAACTAACATTATAAAAAACATATACAAAAATGTTTACTTGATCTAATGGCTTAAAACATTTCAATCGTCTAAAATTTGATCCAATGGCTCAAACATGGAGTTGTTTTCAAATAGTGACACCTTAGGGCATAATTATGTGATAGATTCTATTTTAATTTAAATATAACTAGCAATTGCACCACATATTGCAAAAGAAACGCCTGAAGGCAATAGCATAGAAAAGAGTATCCTAGAAGAAATAAGACGTTGCAAAGAAAGAACCATCGTGAAGGAATGAAAGGAAAATTTTGCTTCCATGGAAGCAGGTCATGGAGGTTTCAAAGATATTGTTGATAAGAGTTATCAATCAGAAAATTTTGTTTTAGATATTGAAATAGGCAATTGGGGATGAAAACATATATGTAAACCAACATAATCTGTTCACATATATAAAAAAATTGTTATAGATATTGAAATAGGAAATTCGGGGTGAAAATTCCTTTGGTGATGAATAATCATCCGAAACAAGCATGAAATGGGCATGTAACTCAAATAAGATATTTTAAAAAAATTCAAGAAAAATATTAATTTCCATATTAATTTCCCCCTTTAAATAAACTAAATTCCACATGAATACCATAGACTGTTTTATATTTTATTGTATTTTGACTTAGTTAAAGTTTCCATTACATTATGTTAATCTTTCTATTTATTTTACTTTTATTTTTATTTTTGTGTAATTTGACATAGTCTCACCAAAACCTAAATTCAATCTAACTTATTAAAAAGAAAAAAAAAACTAACATTATAAAAAACATATATAAAAGAATTTACTTGTGGATCTAATGGCCTAAAACATCTCAATCATCTAACATTTGATCCAATGGCTCAAACATGGACACAACGGGGAGTTGTTTTCAAATAGGAACACCTTAAGGCATAATTATATGATAGTTATTTTAAAAAGGTAAAAAGGGAAAAAACATAATGGTTGCAATTTTTTCTATTGCAATATTTAAAAAGTTTTTTTAATTGTATTTCTACAATCTAGAAAACAAGGGGAGATACCTAATTTAATAGAATCCTCTAAAAACATAAATTTCATGCAAATTGTACTAAAATTTTTCACTCCTAGTTATGTTTTCTATCCATTTCCATATATGCATATATATGTTGTTGAAATAAAGAAAGTAAATAACTTCATTTTGTTCATATTCCTCCTCATACTTTGTCTATATCTAGCCTTTTGTGATAGCTCTCCTTGTTGTATTTATAACATTAGGGAGTTGTACCGTTTGACACTTTTATTATGTTGGTTGGGATTGTGTCTCCCATTTAGCAAGTTCTAGGTGGTGCTCATTATTATATTACTCTTAATGCTGAATTACTCTTAATGCTCAAAGGTTTATGCACTCCAATAAATTCTCAATATGTTAACATTATACTTCACAATTATTATGGAAATAGAATCTTATTTGAAAGTTTATCTATTGAAAAATAAATGTCATATTTATTTCCATACAAGTAGAAGTAGGTTACTATTTTTAGTAAAAATTATATGTCATACCAAGGACGATTATTTTGTTGAAAGGATGACTATTACGTTGAAAGTTTATCTTTTGAAAATTAAATGTGTAATTTCTTTTGATACTAGTAGAAGTTAGTTACCATCTGGTTGAAACTATATTTCATACCAAGGATGACTATAACTCATAAGAAGCTACCTTGAGTCTATAACAAATCTCATAGACAATGCTAAAATCATATATTGGTACTACCCAAAAGTATTTTTGTAGGGTGTCATTTAGGAAAAAAAACCATGTAGTTTAATAACTTAAAAACATTGTTTTTCCAACGTGGTAGAATTGATATAATTTGAATGCATTTGATGTTATCAAGTGTGCTAATTCTCCATAAGTTTTTGACATTTTCATAGAGAAGCTTGAACATTTATTTTATTTTATTTTTTGTGTAAACTCTGATTGGGGCACTTCTTGTATTGTTGGAAAGTTCTAAAATTAACGAGGAAATGTTTCACCCCAAAAAAATCATTTGGTGCCTCAAAATGCTCCTGGAAGGTTTCATAATTTGTTTTTCCAAACTAGGTCCTACTAGTAAAAAGGGACCCATGAGCTTATTCCAACACTTTTTCCACTCTAAATGCATCAATATAGATGAAAAAAAATATAATGATCGAATTTGGATCACACCTCCCCATTTTGGGAAGCTTTTGGTTCCCAAAATCATTTACTGAATGAGATGAGGAAACTTTTCCTCCTCTCTCGTGTACCATTTAGCTTTTCCTAGAAGTTGTCATTTCAACCTAATCTGTCAAAGGTAATTTTGTCCATGTCTTGTAGTTTTGGACCTCTTCTACAAAATTGTATGTTCTGTCAACTCTGCGTGACCATTCGGTGCCAAATCCTCCATAGAAGGTAGGATTTGTTCCTCTTCGTAATCTAGCATGGAAGGCTCATAGAGTTTCAAATTATCTACATTCACAATCGAGTAAATGTGCATATATGGTCCTAAAATAACTCAATAGGAATTATCGCCCACATTTTCTAGTATCTCAAAGGGATGATATATGTAAGCCTTTATTTTCTTACCATACCCTTGTAACCTCTCTTTGTTCAATTGTAGCCATATTTATCTCCCAGCTTGAATGACCTCTAAGTTTTATGTTGATCATGTCTAGCCTTATACTTCTCCCGCGACTTCTGTAGTGTTTCTTGTACCTATAGATGGAATCACTTGATCTTCTCTATAAAAAATTTAGCCCTGAAAGCTTCTCCAGTAAGATCTTCCCTCATTCCCCCTTCCTTCCCATATCAGATATCCAAAGTTGAAGGTGGAAAATATCCAAAACAAGTTTCGACGGGGGAATTTCCTATAGAAGTGTGGATTGTTATGTTAAAATAATGTTGTATATATACTGTATTTTTATCCCATGTCTTCAGATGCTTCTGGTTGTATCCCCTTAGAAGCTGCAGAAATGTCCTCTTGACTACTTTTGTCTGTCCATCTATCCGTGGATGGAATGTTCTAGATATCTTCAACTTTGTGTCTATCTTCCACCATAATGTAGTTTGGAATCCACGAAGAAATCTTGTATTCCTGTCTAAAATGATGCTCTTTGATATTACAAAGTGCACCCAAGCCTAAGCAAAGAGAAATTTTGTTGATTCTTTCTCACTGATGGTCTTTTTAATAGGCATCAAAACACAAATATTACTGAACCTGTAACATACCATGAACAACTAGTCATGCCCCTTCCTGGTTGTCGGTAAACCCTCCCACAAATTCCATGGAAATTCTTTTCCAAAGACAACTAGGTATAGGTAAGGGATGATATAAACTTTGTTTCCTATTTCTAGGTTTGCTAGTACAACAAAGCATGCATCCTCTTATGAACCTAGCTACCTCCTCTTATATCTTGGGCTAATACACATACCTCTGCAAGTTAGCGACGATCTTCCTTACACCAAACTTACTTACAACATTTGAGGTGTGAGCCTCTCTAATCAGTTGCAATCACTCACCTTTAGGAATAGATAGCTTATCTAGCCTGTAGAGTAACCCATCTTAGAGATGGTAGTCAGCGATGTTGTTGCCAGTGCACTTGAATCTAACTCTGAAACTGTTTATACACCTCCTTGAAGTCCTCATTTTCTAAATATACCTCTTTATATGCATCATGGGTGAATGATTCTATGTGCATAAGAGACCCAAAAGCTATGAATTTCCTCAGGTACTATGTTTCCTCAATGAAAGTCCTAGCCCTAGAAATATTAGTAGGCACCGAACATTTCATGATAGACTCCATCTTGGAAGGATATATATTCATCTCTCCTCCACTAATCATATAACCAAATGCACCAAATAATGTTTCACACACTCACACTTCTTGATATTTTCGGGCAACGATTTCTTCTTCAATGTTTCTAGCACCTATGTCAAATGTGACATCTACTCCTCCCATGTTATATACCAGTATATCATCCAAATAGAAAATAAAAAATGAATCTATAGAAGGGAATAATATATCATTCATTAATCTCATAAATGTAGACGGTGCATTACACAGGACAAATGGCATGACTAAACACTCATATAAACCTCTCCTGGTTTTGAAGGCAATATTCTATGTATATTCATCTTTGACTCGAACTTGGTGATATCCAAACTTCAAGTCCAACTTGGTGAAGTATTTTTCTTGTTGCAACTAACCCAAAAAATCATCTATCCTAGGTAGGGGGTATATATTCTTGAGTGTGATGTTTTTCAACTCCTTGCAATCTATGCATATCTTCCAAGTCCCATCCTTCTTCAGCACAATGATGATGGGTGACCCACATCGTGATGTACTTGGTCAAATCACACTATGTTCCGGCAGTTGTAGTAACTGATTCTTCACCTTAATTGAATTTATAAAAGCTTCCTATACAACCCAATACTTGGCAAGGGGGAATCTAGCAATATCTGGATCTCGTGCTCCACTTCCCTCTTAGGTGGTAGTCCTTTAGGCTCTTGGAACACATCCTTGTATTTCTATAGAAAATTCTCCAATTTTTGTGTTTGCTTCTTAGCACACCCCACTAGGGATGTGTTGTGTCTTATTGACTCCTCTACAAACTTGTTTTCTCTTAAAAAAAAAACATACTTCTTGTTGGTACTGATCAATTTGTTGGCTTGGTTGGCACTTACCAGTGAATTTTTTTATTTTCGTTTGTGCACATTAATGATGAACAATTTTACATCCTTGATGAGTCTATACTAGTTAGCTGTACTCATTAATATTTCATTATGCATGTACATGTGTGAGCTCCCAAACATGACTCCACATACATCAAGGGGAACCACATTCAGATCTACTACATCAATAACATCAACACTAATAGAAAATCTAGTTTTTCATTGTGTTGTTACCTTCAACTCTACATCCTTATTTACCCATCTCAATGGATATGGGTTTGGATGATCATGAACTTCTAGCCCAAACTTCTTGACTAGATTTGCTGAAATGAGTTTCGGGTATGATCTTGAGTCAAATAGAGCATCAATATTTGTCTTCATTACTTGTATTTTTATATGTAATATTTTGTTCATTTCTTTATCTTCCTGTTGCTAAAGGCTACTCAGATTCACCTCCTTCTACATTGACACACACACAATCTTCTCATCGACATCCGAGCTATTTTCAACTTGGTTTCTCAAATCTGTGGCCATGAGATTCTTCTTCTTATAATCTTTATTCTTGTTCTCCAGGTTTATCTTTGGATGCAACATCCAAAATTTTTCCTTTATATGGACATCGATGTTGTTGTGGTTGAAATGGTTTCTGGGATCTTTGCACTACTTTGTTGTGGCTACAATATTTTTATCTTTTCTCCCCTTTTTCTTATTCTTCCCCTCCTTAGAAGATTTATGTTTCTCCTTTTGCTTCGATCCACTTGATTTTTCTCTCTTCAGACCTATGCTCTCTTGGTATTGTGCCTGTACACAAGGCTCGTCCACCAATTTTGGATTTAACAACATCACTTTCTCATGTATATGGCGGTGCAGAGCCCCCAAATACTTGAGGAGTACATCTAGGTTCTTTGGAGAGATATGCATCATTATACCCATATTTCTGAATTTTTTGGTGTACCCATGCACGCTTTGGCCTGACTTTTGCCTGAAGTAATGCCACTATATCCATTGGTCCTTCACGTACCCAATGGGATAAAAATGTGACTTAATGATGGTTTCAAAATCCTCCCTCTTAGTAACTAGATGTTCTCCCTCCAACCTTAGGGTTTTCGTGTGGATCTCCAACCAAGTTAGTGTATTGCCCTCTAATTTCAGCAACGCAAATGAGATATTTTTCACTTCCTCAATTTAATGGATGCTCAAATAAACTTCTAGTTGTTGCAACCAGTGGTTCAATTTTAGAGCATCAATATTATTGTGCTACAGCTTGATATCGAATTTTTCACTCATTTTGAATAGGTAATGATTCACAACACTCGAAATGGGTTGATATTCTCCAGGTTATTTTTGCAGTTGGTTCTTCGTTTCTTCCTAAAATTTTGATCCATGTTCTGATTTACCCTCTACATTTGAACCCCCGTATTATCCAAATATCCGTAGCTTTCTATTCAAAAATTCCATGAGGAGGCTTGCATTATGGTTAATATCTGTGACTTGTTGTTCTAGTTGCGTAAACCTCACCTCTACAAGATCATGGGGTTTGTTTATAGATTTATCGGCCATGATTGGGGTTTTACGATTTGTGGCCCCACCGATCTAGATCCCTGGAATATCCATAAAATACCTAAAGAAACCTACTATGATACCAAATGATCTGTAAACTATAGTTGATATTCCACTCGAAAATTCGTCACAACAGATCTGATAATAATATATTAAAATACTAAAATTTTACATTATTACAGTTTTATTAAACTTTAATATTTGTATATTTAACTGTAATTAATGCATGCATGTGAATAAAAAATATGCAGAAAAATAGAGAATGAAAAAATAAGCTCATACACACACATAAGACACAAGATATGCTCTCTAGGAAATCCTTTCGATAGAAAACCCAAGTGGAAGGTGAGGTTGCTTCACTCTGTTTCTTTCTATGTAAATATGGTTGCATGCTATGTTGCATGGGTACCGCTCCCAACCCCTGGAGATCATGTACCCCAAGCTCTGACACTCCTGGTAGCCTAGGAGTTGGTAGAAAATTCTCCAAAAATAGGACGAGATTCTTCAGGTATGTTGGAACTTTTCTGGAGTGTGGCAGTGAGATATTTAGTGTTTCTAGAATGCGTGCCAATGGGGAATGCCCATCTAGAGTGTGTGGGATCTCCTCTCCATTAAGGAGCATCTAGACAGAAATTGATGGACCAGTCCATGTAAATTATTGGAAAATCTATGATTGAGAAGTTGTTATATCCATATGTCTCTTTGTGGATTCATGCTTGTGTGATTTCTGGTGGAGAAGAGATTAGAGAAGCGAAGCAGATGAGATTACTAATGATTTTGTAATCTATGTACATTAATCACCTGTTGCACACCCATTCAGCTAGAAATCTAGAGATTAGCACTACCAGGTACGTCAATTGCAATTGTAGGTACGCCAAGGGCAATGATATCTTTGAAAGTTTAATTCTAATTTGTTTTTGTAAATTTACTATGGCCACTTCTATTCAACTACGTGACAAAAAACACCTAACAACGGTTAATGGTTGTTGGATACCGTCATTTCGTGGGTTTTGTGTTATGTTTCTACTTTCTTTCATAAGCTTGGTTTTGATGTGAAAGGTCATTTGTCGAGCCCAAATGTGAACGATGTACACTCAACTAACATGGGCGCTAAGATTCCTTCCTAGCCCACATGATTTAGTTTAAATTTTAATTTTAATTCCAACTGTATATTAGAGAAAAAAATTAATAATTTAAAAAAAAATTAATTTAAAAATAATCAATATACTTTAAAAATCTATACAAATATTTTGAAATTAAAAAAATTTGGCTTCTCATTCCTATTTCTTTGGTCTTCAACTCTAACTAGGTCGTTTTTCTCTATGTTGACATACCTTTAGATGACATTGTTGCATCTGCATTTGAAATTATGTATAATCTTAGGATTTTTTTTTTTTTTTTCTAGTATGAATATCAATATGATTTGGGTGGCTTTTAGTGTTAATTTTAAGTTTGAAAGTTTATGGTTATCTATTGAATCATTTGAAAATTCAATTTAATATGTACATTATTTAATCTTTACACTTTACTTATCTATATATATATATATATATATATATATATATATATATATATATATATATATATATATATATATATATATATATATTATATTATTCCCATACCCAACGTGACGTTTCTTGTAAATTTGCGCAAGACTTCTAGCCATACCCGATACTCATTCCCAAATAACCAAAGTACCCATGTACCAGCAACTCGTGCAACATAGGTCGCAGGTAAAAATAAGTAATGTCTATGGATCGTGGGCTACTACAGTGCCTAAATCCTCTCTATGTTCTCTACCTCCTTTCTCTCTCGGCTATCTTTAGTTAGCTATGGAACAAAATCCTCTCGAAAGAATGGAATTCATCTTCCTCCTAGTGGTCTGGTTATAACACAACCCGATAACCTACTAGTGGTTAATTTTGACTACGTCAACTCTTCACTAGAGTTACAATATAGACTCTTCTAGATTATTTTACATTAAAAACACGTGGCTAGTCCCTTTTCCATTAATAATGGGGGCCAATGCGACATCGACCCAAATTATAGGTGTGGAAAGATCAACTTCTGAGTGGCATAACTTTTGCATACGGATTCTGATTGACACACTTCTTGTGTTGTTGGAAAGGTATTTGTGTGCAGGATATAATGAAATGGTTATTCTTTAAAGCAACAGGTTCCCACCATAAAAAACATCTTTTGATGCCTCAAAACATTCCTAGAAGGTTTTAGACCCCGTTTCGCTAAACTGGGTCCTGCTAGTAAAACTGGTCTTGTGAGTTCATTCCTCTGCTTTTTCCACTCCAAATGCATAGATATGGATGGAAAAAAATATAATTATCAAATTCATATTAGTAGAATAATTTATAACTATTCCCTACTCATTCCACATGCATTGTGGGAGGGCATTCACAATTATTTATAAGAAATGTGCTCCTCATATTACTTGTATGTGAAATAGAAAGTCACGGGACATTGTGCAGCTCATGCATAATGTAATTTTCAATTGCCATTTCATTTCCCAAACATCATCTCATGTCATTTCCTAGTCATTCGTGTCCAATCACTACCTTCCAGATTTCACCTAGGGACATGCTCAACTTGCTACCATTTGTGAGGAGATATGCCAAAATAACTTAGGATAAAAGTGACACAAGAAATATTATTGATGAAAAAGTGATGTGTTGAAAATTGGAAAATAAGGTAAGTGTGAAAAGTAAAAGTAAAATCTTCAAATTTCTTCAAATTCATTATGCTCATAGTTTTGTATCAAATATGAAGGAATAAGTTATTTCCTTATGGACTCTTCTACATCATGCTAAACATACCAGTTTTACAAAATTGGAGATTCATGCGGCATTTATCTCTTACGAACTCTTTGAGTATTATTTGATCCAAGACATGTCTATATTTTTTTTATAAATCTATTATAATGCTTACTATTTTATTGTTGAAGTCTTCAAGCAACGTTGTATCAAGGATATACACATACATAAATTTCTTGTTTCTATGTTATTTTCCTAATAAGTGCTAACACACTAAGCATCACAATAAGCTAGGGAATGATTCGTGTTTTTGTAGAAGTGTTGTGGTAAATTTTTTTCCACTAAGGGGGCTAAAATATGTATATTTCTCTCACATATAAAGGCATTTTTTTTCTTCCAAAAAAAAATTACTATCACCAATATATATATATATATATAAACACCATCAAATCATTATGCTACATGGCAGCCAACTATTTCCTATATGACCACCCACATCATAAAAGGAAATGTAGTTGGTGACTACAACATGACATTATTCTCAATGATCACCAATTAATCTCTTAGCATAAACATAAAAGTCTTGAACTTTCACTTTGAACGCATATTCTGCTTAATTATGGAACCACAACTTTTCAAAAAAACAAATATTACCAATTCCAAAACTAGACCCTCCTTCAAGAATACTCTCTATGAACTTCATAATAAGCAACTTTACCCAAACCTAAGAAACTATTTTATTGCACCCTAATTAATCCTCCCATGATTGAAATTTATCATGTTTAAACCTTCAAACATCATAATTTAGAAAATCCATAAGCAATGAAAGCTAACAATACAAGTGAAAGGATGTGTTTTATCATTCCACAAGTATGTTTTACCAATTCGGTGGCTATCACTTGAAGCTTTCACTAAATTAAACTTCTCAAGTTTAAAGAAAAAATTGATGCATCCTTGTCTTTGATGACATCTAATGGGTTCACAATAATCACCAACAAAAAACAAACACCCGTAGTAGAAAATTCCCTCTCCCTGAAAACTCATGTTCACAAGCGAAATACTCATGCAGGCCTAAGCATGTTCCACCATCCTTGTCCTCATCAACAATAGTAGAGAGGATGAGGCTAGGGTTGTTTTCTTTGAGGCACTCCATCATGACTATAAGGAGCTTGATCCATATCAATATGTTCAAAGGATCCAAATAGTGGTGCATCATCATCACAAACCTGATGTTGTGGAGATCCAATGATTCTCTAATAACTCATCAATCCATTTGTGTTGGCTCACTACAAGGAAAACACCTTCTAGTAGATGTTTTTGAGGAACCGCTTATAAAAATACCCTAGACATCCATTTGTAGTGGAGGTTACTAGAGGAGCTTAGCAGGTGGAGGTTTTTGTGGATTTTTTTCATCCGATGCACTTATCATCCTAACCCGTACTGGTGCATTAAACCAGAAAAGGCATCGATGCGCAAAAAACATTAGCACACCGAAAATCATGTGCTCCATACAAACCCACCCCAGTGCGTCTTATTACTGTAGTGCACTGGTGCTTTACAAATATTCCGCATCGGTGTGTCCTAAAACCCTGCACCAAAGCTGAAATCGCCCGGTGTGGTCCTAAGAAACTGCACCGGTGCTTCTATAAAACCCCGCGCACCGAAACAAGGTAAATAAAAAAAAAAATTATAGCCAAAAACCAACATTTTTCACTTTTTAGCGCTCTAGAGCTCGCAAGCACTAGTGCAAGTTATCCTTGTCTAAGCCACCCTGAAATCGGTGCTCCCATTTCACCCATTGCATGCACTTCTACTCTGCATTGTCCACCAATATGCATTTTAAATTTTGCAAAATGGTGGGAAAATTTATTTTGGAAATTCTACAACCAATATGCCTTCTCGATGGCCAAATGTACATGTATTTTTTCTTTTTTTCCATAATTAAGAATTTTAACATATTAGAATTGTAAATTAACTTAAAATTAACCATTTAAAAAAAATATAATTCTCGCACAGTGTGCTCGAGCCATTTGGCTCGCACCAGTTCGCGGTGTTGCCTGTAAATTTATAGGCTGCAACGCAATCGGTGCTAACGGTATCTGTACCAGTTCTAAGGTGGTGACAAAAGGTGCACAATGATATTTTAAAATTTAAAAAGGGTGCGGTGCAGTCAGTTATTCCACCGTTGACCCTGTGGAATAACGACAATGCAGTGCGTTGACTTAAATCTCTGCCCCTGTGTGGGTATTTCTATCAACGCACCGCATTCTGGCATTTCGAAACAGTCAACAGTGCAGCTTGGTAAAATACCACACCATTGACTAAGTAATGATGTCAGGAGGTCGGTGCATTGACCAAACCATACGCCCTAGGGCGTATCGTTTGGTCAACGCACCGCTCTTCGACACCGATCCATTGTCAATGGTGTGGTCTATTATACCACCACATCGTTGACTTATGAACAATTCCAAGAGGGTGATGCGCTGCAATTTTCATGTGCACTGCCTTCGATGTGCTAGAAATTTGTTGGTGCACTGCCTCCGATGCACGACAAAAAAAGACGCACCGTTACCGGTGCATGCCTATTTTTTGTGGCGCACCGACTATTTTATTTATTTATTTATATATGTATATTTCTTAATACATGTCTCATTTAATAAAAAAATTGTATCTAATATGTCAATAATTCAGAGATGTGAAAGGAGAGAACAGAGGGAACAACAAAACAAACAGTCGTACCAGTATAACATGGTTCACTGGTGGGAGGACGAGAGAGTGAGAGAGATGGGTTCCCTCGCCCTATTATAGCAGCTACCTAGGGGCTCTTAAGACAAGTAGGCCTCCTCAAGTACTATGAGGAGGCTACTTCCTTAAGGGGCCATAGTGTGTTTTTTCAACATCTTATCTACAGGTGGAATGCCCACCTACACTCTTTCCAGGTTGGTCCTAACCAGTGGTACGCACCCACTGAGGAGGAAATCTATTTCATTATTGGGCTATCAAGGAGAGGGGTGGATTTTCCCTCGTTCCCAGATGTTCCAGTTGGCTATGTAGTATGGATTCCTTTGACGTACTTGCAGAGATACATTAGTGCAAGTATACTCTCTCCTTTATATTTTCAGGTCTCCGGAGGGTAGTTATGTATTGTTGCATTTGGTAGTGAGGTGGTGAGGTGCCTCTCACTTCTGATTTCGACCATTTCACACAACACCAGTGACAAGCAATGCATTAGTTGCCCACTTCTATGTTATGTTTATTATTTAGTACAGGAGCCATGACTTGACAGGTGGTCTGCCATTTTTTTGTGGCAGTTCTATACAACCTTAGATAGATGTCGTGCTTAAGCACAAGGGAGGGTCAAATTCCCTTTTACTTCAGAGCTATTTTGTTTATTTTTTGAGAGGTTTGCAGAGACAAGGCCTAATTTTTTTTGACAACCTCGTAGCTCGATGTTGCATGCACAGATGCACATGTGGGGACAGATGATGCCTAAGAGGGGCCAGACTGAGTTTTCTGCGAGGATATCGCATGATGCACTGGAGTTTATAACCAGTATTGACGATCATCCCTTTGTTATGGTCCCTTGTCCTTATGCTGGTTTGGATTGGCGAGGGTCTGCCAACATCCTCTTCATAGATGATGAGCCACCAGATGATAGAGGTATTATTATTGCTTTGTTTAAATTTATTCTAACATGTCCTTTAAATTGTTTTTATTAAACCATGTAATGAAATTATCTAGTTATTGTTGTGTACTTGTCTATATTTTGCAGACATTGTGTCTTTTGATGGCGAGGACATGCCAGCGCCATCAAATGATCCAGGTGTGGATCTTGATGACGATAAATATATGCCATATGCCGATGATCATGAGGCTGGTGTAGAGAGACTTTCTCCTGCTGGTGCACCAGTACCGCCTTTTGCTAGGCGCAGTAGGCCTGATAGCAAATTCAGGTTGGAATTGGGTGACTGACTCTGTGCATTGATTGTTGAGGTGGGAGTCAGGCCCACTACTATGAGAGACATACAGGCTAATGGTATGATGTTACATATGTGGAGAGGCATGCCGCATGACATGTACAAATTGATGTAGCGTGTTGTAGGAGCTACGACCTTAGTTACGCGGCTGAGGATGACCGTTTCATGTTATAGGCATGGTTAAGATGCAACATGTGATCGACATTCCAGGAGCAGTGACACATCATCCGATGATCGTTCACCTCGCACCACGCCAGATGAGCAATCTCCGCTAGCATCGAGTAATAGTCATCATGGAGAGTAGGCTCGACCATTAGCCACATCCAGTCAGTAGCCTACAACATCCAACAGTACTCATGATCATGAGCAGGCTCGACCATCGACCATGTTGAGTTATGACGATGAGCAGCTGACAGTTGATCCTGATCAACATGAGGCACTAGTACCAGATTAGTAGGTACGTGATGATCAACATGTATCTGAGCTTGCCGAGTTTGCACCATTGACTAAGCAGGCCTCAAATAGTATTGTTATTGATGATGTGCCACCAGCTAATCCATGACATTTATATTACAGTGGTATATTTTTGACATCATATATATATATATATATATATATATATGGATATGGTCCATGTATTTTATGTTCATGTTGCAGTTGTACTTAATTTACATGTTGGTGATCATCATGATGTGTATATTGTTAGGTCATGTTAGATATGTTCATTTAATGTGCAGCTTGTAGATAGATGTGTATGTGATAGCAGTTATTTCACATGAGATGTATATTTGATTTTTGTGTTGTGATGATATTATATAATGCTAATTGTGTTTTGTTAGATGATCATGATCACGATGATGTTAGCGAATTTGAATGTGTTTCTTAGTCAAATATGATGTTTGTATGATGGTTATCATGATCGCGATGTTTATTAATTAATTTACAATTAAATGACAATGATATTGTAAAATTGTAATATTTGTAATTCTAATTGTATGTAAAATTCTAAAATTGTAATTGTATTTGTATTAATTGTAATTGTATGTAAAATATTTGTAAAATTTTAATTTTATTTCTAATATTTAATTTATTGTGAAATGATTGTAATTGTAATTGTATATATGTAAAATTGTAAAATTGTAATTGTATGTAAAATTCTAAAATTGTAATTGTAATGGTATATGTGTAAAATTGTAAAATTGTAATTGTCATTGTAATTCTAATTCTATGTAAAATATTGTAAAATTTTAATTGTATTACTGTGAATTGATTGTAATTGTAATTGTAATTGTATGTAAAATTCTAAAATTGTAATTGTAATTTAAATTGTAATTATATGTGAAATTGTAAAATTCTAATTCTAATTCCAATTCTAATTCTAATTGTATGTAAAATATTTGGAAAATTTTAATTGTATTAATGTGAAAATTTTAATAGAATAATATGAATTATTTTAACATAATAAAGTTTATAAAATAATGTAAATATATTCATGTACTTTAGAATTATCACTATTTTATTATTATCTTACATAAAAAAAGAACTTTATACAGTACGCCATCGTTTTTGAAATCAACATAATTGCAAATTATCAAGTGAAATATTGATTTTAACATTAACACAATGAAAATTACCAATTAATTCAAAATAAATATTATAATGTTTCGAAAAAGCTATCTTAAAAAGTATAAATATTAATGAAATAACACATGTACCATATCACTCTCGGTTCTCATGATCACCGTCATTATCTTCCAGCTCGCATGGCATGATAACACTATTGTTCTCAAAAATATGTTTTGATCTAGAGTCATGTCTAAATACGAACCACCAATCCCTATCCAACACATATGGGTAAAAAAACACCTGGTTGCAGTGTTTGGGGAAAACGTAGGGCTCCTTAGCTTCATCCCGCATCTTTCTAGAGTTGATACATATTAGCCTACTATCGCAATATTACTTTATATTATTTGGATCAAAGGTGTCCTACCACTTGCAGCTAAAAATAACACATTGGAAAGAAGAGAAATCTACTTCAATGATCTCTTGTATCATTCTGACATAACCTAACATCCCTTGTACTAGGTTTTGACCATGGTGGCTAGGTCAACTAGATTGACTGAACTCGACTTCCACTCCATAGTCTTGTGTGATGTTTGCAGCATTGGCATTTTCTATGTGAAAATGGTGTCCATATGCCCACATAGAGGGGAACAAATACACCTATTATAAAAAAGTTAAAAAAAATCATAGTGTCATGTGTCTTATAATAACCCAATAGTTAAAATATGAAATATAGATGTCTTATAAGTTTCAAATGTACATATAAATTAAATAGATTATTACTGATTTGTTGCACCCAATCCCTGCGTTTAGCGCATCCTCTTCAGCACACGGGTAACGACCGGTTGCACCGTATTTCTCTCTGACTTGGTTAGAAACCGAACTGTTGGGGCATATTTTTGGCATATTTTCTTTTAAATGATTAGGATAAGGAACACTTCTACCATTCAACCATCTGAATTATTTCCTGTCACTATCCCATTTCATCCTCTTTTGTTCATACAGTGCAACCCACGGTTGTTTCGCTTCAGAATTGTAAAGAATGAATTTATCGATTGCTTCAATTTTCGCATTCGCTGATGAAACCAAACCAACATTATCTAGTACATAGAGATAATAATATACATTATAACGAAGTTCAACATGAATATTTACTTTGTGTAAAAATTGTTGGCCAACTTTATGTGCAAGGGTAGATATTGCTATAGGAAGATATTTCCCTAGGAATACACGCACATATCACTACTATTAACCTTAGATAATAACCCAGATGGATTCTTAGAATACAATGCATGTAATGTTCCTTTTCCTTTAGAATATCCAAGTTAACTACATGGAAGATACTAATAACATCCATGCCTTGAGAGGCCAAATATTTTCTTTCCTTCAACAAAACTAATTTTCAGAGGAAGAGGTTGTCTATATTTCTCTATTAGGGATGATTCATCCACAAGTAAAGATAATAGATGATCAATATTTTCTTCTTCAATAACTTTATATAGGGTCTAAGAGTAAGAAGCTTGCACTAGCCATCTTATTCTTTGCTTGGGATGAAATCTTCCCTACACCTACAACGATAACCTCTACACAAACAAAAAATACATGAAGGAAATGCTCTCCTAGACTTATATTATATGACTACAACATAAAATATTAGCTTCCTCTCACTCTTCAAATGTGGATTTCTTGGAGACACAAGATTATTACATATGATATTATACCATAAAATAAGAGAATAAAGTTTCCATCTCTATTGATTATTCTAATATTCATCAATGTAATTTTACACATACAAATACCTTAAGTAATTTCCTAAATATGGACACACTACCTTATCACAACAATAATTAGTTGAAAGAATAGCTTAAGGACTCTAAACTATAAGTTAATTTAGCTCTTATCCAATAACCTCCTAAAACCACTCAAGAAGGCTATTAAAAAAATCATTTTCTATTTCACAATAATTTCTAGAAGAAAAAACATATGGGACTAAATATAGCACTCAAGACAAGTATGATTTAACTACTCCAATACATCACAAAGGGTGCTATTATACATCAAATTCAAAATAAGGGAGTTTTCACCAACATGCTCGTAGAAGTAACCATGCAATAATCACATTCTGTAGTTGTTATTGAAAATATCAAGTTCATATAAGTTCATAACAAGGACCAAACATGTCAAATTTTTCATGATTAACAAAATCCATGCTTGAACATTGATCCAAACATCTTCCGATAATCAATACTAACCAAAATATCATCTAGGGATAGCACAAATATGAATGGTTGACCAATTCACTACTTTCTCTGCCCAAAATATCCAAGAAGTTGCTGAGCCCATACTAATATTTTCACATGGAAATCCTTCAATATTAATCTCATTGGAGATATGTCTGGGTTCACCTCCAAACCCCTTCAGGAATCCGTCACTTATTTAAGATGTAGGTTGAAGCTTAAAAACTATTGCTAGGAGGAGAATTATGTACCTTTATGGATCTCCATGGGAGGGAGGTTCACTTTGATATAATGTGTACTTCAACAGGTGGAAATTTACTGGGTGCATCGTTTTTCCCTCCCCACATGCATTATATCTGAGATTTACATATTTTTGGCCTACTTCATGTGGTATGGAACTAATGGGAATTGTAAATTTCATCTAGTTAAGTGGAACACTATTTCGAGCCCAAGGGATCTAGGAGGATGGGGCATGCTTAATAATAAAAAAAATTGGTTGATCATTATTGATTAAGTCCTTTTGGTAGCACTATTTGGAAAAGGCATATGGAAAGATATTATAACATCAAAATATCATAAAGGTAGGCCAATAAAATACCAAATTAGGATGGGGGAGATCGACATAAGGAAGGGACCCTTTATATGGTTGAGTTTCTAGAAGATAAAACATTAGTTCTTGCAACAGAATAAATGGTCATTTGGGAAAGGTAATATGATTGTAATAGGAAGAGATGGTATTTTTGAACTGTCTAATAACACTGGGCTCACAGAAGGCACCATGGCAGCATTACACTAGAGGGGAATTTTATTCCTTGACTAAGAAATCAAAGGATGGAATGGTGCACATTCGACACGGAAAGAGGTTTACAATATTTGTTTATTGGGGAAGAGTACACAAGAATGGAATATATACATCAACAATTTAAAAATATCTTGACAATGTGGGAGCCCAAGAGGAGACACCCTTTCATGGGCAGGAAGTCTCGAAAAAATCACAATGGTGTTGCAAAAAACTACAATTACATCATGCATAAAACCCAAGCAAATGGACCAATTCCATGGTTCCTCGCTATATGGAGATCAAACTCACCATTGAAAATTATACTATTTATATGGATGGTATGGAGAAATAGAATATTGACTTGCGATAATTTTTGTAAGTGTGGTTTTTAGGGCCATGGATGGTGTTTCATGTGTGACAGGGCTAATCAATTGGCTTCACATCTCTTCATCCATTGAAACATAGCCATTCAAATATGGTTCATGGTTTTAACAAATTGTAAGTTATCCTCTAGATGCTTCATTTCAATTAAACAAATTTTAAGGTGGGGTGTACAAGGTGACTTTATGCATAAATATATACCATTGTTTATTTTTTGGGAAATTTGGAAGGCTCAAAATCACTTCATATTTCGAGGGTTGCCGATTTTTTTTACAAGATATGTGCAAAAATACTTTCTTGGTTGGAGTACATGGACGCTAGGCGGTCAAGTAGCAAACTTTTTCTTCTCATTTCTTGTCTCCACATATTTTCCTGTCGGGGGGATTCTTTAATGGAGTTGCACAATAGGGACATTGTGGAGGTGGAGGATGGTTGTTCATCAACAAAAATACATACTATAAGTAACATTGGCACAGTGAGATGGGTATTAATTCTAGGGTATAAATGGTGACCTCTGGGACTTACTCTAGTTTTCAAAGGAAATAGGGATCCATAATATCCACATCTAGAAAGACAAAAATAATCATATATGGAATTTTGGGTAAATCAACATTTAACCCTCCAAAAATTTAGGGATGGCGAGATCGTATCAAGGCACTATTACATGCTTTCAGAGTTTAAACATAAGTTATATTTAAAGGGAATCTAATAGGACATAAGACTCCCTTTCCGAGACAGGCTTGAACGATTCAAAATGATACATATATTACAACTTTATCTCATATGGCAGTGCGAGGGAGGAAGGACATGCTGCTATGCCATAGTTAGGCACAACATTGGGACTACTTGATTTATTTCATATATATATGTTGGACGATAGTATTTTTATTTATGTTTAGTCACCTTATGCATAACTTGGTAGTATACCATTTTGGAAGTCGTTTTTTCTATACAAATGAAATATATTGATGATCTACTAAAGTGAGATATGACAATTTTTATATATGACATGAAACTACCTCGACAATATATGCTGAATGTAACTCGGTTTTTTAAATAATAAAAATCTAGTTAGCTATGAAAAAAACTCACCACAAAACACAAAATATAATTCATAAATTCCCCAATTATTTCACGTTACATCACCAATAATATCTAGGTACACAACGCTTCTTTGAAATGATGAAATCGATTAGCGTCCCTCGCAATAATTTCTTTCCCAACGATCTTAGACATGTATTTGATAGCATCCCTAATAATAATTCCTTGCTCAACAACCTTAGACATGAATTTGATAGCATTGTGGCAGTCGCCACAAATACAACGGTTTTTCTTTACAAGGATTGGATTTCCAGGGAATCTGTGCATCAGGAAAAATACAATAGCCAATCTCTCACTGTGTTGACCAACAAATTATTCCTTTATTTCCTCCTTTGTGTCATGAAGAAATTTTTTTTTTATCAGAAACATACCCTATCTCTTTCATCTGATATGTTAAACCCTCCAAGTTTTCATAAATTTCTTTTGTTTGTCGTGTGATCTATCTCTTATAAAAAAATTATGAACCTTGTTCTTAATATTAATCCAGCTGCACCCATGATATTTTTTCACCCACATTTTGTCCATCATATCTCTCACAATTTCCCTATCATCCCACCTTCATGTTGAAGCATACATGTTTGAAATGAGAACATAACTTGCAGAATTATGTGGTTCCAACTCAAGCATGCAGTTTCCCACTTGCTTTCCTAGCTCTATATTTCCACGCACTCTGGAGGCATCGAGCAAGGTTTACTAAATAAGAGAATCAGGTTGAAATACCATATTATTGATAAAGTTTTCCGCCTCACCCAGGAGCCTGACATTGCCAAAATTATCAACCATTCACACACAGTGCTCCAATATGGTTTCAATTCCATAGTCAGAAATGGAATCAAAGTAGAATTTCCCCTTATCCACTAGGCTTGCATGACTTCACGCAGAGAGAATACCAACAAAAGTAATATCATCTGGCTTTGTTCCTAATTGTTGCATTTTTTCAAAGAACTTAAGGCTTTTTTTCCTAAACCACGCTAAGAACATCATGTAATCATTGCATTCCATGAAGACCACATTTCGTTTTGGCATCATGTCAAAAGCTTCGTTTGCATCTTCTATACTGCTGCACTTGACATACATGTCAACAGGAGTCTTTCCAGGAAATATATTGTCCTCAACTGCAGATTTGGTTAAATGGGAATATTCTTGCCTGCAATTTACCAAAGTAGCTAAGTTTGCACATACCCTAAGAACATTGGAAAATATAAAATCATTCGGTTTCATGCCAAACCATTGAATTTCTTCAAAGAGAAAGAGGGCTTCTTTTCCATACCCATGTTGTGCATAGCCTGTAATCAATGTTTTCCAGAATACCTCATTTGGCTTGTTCTTTTTATCAAAGACTCTGTGTGCATAATCCAGGTCTCCACATTTGGCATACATGTCAATAAGTGCACTTACCACAAAAAAATCTGGTTCTAATTCAGATCTTATAAACTTGGCATGGACTCACTTTCCCTGTTCTACAAATTCTTCAGAACCACATCCATTGAGCACAGTGGCAAAGGTGAATTTATTCACACTCACCCCTTTCTCTAACCTTTCTTCAAAAAACGTAGTGCCTCTCTACCTGGACCATGTTTGATCCGAAAGATCAAACATCTCAAAGAACATGTGGGTTTAAAATTTCTCAAAAATTAAAGTGGCCAGATGACAACAAGACTAAGACCATGTCGAATTATTCTTCATTCTGAATCCAATGGTATGAACTACGCTTCAATCTGAGTTAGTGTGAGGAAGGTAGATCTTATCAAATTTTGGCACAACAGGAAAAAAATAGGATCCGCAAGGGGCCACATGGCATCCCAGTCAGCTAATGGAACCCACAGATTACATGGTAGCCGATTAATGGCTTATTGGCTAATAAATTATGGCTATAAACATAATTACACAAATATTGGTGGTGGTTACAACAAATTCGATATATATGTATAGAGTCCCAAGCTAATTATCAACGAAGTGCCAAAATGGGGGTTCGCGAGGTTTGAACCTGCAACCCTTCCAATTCAAGGTTTTAGAAATAGTCAATTAACAATGTGCCAATTGGGCAGGTTGTAAACTTTGCCATCACTTTTATTTTTAAATGTAATTCAGTTGTGAAGGGAGGTAGCGATGGAGCAGTGACGCAGAGCAACGAAGGAAGTACAAGTTCGAACGAAACTCGGAGCGCTCAAGCAGCCAGCGAATCAAACAAAGGAGCAAACTAGCGCATTTTTCAATAAATAATATTTTTGTATTGCATGTGCGGAACCGTGAGTGGCTAGAGGGGCAGATTCTTGCCCAAGTGATCTTGAAGGGCATCAAAAAGATTCTTTGAGGTCCCGAACTTGCCAGAGTCATAATTTGACAAATTTTATGTCAATTTTACACTTCTTGGCAACAAGAATTCAATGGTGATGTCCGTTTCAGCAGTATAGCTTCCCATTTTTTGGCCATTTTCCAAATTGGAGTGACTGTGCAAGATTCTAAAGTGTGGAAAGTCAATTTTATGCCTTTTGATGCCACGAATTTAATGGTGCAGCTAGATTCAGCAACTAAGCATCCACTTCTTCAACCAACTTTAGGGGTTGAGGTATATGCAATATTGATGTCATGTGCCTCTTTTATCATTTCTTGTGAGATGTAATATGTTGTTTAGATCCTTTCTTGATGTATGTTGCAGATCTATGTTTCAAATTCATGTGAGATGTATTCACCATGGATTGTTATGATCCCTATGTAACCTTATTGAAGGGATCCTCAATGTCACCTTTTGTGAAATTATTTTATGTTGATAGGAGGCCTATTGTGAGTGAGGGTTTTTGTAGTGGAATGTGTCATGGAGAGATAAGCCACTCATGTTGAGGACATATGTATCCTTGTATGATGGAAAACATAGTCCATGTACATCATCACCATTCCCATCACTATATGAAACAGCCTACCCGATTTTGACACCGGGCCCAGAGACATAGCCCACACTGGGTGAACTCTGTTATCCACGTCTCACATTCTTACGTGGTTGATTGTTGTCTTCTTTCCTCTTGTTTAACATGCATATGTGTTCTTTTAATTATATTGTCATTGAAATTATAACCATATCACAGATGTAAAAAATCATAGGTAAATTCAGTATTTGACGAACCTAGAACAAGATGGTATCAAAGCGGTCTTATTGCTGATGTGAATTGCGAACGTGAACAACAATTGAATGTTCCACAATGGAGAATGAAAAATACATATATGAGGCCATGCTAAGGATATCCAAAATGATGGACATGATGTATGACACTTATAAGAAGAAAATAGAGGAAGAGGAGAAAGAAAGATTAAAGAATGATGCTTCATCCACATCTTCCAGTGCTTATACATCTTCTTCGTCACCTTCATCAACTTCTCAACATTTGAATGAGGAGATCAACAAGAGTCTTTGAGACAAGAATGCTGAATTAAGGAGGCTACTAAAAGAAGAGAAATAAGAGAAGTAGATATTGCAACTTCAGTTTCAAGCCGTAGAAGAGGACTTGAAGAATTTGAGGAGCAATGAAGGCTTAAGGAATCTATCATCACCTATGTCTGAATCAAAAATTGAGGTAAAAAATGTTGATTTCTCTTCAGTTTCATCTTCGCATGCTACTATTTTTGTTCAAAACATGGTGATACCCATTATAGGAACTAACATGAGACTCCTTACCAAAATGGGGTACAAAGGAGGAGGAGTTAGTGTGAATGGCCAAAGCATAACTCAGCCATTGGAGGTTGTGCAGAGACCTCGATTCACAAGTTTGAGATACACTGAAGGACAGTGCTCAAAGGTGCCAGAATCTTCCAATACATGGTTGAAGCAATTGGGGAAAGAGAATGATGGGAACACTTCACTGTTATTCTATGACAACACACATTGCAGAGAAAAAGCTAAGGCAAGCTCTTATCACCATGATTGCATGAGAGACCAACAAGAAAGGTATAACAATTCTCTATATTATAGTGTTCATTTTGATTAAAAGCATGTCGCTAACAATGAACATAAATCATGGCATCAAAAAACATGTAGTTTTTGTGGATTACATAACCATGTGTTCGTTGAGTGCTGGAAGAGACTCGCATTATGAAAGGGGATGAGGAGTGAAAGAGCTTCTCCACACCAGGGAAAGAAAAAGGTAAAGTAGGTATAGAGGAAGAAGACTCATTGTAGTCATTGCGATAGAAGTGGCCATAAAAGAGCCATGTGTCAGAGGGTCTATCTAGAGTAGCATCTCAAGAACAAAGTGTTTGTGCATGAACTAGTTGAAACAATTGCTCGACAAGTGAATCCACCACAGAGAGATGACCCGTTCACTTTAATAAGTGAGAGATGGGTTTTCTAGGTGTTGTAGTGTTTCATGGTCTTACTTTGTAAATCATGTGTTGAAATTTAAAATGTAAAAGTGATGATGTGTATTCCATCACTTGTTAAACAGCAATGATTTTTTGGCTTTGTATTGATAGCTTAGTGATCTGAAAATGATTGCTAGTTATTGATGTGCTAGTATCATATCGGATATAAACTTTTCTTTCCTTTTTTTTACTTATCCTTCATAGGTTTGTTTATGGGAATGTGATTTTCAAATAGTGTACTTAGCAAAATTATGAGTTTGTCATAAGCTTAGAAAGCATAATTTTAAATGACAGAATTGAAGCAATATTAAACACAGAAAACACACATAATTTTGATAAAGAATTTCACCCCTCCTGGGTTACATCTCCTTGGTCCAACTTCATAGTGTGGGACTTTGTATTAGCTTGAAGTGTGTTGAAATTTCTATTACAAGCATAAAACCCTCTTGGAACTTATTCCAATGAATTTAAAACATCATAATCTCCAAAAAATGACTATTTGTTTGCTAAATTTGGACTCTGGATGCTCTAGCAATGACCCCAACACCTGGTGGCCGTAGCCTTCAAAAATATTTAAATGCACTAAAACACCTGTATAAGACATTTTATCCCTCTGTAACCTACTTCATTGAGTTCCCATCATGTCAATTAGCCTAGAATGCCTTTTCCTGAGCTCTGTTTGGGCGAAAATTCGACAAGTTATGACCAAAACTGCTTTTGCCCCAATTTCTCCACTAAACTTGGAGGAATTGCTAGTTAAATTTCCAAATTTGGAAATCCCACCATAAATGGCGTGCCCTCCTAAACGTACGCTAGTTTAATCTGGAGCTTAATTAGTGGATAAGCATGTTTTAATTATTAGATAAGTGCTTGTTTAGGGATAAGTGCGTTCTTAGCGCTAATTACGTTTTAATGTGGTTAAACCATGTTTGAAACTTAATTAAACATGTTTTAAAAACTCCACCGGTTCATTCAGTTAGGCACTTGGTTCTCGAACTATGGTCATATGGGGAGGGGGCTAGCCTCCAGGGCTAGCGCCCTTCAACGCCCAACTGTCGGACCTGAAAGCGATAAGATGTAGTGGAGAACTTAGTGGTTAAGAACCACATGGTAGGATAGTTGGTAATGTGTGTGGGAAGTAGGTGTGAGGTCAGGGGTTCGAGCCTTGATCCAACCAAAAAATTTGTAAAAGATTACAATGAACTTAGCCACCATACTTAGAGACTCCGCCAATTCTAGATCTCTGTCAAACTTGGTTAATAGCTCCTCCATGTTTGGTTAATCCCCACCAAAAGTGGGTTTTAAACTATATAATATATATATAGTGTAATATATATATATCATTGCACCATATCAACTTTAATGTCTAGCCTTAGTGTGATGTAATAATTCGACCCAAGGGTTGGATAGGGCCCACTAGAGAGGACACGTGGTGCCCTATGGCTGGGTTGTACTCCAACCTTAAAAAAAAATTCAAATTCAAACCTAGGATGAATATTGGAGGTCATTGGACAATTTCTCTCTTCACAAACCCATTGGATGAATCTGGAGACAACACTTGTCACAATGCCAATGGCTGCAATCTAGGGAATATTCCCCGTAATGTTGACTGTACCTGCCACATCATCCATGTACCTGTTCTTATCATTTTTTGCTTGTTTAGGAAAATGAGCAACAAATAATAACTCCGTCATATGAACTCGTATCTTGATAAAACGAGTTGCACCGAAATCCTAACAACGAAATCTATCCGGTCATTCAAGTTCGAAGAAATTTTGAGCACTTTCAATTTTTAGCTGAAATTTGAGCCTTAGATCATTTCTCCCCATGAGAAGCCTTTTAGACCCCAAAAGATACTATCAATGGTTCAGTAAGTGATGGTACAACTCCCTCACTTTTCCAATCTCGAACCAGTTGGCCTTTGAAGGATGTTGACCTTTGAGTCCAACTCTAAGGTATTCAACATTTCCTCTTCTTGAAGTTTTGATTCTTCTGTCAAGTATGATATCTTGCTGAAGTTCATCAAGATATTCTTGTGGGAAATCATCTATTGATGGCAATTGAACATGCTCTCCTTGATCATCAATCAAAGGAGGCTCAAACAATCTCAAATTCTCAACATTAACAACAAAATGAGTTTGCATATAAGGAGGAAAATCTAGCTTGAATGCTGTTGTACCAATCTTTTCCATAACTTTAAATGGACCATAACGGATTGGTTTGAACTTTTTACCTTCCCCTTGCAATCTTTCCTTTCTTATGTACAACCAAACTTCATCACCAACTTGGAATTTATGATCAACCCAGTGTTTGTCATGCGTTGCCTTGTAGCTGCTTTGACTCTTTTCAAGTTGCTCTTACACTATGTGATGTATCAACTGAATTTTCTCAATGAAATTTATTTCCTTATCTATGTCACTAGGTCTGTCTATAGCAACTTCTTTCTCAAAGATAAATTCCAGTGGCAATCTTAGCAAGTATCCAAACACATGCCTCAAATTTCAATGTATTTGTGGAAGAATGTTTTGCCCGATTGTATGCATGTTGTATGTAGTGTAACTGTTTTCCCCATAACTTGGGATGCTTGCTGCAATAGCCAATTAGAAGATGAATAATAGTTCTATTTACCACATCTATTTGACCATCTGTTTATGGATGAAATGTTGTAATTTTATTCAACATTGTATCGATCATGTCCCATAGCTGTGACCAAAAATTCCCAACAAATCAAGAATGTTGATCACTTACAATAGAAGTAGGAAGACCAAAATGGATCCATATGTTTTGAAAGAACAGATTAGCAGTTTTTTTAGATGTAATAATTTTCTTACATGCCATCAAAATACACATTTTTCTCAACCTATCTACCACAACATAAAAATAATCATGACCTTTCCTTGACATAGGAAGGCTTCCTACAAAATCCATTGAGATGCTCTCCCAAGGATGAGAAGGAACTAGAAGTGGTGTGTAAAAACCAAGCTTCCTATTTCTAGGCTTAATTGTTTCACATAAAGAACACCCTCTAATAAAATGAGAAACACTTTCATTCATGTGTGGCCAATAACAATACTTTTGGATATGTTCTACTGTCTTGCCTACACCGAAATGTCCTGCAATCAATGATGTGTGCTCCTCCCTTATGATACTGTTTCTTTCTCCCTATGGAATACATAACTTTCCCCAGTAATACAACAAACTCTTATGCACATGATAATATAACTCTTCACTTTGGTTTACCTTACTCAAGTTCTAATACACATCTTGAAAATCACTATCATTCACATACTGTTCAATCTAACTTTCATGCATAATAGAATTCTGCTTGAGAATAATAGCTAAATTTACAATAGGCCTAGAGATCATATCAGCTACCTTATTGTAGATTCTTTTTTTGTACCTAATAACCGAGTGAAATTGTTGTAGAAAACCCATCCACCTGAAATTTCTTGATTTCCGCAACTTTGACTGTGATTGTAAGTACTGCAATGGCTGATGGTTGGTATGGATAATGGTTTCTTTCCCCATCAAGTAATGCTTCATAGGTGGGATATTTAATCACAGCTCCATTAAAAATTTCATAATGAAATGAGATAGGATTACCATGATGCATGAGTACTGCTCCCATAGCATAATCACTTGCATATGTTTGGATCTAAAATGGTTGTCTAAGATTTGGAAGTGCTAGAACTTTTGTTGAACTTATATTTTTCGTTAAAGCATCAAATGCTTTCTACTGCAAATCTCCCCAATGGAAGACTTTCTTTATGCTTGTCAATGCATGTAACAGAGCTACAATGGAAGAAAAATTAGCAATGTATTTCCAATATTGTGTTGCCCTTAAAAATATTCTTACCTCAGTAACTGAATTGATCTTGGGCCAATTAAAAATGACCTCAAATTTAGAAGGATCAATATTCAACTCACCCCCTGCAACAATGTGTCCCAAATATACCAATGAAGTCTTACCAAATTCACACTTTGACATCTTAAGAAAGAATTTCTCTTTTCTCAAAACGTCAAGTACCTTGTTCACATGCATGACATGTTCTTCTCTTGATTTACTAAATATGAGTATGCCATCTAAGGAAACAATGACAAAGTCATCTAGAAATGGTCTAAGTACATCATTCATTACTCTCATGAAAGTAGTTGGTGCATTTGATAAGCCAAATGGCATAACTAACCACTCATATAATCCTTGTCTAGTTTTGAAAGAAGTTTTCCAAATGTCTTCTTCAGCTATCCTGACTTGATGATAACCACTTATCAAATCTAAATTAGTGAAATAATTTGCATGCTTTAACTGATTAAGAAAATCATCAATGCATGGTAGTGGATAGCGATTCTTTACTGTGATTTTGTTCGCTACATGAAAATTGATACACATGCACCAAGTCCCATCCTTCCTCAGAACAAAACCTATTGGAGAAACACATGGTGAAGTAGATGGGCATATGATACCTTTATTCGGCAACTCTTGTATTTTCGTCTTCACCTCAAAACTCTCCATAATTGGCATGCGATACATACCAATATTTGGAAGTGGAAAATCCTACTGCAGCTTAATCTCATGCTGAATTCCCCTTTTGGGTGGTAACCCCTTTGGTTCTTGAAACATCTCACCATGCTCACTTACCACATCAAACAAATAAGATTTCAATTTGTAATCATATCCATCAAAAGATTCATAGTCAACATCTTCCTTTTTCTTGATCATGAGAAGCACAAAATTTTTACCTGCATTTACTAGCCTCTTCATTTGCCTTGCATTAACTAAATAGATATTCAGTTTCTTGCGATGAGCTATCACAATATACTCCACTCCATCTTTGATCAAATGATATTTGTTTTCATGATGGTAAAACACCGCTTTCCTTTCATACAAATATGGACTGCCCAAGATAATCCTTGAAATTTCAAGTTGAACCAAATCTAACTCAGCTTCATCGACAAAGTTTGCAGTAATAGAAAATCTGAAAATACATTTTTTTGTCACCTGTAGATTGACATTGTTAACTATCAAACCCAAAGGGTATGGCTTATGATGAGGTACAGTTTCAAGGTTTAGTTTTTTAACTAAATCTTCTCAAATCAAGTTTTCTTGTGACCCTGTATCAAACAGTGCATCAATATTTGTATGATTAGATTTTACTCTAATATGGAATAATTCTATCCTTCTATCTTCATTTGGAGTGTTGTTATGACTGTTTGAGGAACTAGAACTTGTTATATCTTCCTTTCCTTTGTTAACCATGACAACTATCTTGGTTTCATCTCTTGAATGGGATCCAATATCTTTTTTTGTGGTGGCAGTTGTCTTTTGTTTCCATTTGTTATTTGGTTTTTTTGGTGTTAATTCGTGATGTCATTTCCAACAATGGGCTTCATCATGCCCCTCTTTGGAACAATTTTTGAATGTAATTTTCTCCCCTTTTTTCTTAGCACTTACATTCTTCTTTCCCTTCCAAATTCCTCCTTTCTCTTTTCCCTTACCCTTGAAAGACTTCTTCTTACTACCCTCTTCAAAAGTTTTTTAACCCCTTGCTTCAAGATGCGTGGATTACACACATACTTCATCTAAGTTATTTGGGTTCAACATAAGGATAGTGTGTTTTAAGTAGGAATGTAAACCTCCTATATATTTCAAGAGTGTATCTTGTGAACTTAAGTCTACTCCAAGTAATAAAGCCCTCTTCCTAAACTCTTGTGTATACTCCTGGACACTTTGATCTTTGAGCTATCTAAAGTTTTGCCAACTCATTATTGCTTTCTGCATATAGGCTAATGGATAAAACTGCATTTTAATGGAAGAAATGAATTCGACCCAAGAAATGGAAATCTTACCATGGATTCACATTTCCTCTTTTGTCTTTGCCTCCCACCAAACTAGTGCTGCTCCTTCTAGCCTTAATGAAGCCAACTAGATTTTGATATTGTCTTCTTCTAGATTCTGAATTTTGTAGTAAACCTCCAATTGACGAATCCAATTGTCTAGTCTTTTAGCACTAGCTTCTCCATTGTATGTGGGAAGTTCAAATTTGATGTTCAACTTGAGTAACAGAGTCTTTCCTTTTGGGACCTTGGAATGAGTATGGGTATGAGTTTTTTTAGTGGATGTGTTAGATGAAGATGTGGATTAGGATGATGAAGATGATTATGGTGAAGAGGGAGGTGGTTTTCCTCTACTACCTTTTGAGCTCCTCTCTTCCTCCCTTTTACAGTTTGAATATTCTTCTCTATGAGGGTGCTTTTAACCTTCTCTACTTTCCTTTGCCATGAAATCTTCATACATAAATTTCACCAACCTTTGCATTTATTTGAATTCCCTCTGGACATCCTCTTCCTCAAAATGTTCATGAGTTCCTTCATGGCCTCACATTTTGACTGTGGATTCAAGCTCAATCTCTACAACTTGTATCTCTTCAATCACTTCAGACTCTTGTGCAATTAATTCCTCTTCCATCTCAACTACTGGAGATGGAATTTGAGGTGCTTCAAGTGTTTCCTTGAGTGGTACTTTGGGTGAGGATGACGCCTTCTCAACCTTCTTCCTTCTTGTCTGAACTTCAGAACTAGCTATCAGTATCTTCCCTTCTCCTCTCTATAATCTCAACCTTGTAAGCATCAGTAAATTTTCAACTATTAAATCCCTTCAAGTAAAACAAGCAAGCAACCTTGTTCTCTAATACCAACTTGATCTAAAAATGATTGCTAGTTATTGATGTGCTAGTATCATATCAGATAAAAAAAAATATTTTCTTTGTTTTACTTATCCTTCATAGGTTCGTTTATGGCCATGTGATGGTCTATTATGAGTTTTTCATAATATTAGAAAGAATAATTTTAAATGACAGAACATAAGTAATATTAAACACAAAAAACACACAGAACAGAGCTTAACACACAGAATTTTGATAAATGAGTTCACCCCTACTGGGCCACATCTCCTTGGTCCAACTTCATAGTGTGGGCCTTTGTATTAGCTTCAAGTTTGCTCAAATTGTTGTTACAAGCTTCATACCCTCTTGGAACCTTTTCCAATGAGTTTAAAACATCATAATATCCCAAAAATGACTATTTTTTTGTTGAATTTTAACTCTGGATGCTCTGCAATGACCCCAACACCTGGTGGCCCTCGCCTTCAAAAATTTTCAAATTCACCAAAATAGTTGTAGATGACCTTTTCTGCCTCTACAACTTGCTTCATTGAGTTTCCATAATGCCAATTAGCCCATGATTCCTCTTCCTGAGCTCTGCTTGGGCAAAAATTGGATGAGTTATGACGAAAATTTCTTTTGCCCCAATTTCTCCACTAAACTTGGAGGAACTTGCAGTTAAATTTCCAAATTTGGAAATCCTGCCATAAATGGCATGCCCTCCTAAACTTAATTAAACATGTTTTAAAAACTCTGCCGATTCATTTGGTTAGGTGCTTGGTTCTCGGACTGTGGCCATATGGTGAAGGGGTTGGCCCGTGGCGTTGGCCCCCTCCAACCCCCAACCGTCGGACTTGCAAACGATAAGATGTAGTGGAGAAATTAGTGGTTAAGAACCACATGGTAGGAGAGTTGTTAATGCATGCAGGTAGTAGGCGTGAGGTCGAGGGTTCGAGTCCTGATCCGACCAACAACTTTGTATAAAATTACAAGGAAATTAACCTCCATACTTGGAGACTCCGCCAATTCTAGATCTCCGTAAAACTTGCTTAATAGCTCCTCCATCTTTGGTTAATCCCCGCCGAAAGTGGGTTTCAAACTATATATATATATATATATATATATATATATATATATATTATTGCACCATATCAAATTTAATATCCATAGTGTGAAGTAATAATTCGACCCAAGGGTTGGAGAGGGCCCACCAGAGAGGACACGTGGCGCCCTCTGGTTGGGTTGTACTCCAACCTTAAAAAAAATTCAAATTCAAACTTAGGAAGAATATTAGAGGTCGTTGGACAATTTCTCTCTTCACAAACCCATCTGACAAATTTGGAGATGACACTTGTCGCAGTGCCACTAACTACAATCTGGAGAATATTCCCTGTAATGCTAATTATACTTGCACATCATCCCTATACATTTTCTCCTCCCCTTTTGTCTATTTTGGAAAACGAACAACAGACGATAACTCAGTCATACGAACTCGGATTTTGATAAAACGAGTTGCACTAGAATCCTAGCGACAAACTCTATACAGTCGTTCAAGTTCGAAGAAATTTTGATAACTTTCAATTTTTAGCTAAAACTTGAGTCTTAGATCATTGGGGTATTGTTTCCATTTTAATGTAAGCTTGACCACCGAGTATGTGTTATAAACGCGTGGCACGTATGGGATGCTTGGGTTATATTTGGTCATGTAATTTTCAAAAGCTTGTACTACAAGTTTGCAGAGGGTGCAGGTGTCAGATCATCGCTAATGGCTCTGAAGAATGAAGGTGAAGGAGAAGGAAGAGTGACCTGTCAAGACAATTGTGGTGTAGATAGGGTACAAATTAGTTGCAAATTATGTTCATTCTTTTGGAGGACCAAAAGCTCCTTAGTGGGGAGGATTGATCAAGGAGGATCTCAGAGAACATGTGGCTTTAAAATTGCTGAAAACTAAAAGTGGCCAGATGACAGCAAGACCAGGACCATGTCGAATTGATCTCCGTTATGAATCCAATGTTGCAAATTACTCTTCAATCCCAGTTTATATGAGGGAGATAGAGCTTGTCAAAGTTTCGCACGACAGGAAAAAAGTGGTTCCATAGGGTGCCATATGGCATCCCAGTGAAAAAGTGGGACCAACAGATTACATGGCAGTACACTAATGGCCTATTAGCTATTAACATTTGGTGCTCATCCATTGGTCTCATATCCCTTCAAAAAGAGAAGAAATATATTATTACAATAACATAAGAAAAAAACAAAATTTATAAAAAATATATATTAAAAAAACCATATTAAAATATTTTATAAAAATCATAAAAACAAAATTTAATAAGCATTAACGAATAAGGTTGAGTTAATGTGGTGGGTTTGTTAAACATAATAGTTGTTATGAAAAATTATGGTTATAAACATAACCACAAACCATAAAATTTGGGCCAATTCAAACCAACACAACTTATAGTTGATAGATATTAAAATTGATAAGTTCTTAAAAAGTTGGTTAAATATTTTTTATATGGTGGTCAAACCATATTATATGGTGCATTACCCAAATATTTTATATATTCCCAAAATAATTATCAACGAAGTACCAATAAGAGGGTTCGCGAGCTTTGAACCTGCAACCTTTCCAATTCAAGGTTCTAAAAATAGTCAATGAACAAGTGTGCCAAGTGGGAATGTTGTAAAATTTTCCATCACTTTTGTATTTAAATGCAACTCAGTTGTGAAGGGAGGTAGCAATGGAGCCGTGAGGTGGAGCAACGAACAAAGGCCAAGTTCGAATGAAACTTAGAGCGCTCAAGTAGCCAGCGGACCGAACAGAGGAGCAGACCAATGCATTTTTCAATAAATAATATTTTTTTATCGCATGTGTGGAACCATGAGCTGCCAGAGGGGCAGAACCCTTTCCCAGAGAATGTTGAGGGGCATCAAAAAGGTTCCTTGAGGTCTCGAACTTGATAGAGTCAAAATTTCACAAATTGTATGTCGATTTTACACTTCTCTATGACAGGAATTCGATGGTGATGTTTGTTTCAATAGAAAAGCTTCCCATTTTTATCCATTTTCCAGATTAGAGTGACGGTGTCAGATTCTCAAGTGTGTACAATCAATTTATGCCTCTCGACACCATGAATTTGATGGTGCACCTAGATTCAACAACTAAGCATCCACTTCTTTATTCAACTTCATGGGTTGATGGATATGCAGTATTGATGTCATGTGGCTCTTTTATCATTTGTTGTGAGATATAATATGTTGTTTGGATCATTTCTTGATGTATGTTGTGGGATCTATGTTTCAACTTCATGTGATATGTATTTGCCATGGATTGTTATGATCTTTCTGTAACATTGTTGAAGGGATCATCATCGTAACCTTGTGTAAGATTATGTCAGTTGATAGGAGGCCTATTGTAAGTGAGATTTCCTGTAGCGGAATGTCTCGTGGAGAGACAAGCCACTCATGTTGAGAGCATATATATCCTTGTATAATAGAAATCATAGTCCATGTAAATCATAACCATTCTCGACACTATATAAAGCGACCTACCCCATTTTGACACAGAGCTCAAAGATGTAGTTTGCACTAGGTGAAATCCATTATCAGCGTCTCATATTCTTATGTTGTTGATTGTTGTATTGTTTCCTCTTGCTTAAAACATGCATATATGTTCTTTGAATGCTCTTTTAAGTGCAATTCTAACCACTTTACAAAAGTAAAATATCATGAGTAAATTGAGTAGCTAAAGGACCTGGATCAATATTAGACATATCCTACAATCAATGCAGTATAAATCACTACATCCCATTCAGAAATTTTATCAAACAATTTCAGTGCATCTTCCATGTTTTCACATTTTCCATACATGTAAGGGCACTTCCTTCACACACATTCAACTCCAATGCACTCTCGATAAAAATACCATGTATCTATTAGCCCATTTCTACGCCAACTAATCCAATGCATTCCTTAAGAGCGTTGGTAAAGATATGCGACCTGTGCCACACTCCTTTCCCCTTGATGCTATAAAATCATTTCAAGGCCTCTACAAAATATTCATTCAGTATATACCCTAAGATCATGGCATACCATGACACCACACTTTGTGTCGGCATTTTTTCAAAAACTCGGCGTGCATCCTCAAAACATCCACATTTTAATATATACGCTGATGAGGTTATTTCTAATATAAATGCTCGGCTCAAACATTGTTTTAATCGTATGAAAATGGACCATTCTACCCTCTGAAAGGGATTTCATATTGCTGCATTTCAGCAAGAGATGCCCATATGTTTTCGAGTTCACAGAGATGCAAAGATGGCACATCGAATTCAGAACACCCATTTCTTCTTTTAAGTCAGTTCACCATGCACAATATTATGATATCGTCACCTGCATTGGCAGTTGCCTGATCTCGCACCTCTTCATCACTTGAGTATTCTGTAAAATAAGATGTGTCATTGAAACCAATACTCCTGCAAGCTCTGAGCTGAAACCCAACAAATCTGTGTTTTTCATAGATAATTTGACAATGTCTGTGATGTTCCAAAGCCTGTTCAGAGACCGCATTGTAGTGGCTCTGTGTGTGATACAACAAATAACCTCCCAACACCATTACAGTCACTCACTTATTGTGAACGCTATCAACCATCATGAACTCTTTTTTTCAGCGAAGGCAAGTGTGGCGTAGTATATCATACTTATATGAAGGAAATTTATCTAACCATTAGTGTTGAGCGATTGAATCTTTACATGCCATTAATACCTGTTGGCCAAACGAGATCCACCAATGGGAAGTCGGTTTTAAAAAAATTACATGTATATGATATGAATTTTGTTAAAAATGATTTTTTGCGTGAAGGGGGATGGGCGAATGTAGGTTCTACAATTTAGAGTATTTAATAGAATATTTTAAAATATAAGAAAGTAATATATATTAAAGAGTTATTTCATATATATGTTTGGATAAGAAATTAGAGTTTATTTTTATTAAATAATATATATATGAATTTTTTTAAATATTAATTGTGTTGAAAGTAAGGTTGAGACGTAAATGGAGCTTTACAGTGTATTATAAAATAATTGAAAAGATATGTTAACGTGTTTTTTTATGAATATAATTAGATAAGAAATTAAAATGTAATTTAAATAGCATATGCTTTTATCTATAAAATGTAGTTTAGATGTTTATTACATAATATGTATTATTTGTTATAAATAGTATTAATATAATTTGGAAAAATAAAAAATTTTGAGAGTTAGTTTAATTGGTTTAGTTCTTGTTGCCAAGTATTTTGCTGATAGGGAGGTCACAAGGTCAACACAAGGTCAATTCTCTTTGATGCCTTGAGATTAGGTGTACCTCCATCTTTTAGAGTAAGGATAATGTTAAAATAATTATTACTTCCAAATTTAAGGAGAAGTACCCCTATATTATTAGGTGTACCTAATATTTGATATGTATATTATGATTTTGTTTTGGAAAAAAATGTTTGTAATTTTATTAGTAAAAAAAGGTTACAATATAATAAATAGATTTGAATCTATTCAATATATTATTATTTTTTTTACCATTTGGGAAAAAAGGGAGGAAATCACCTTTTAGAATAAGGATAATATTAAAAATATTATTAATTCAAAATTTAAGGAGAAGTTATGGAGCCAATAAGAGTTAGAAGGAAAAAAGGAAACTAACTCATAAGGATGTGATCAACCCCAATCTTTAAAACTATAATTTTGTATCAGTCTTGAATAGTGTTAAAGAAGAATTGTTGTGGTGAAGTATCGGTCCTAAGGTGAAGTTATGTGGTGAAATACTTTTGGCCTTGAGGTGAAGTTATGTGGTGAATTATTTTAGGTCACAGAGTTTAATTTTTGGTCTTGTGGTAAATTATTTTTGGTCTCGCTAATTAGGTCTATTGTGGGATTTTATCAAACATAAAGTAAATGTTGACATGTGACCATGTATGCATTGATGACTCCAAAGTCATGCCTAAGGTTGACCACTTCCATCATTGTAAGCTTAGGGAAGCCATTAAGATTGAAAGGCATGCTAAGAATTTCAACAAGAATGATGGTTGGAAATTGAGTAAGAGTTGGACTCCAGCTCACTCTAAGTGATTCCCCCCCTAGGTTAGGTTTCTTTTGCATTTTCTCTTTGAATGTTATATATATATTTAGGGTTTTATTTCCCTTCCTTCTTCTTTTTCATCCCTCGTCTTTGATTATTTTCCTTTAAACATTTTTCCTTTATCTTGATTTTTTTATTTATTTTCCCCTTCATATTATCTTATATATTTTCCTATGTATTATATATTATCTATTTTAATATATATTATATTAATAAAATAATAAAAATATTTATTAATAAACTCTTTTTAACCTAATAAATTTTTTAATTAATTATAGTAAAAAATTTATATTATTATTAATTTTAATCATTTTATTAGAATACTTATCAATTAAAAAATTTTAATAAATTTTTTAATATTATTCCCTAATAACTAATTCATTAATGACTAGTTTTTTTAAACAGATAGTTTTCAATGACTAGTTTTTAAATGGCTAGTTCTCATCGGCTAATTCCAGGAAATGATGCATCCACATTATTTATTCAATAAGATCGATTGGATTTTTCACCTTGTCCGGAGGATGAGCCACATTAGTTGGTTCAATATGTCGACCAAATCCTAATTATGTGATTAATCCGATAGACATTTATCTATGACATTTAAACTACGACAATGAAAATAATTCACTTGGTTAATTTGATAACCTAGGTACATAAGTTATTTTTGTTTATTTCATTTCCTTTTACTTTATATTTTTATTTTATTTGTTAAAACCCTAGTTCATTGATTCATTTGAGAAAAAGAGAACGGAAATGGAACATAAAATTGAATTAACTATAATTCTTGATAATAAATTTAAATTATTAGGAAATAAAAATATTAGGACTCAAGATTAGATTATAAAAAATTAAAGATATGTTACAAGAAATGGAATACTACCTTGAGAGACGAGATTAAAGAATTAAAAGAAAAACTAAATAATAATTTGGCTCTAAGTAATATAGACAATAAATTAGACTTCAAACCCATCAAGGATGAAATGAACAAACTAATTGAGCTAGATCATGAGCGCAAAAAAATATTATAATTGTTGGTATGAAAGAGAAGAAAAATGAAGAGAGATTAGAAATAGTTAGATAAGAACTAAAAAATAAGTCACAAATTGAAGCAACTTATCTCATAGAATAAATAAAGTTACGAAAGATACTCAAGCATAAAGATATATTGATTCATGTTAAGGTAAGTTGTAGTAGCGATAAATCTTGATGATCATTATTTAATTCTTCCTTGTTGATAGTTGATTCTTATTCTAGAATATTCTCCATGTCTTTTTTAGCCTCTGTCTCAAGTTTCAAAGATTCTAGATCATCATTATTTGTTAGAACACCATCTTCATCAAATGTAACATGTATTCTCTCCACTATCTGTTTTTGTCTTAGATTACAACATTTATAGGCCTTTCTTTGGTGTGAGTAACCAACAAAGACACCTTCATCAACATATGATTCAAACTTACCCAACTTTTTATCTTACCTTTTGATATAACATTTTCTTCCAAAGATTTTGAAATATTTTATATGAGCTGGTTTTCCTTTCCATAATTCGTATGGTGTCTTGTTGCAATTATTTTAGAGAAAACTTCGGTTCATAATGAAGACTGATGTATCAATTTCTTGAACCCATAAAGTTTCATGCAATTTTGAGTCCTTCAACCTTTTTTACCATTTCCTGCATGGTTTTGTTCTTTCTTTCAGCAACTCCATTTTGCTGAGATGTTCATGTTGTTGAAAATTGTATTTTTATTCCATTTTCGTCACAGTATTGCTAAAATAATTTGGAATTGAATTCTCCACCATTATCTAATCTTAGACACTTTATTTTCAAATCTATTTCATTTTCGACCAAATCCTTGTAGATCTTAAAGCACTCAAATGTTTTATATTTTTTCTTTAGGTAACTAATGACTGTCATCCTGGTATAGTCATCTATCATCAACATGAAATATAATTCTCCATATAAGCCTTTTGTTCTCACAAGACCACATAGATAAGTATGTATCAATTCCAATGGATGTGATGCAAAGTGTTATTTTGTTTTAAATTCAACCTTTTTCTGTTTTCCGTGCCGACAGGCGTCACATAGTGTGTTAGATGGTTTTTAGATTTTTGGAATTTCTCATGGTGCTTCCCTTTTGGTTGTCCTGACAATATTTTCAAAGTTTATGTGACCCATTTGTTTTTTCCATAACCATATTTCATCTTCTTTAGCTAGTATACATGCTTTAGTTACTTTATCCAAAACATATATGTCATTTGGAGCTTGACTTCCTGTAGCCACAAATTTACCATACCTGCCTTTCCTGATTTCACATTTTATGGAGTTGAGTAACATTGTGTATCCTTGAACACACATTTTTCCAACACTTAGAAGATTGTGATTCATGTTTTCAACCAATAAAACATTCTTGTCTAGATCATATTTTCTTCCGAGAGTGACGGTACCTGATCCTATACCATTTAAAGATCCGTCATTTCCAAAGGAAACGGTTCCATCTTTCTTTTCTTTCAAAGATACAAATTTCTTTCTATCTCCAGTCGTATGCATTGAGCAACTACTATCAACATACCACACATCTTTGTTGTTTGGAGATTGGAGAGCGAGAGAAAAATTATCAGTCTTCTTCTTCTTCCATGTTCGTTCATTTTGTGGCTTCAAGGATTCTTCTAGAGGATTTTTAAGTCTGCAGTCTCTGGCTAAGTGTCCAAAGTTTTGACATTTATAACATTCAATATTATTTCTTAAATATTCAAATCTATTGATGTTTCGTTGAGACATGGGAGGTTCATATTTGAAATATCTTCTGGAATTGTATTGGTTCCTAGGGTACGTGTTGCATTCTACAACATTATGACCAAATTTTCCACATGAATAACAATAGCCATGAAAAATATGTTGGTTCCTAGATGGAAATATTCGTCGAAGAATTTCCTTCCAAGGACGTTCTTGTGAATCTTGTCTAGTGAAGTCTACATGCATGTCAGATCTCATAGGTTCATTATATTTTGTTGTAGAAGGTCCTGCTTGTTCTTCTTTGTAACTGAAGCCAATTCGTTCATTGGAAAACTGTTGATTGTTGACGAGTTCTTCAAATTCCCTTGAGCTTTTGGCATAGTTTTGGACAGTTTTTCCCTTCTTCCCTTCCTTACCTAGCAAGACTACTTCGACTTCTAATGCTTCCTTTCTTGGTTTCTTTCTTCCAACTTATTTTTAAGTGACTCTTCAATACATTTGTGTTCTTCAACTTCAATTTTGAGACCTTGACCGTGTTCTTCAAGAGTATTGGAACGGATCTTCTCAACCTTGAGCTCTTTTATAACACTGATTTCCTCCTTAGAAAATTATTCTATGGTCAACCCTTCCTCTTCATTTTTTGATACCTCTTTTTTATTGTGCTTGGCCATAAGCAGTACTCTCTATTTGGCTTCTTCTTCATTGTCAATGTCTTCATCGGATGATGAGCTATCTTCTTTAGAGAGAAAGTTCGTTTTGGATCCTTTCTTCTTGCGTTGCTTGTTGAATTTCTTAAAGCCTTTCCTTCCTTTTTAGTTTCCATCAGTTATGTTCAAACATTTTTCTATGAAATTCCCAACCTCACCACAGTCGAAACATATCAATGGAAGTTTACCATTGAATTTTCCCTTACCAATTTTTAGTTTTCTTGTAAACTAAGCATATTCTCCATCTGAAAGACCTTCTTCATCGTATTCCTTTTCTTCACACTTGCAGGTGCAAGTCTTCGCCTTTGAAGGTTTTTTGTCCTTATTACTTTTCTTAGATGTAGCGAACGCAGTTTCTAGATGCGAAGTACCCTCTTCTTTATCAAGTCTCATTTCATATGCTATGAGAATTGCATGTAATTCCTCTTTGCTGAGTTTGTCCAGATTTGCACTATATTCTAAGAGCGATACATTTGGCTTGACTCTTCTTGGTAATATTCTAAGAATCTTTTGTATCATAGTCTTCTCATCAGCAGGCTCTCCCAATCCTTCCAAAGTGTCAGTTATTTCATCAATGTGTTGGAAATATGCAAAAATGTTGTCATATTCTTTCATTTTGAGTTGCTCATTTTTTGCTCTGTAGATTTGAAGCTTTGCTTCTTTGACATTTGAGTCACCTGCATATATATTCTGAAGCTTGTACCATAAATTTGTAGTGGTTTTACAACCCAAAACCTTATGATAAGCTGATTCAATAAGTCTACTGATAATAATATTCTTTTTTTTTGTGTCATTTACCAAATTCCTCTTACATTGCTCATTCGTGGTTGGTGTAAATCCATTTTGAAAAATGTCCTGTAATTTGTAACCTTGCACCAAGAGATAGACCTCCATTCTTCCTTTCCAGAGTGCATAATTATTTTCATTAAAAAGAGGTACACCATTCTTGGTATGCTCCATGATGCCTTTCTAACTGTTAAACTGCTATTGAAGGAACCAACCTCTGACACCAATTGTTGGAAATACTGAGAGGGGGAGTGAGTAAATATTCCTTTCAATTAGTATTATTATTAATCTTTCAGAGCATTAGTAAATCTTGAATTATTATCATTGTTTTTACAATGATAGTAGTAAACAAAAGGAACACAAATTCACACAGTTTTTAAGGTGGAAACCCCCTCCGGGATAAAAACCACCTGAAATATTTTCTAATAATTTTTTAATATTAAATTACAATTGAAAAGAAAGCTCCAACATCCTAGAATCTAGAAAATCATTCTTTTATAGCTCCCACTGGATGGATGCTCCAACACCTGATATTCTTCAGTAGTCAACTAAATGGATGCCCCAACACCCAATGAGCTACAACTCACCCTAGCACCACCCTACCACCCTGAAGATTTCACAAGCTTGAACCTATTGGTGACTTCATGCACTAGCCTAGCATCACCCTACCACCCTATAGAAGAATAAAAGAAGAATGGACTCCCGTACTAGGAAAAATGGTCCAATTTACAATGATATAAAATGATGTAGAAGAAGAATACACACTATACAGTAACCCCAACTATGAAAAAACCACCTAATGATGATCCTAGACCTCTCAAAATTTCCTCTTCAACTCTTGGCAGATAGACACTTGTACAAATTTTACAATGATGCTTTTACAATGACTCAGTACAATTATACCTTTACAATGACTGTATGCAGTGCTACCCACTTGAACACTTCATGTTGTGAACTTCTTGTTGTTGTTCTGCACCTTGATTGTTTCTCTTGTCATGCTGCCCTTTCTCACTCTTCAAAACATTAGATCATGCATTGAGTCTTATCTTGATGAATATATAATACCTACAAAAATTATTCAAGGAAATACTCATGACATGATAATAACAAAACTTACCCCATCTTGCAGATCATATGTCAGTGCTAAACAAAAACAATAAATTAGAATACAAAGAACTTAATGCACTTAAGAGATGCACATGCATATACATAAGATACTTACATGGATCTTACCTCTATTGCATCATTTTTCTACACCTTACTTTTCTTTGTCGTCCTAGAAGGTATGGTCCTTTGCAGCCCTTGACAGCACATGATCTAGCTTTTTCTTGCCTTCTAGGAGCTCGATATTGAATCTGATATATCTCTATAATTTTAGATCCCCAATATGTGGTCTTCATTCTTATAGTATTCCTTTGAGTCTTCTTTCCAATTCCACAGGTTTGACCTAGTTTGGATTCTTCAAGACAACGTTATGCCCAATATCTCACAATGACCTAATTATGGACTTGTTCAGTAGAGAAAACTTGTACGATGTACCACGAGTCACTGTTTCCTCTTTCAGCTCTGAAATTGATACAAAGAACACTAAATTTCCTGTACTATTGACCACTTTTTACAGAATTCCAATCCTCTTTCCCAAGAGAGAGTTATGACATTTTCCCAAGGTCACCTCTTTGAGATGAAATTCGAAAGCCTGCAAAACCCTAAATTCCATAGATCATATATCTGAAAATATAGCTAACCAAGATCTAAAATTCAAACATGATATTCATTAGAATTTCTCCCAAGTGGTCTTTTTGTTTTAGCATATTAAGCTTCACAAAAAAGAAGTTATAGCGAAAATTCCACTATGACCTGTTTTTAGTAGCAAAATCCTTACATGAGGAGGATATGAGGATAGAAAAATCCTTGCATTTAGTGCAAGAAATCAAATAGGAATAGAAATCACCATCTACACTGAAATCAACACTTTTAGTGCAAGAAATCGAATAGTATTATAAATCATATACATTGAAATCAATTCATCTAGTGCAAACAAACAAATATAATTATATTTTAAACATATAGATTGAAATCAATGCCTCTAGTACAAGAAATCAAATAGGATTAGAAATCAACATCTACACTGAAATCAGTGCATTTAGTGTAAGAAATCAAATAGGATTAGAAACCAACATCTACACTGAAATCAATGCATTTAGTGAAAGAAATCAAATAGAATAATAAATCACCATCTACACTGAAATCAATGCATTTAGTGTAAGAAATAAAATATGATTAGAAATCATCTACACTGAAATCAAGGCATCTAGTGCAAGAAATCAAATAGGATTAGAAACCAACCTCTACGCTAAAATCAATGAATCTAGTGAAAATAATCAAATAGAATTAGAAACAACCATCTACATAGAAATAAATGTATTTAGTGCAAGAAATCAAATAGGATTAGAAATCATATACATTGAAATCAATGGATATAGTGCAAGAAATCAAATATCATTAGAAATCAACATCTGCACTAAAATCAATGCATCTAGTGCAAGAAATCAAATAGGATTAGAAATCGCCATCTACACTAAAATCAATGCATGCAGTGTAAGAAATATTCTTTCTTATCTCCCCCCTACATCTATATCTATCTTTAATATATCCTTCTCACCCACCCAAACAAACAGACTTTCTCACTCCGTATATATCATTCTCTTTGTCCCTCTATCCCTTTGCCCATCTCTCTTCTCTTCCCTCTCTTAACCTTCCATCAATATCACTATCTCCCTCCGTCTTTATATATAACCGCCAAAAAATACACTCTCTTTCTCCAATCCATATATCTACCCCTCCCTCCTCCTCTCCCTCAGTCTCTCTCCTCCCCTTATCTCCCTATTACTTGTTTCTCTCTCTTTCCTCTTGTTGTTTGTTGTCCCTCTCTCTTCATCTTCCTTATCACTCCCTCTCTCTCTCTCTCCACCTTTCTCTCTCTATGTATTTATTCTTGCCTCCCACTCCCTCCCCCTCCAACTTCATCTGTCTTTCCCTCCCTCTCTCCACTCTCTCACATCCTCTCTCTTCCTCTCTCTCTCTCCATTTCTCTCCCACCTCTCTCTCTCTCTCTCTCTCTCTCTCTCTCTCTCTCTCTCTCTCTCTCTCTTCACCCTCAAACTTTGTTACTATATCCCTCCCTCTCTCCTTCTCTATCCTTCTATCCCCCCTTCTCTCCATCGCTCCTTTTTATATTTGTCTCACCCCCAAACATACACACTCTATCTCCATCTCTCCCTTGTCACTCCCTCTCTCTCTCTTCAATTCTCACTCTCTATCTAGTTCTTATTCCCTCCCTATCTCCCCCTACAACTACATATCTCTATCCCTCCCTCTCTCCTCTTATATCCCTCCCTCTATCCTTCTCTCTGTCATGTTCTCTCTCTCTCTCTCTCTCTCTCTCTCTCTCTCTCTCTCTCTTTAGCCTCCAATCCTCTCTCTTTCCCCATCACTCTCATCCTTATCCTCTCTCTCTCTCTCTCTCTCTCTCTTTAGCCTCCAATCCTCTCTCTTTCCCCATCACTCTCATCCTCTCTCTCATCCTTATCCTCTCTCTCTCTCTCTCTCTCTCTCTCTCTCTCTCTCTCTCTCTCTCTCTCTCTCTCTCTTTTCCCTCCAATCGTATTTCTCTCTCTTTTTCTTTTCCCTCCAATAATCTCTCTTTCCATTTCTCTCTCTCTTTGTCTTCGAAACCTCTCTCTTCCCCCATCACTTTCTCTCTCTCTCCAACTATATTACTATTTCCATCCATCTCTCATTCTCTCTCCTTGTCTCCCCCTTCTCTCCATCTCTCCTTATTTGTCTCATTATCTCACTCCTAAACATACACACTCTCTCTCCATCTCTCCCTTATAACTCCCTCTCTCTCCACTTCTCACTCTCTATGTATTTCTTATTCATTTTCTCTTTCCCCATCCAACTCCATCTCTCTATCCCTCCCTCTCTTCTCCTCTCCGTCAAGGCCTCTCTCTCTCTCTCTACACTCCAATCCTATCACTATCTCCCTACCACTCTCCTTCTCTCTTTCCCCCTTCCATCATTGTGTCTCCCTCTCCATCTCTTACTCACATCTACATCTCTCACTCCTCTACCTCTCTTTGTATTCATTCCTTCTCTCCCCTCTCCTTCAACTTATCTCCATCTCTTCCCTGTGACTCCCCCTATCTCTCCACATCTATCACTCTATGTCTATTTTCTTCTTCCCCATATATATCTAGAGTTGATATATATCATGATATATTAATATATATTATATTATAAAAAAATTAATATTGTATTAATCCAAATTTATTATTTTTAATAATATTAATATTGATGGCAAGATCACCCTGCCAAAACCCACATTCTCCTTCACAAGCTATGCATATAAAAATGCATAGAACAATTTTTTCCCCAATCTAAAATCTCTTCCTAGCAAATTCATAAAATTTGTGGAAGAAATTTTCTTCATTTACTGGTTATAAAACCAACCAACCTAGAAATTCACATCTATGTGTGGAGGTCTCATTATTCAATCAATGATTATGAAACCATATATATACATAAAGAACAAACAATCAACTTTAGTTCTAAGGTTTATAAGCCAAATGACCCTTAGAAATACTCACAGCCACATAATTTCATTCTCAAATGTCAAACATAAATAATTGACATCAATTATATGGAAATTGACTTTAACCTCAAAACACCACATCTGGCCATAATATAATTTTGCGCTCATGCATAACACCAAGGGCTAATTTTATTTAAATCACATGACATGTGATTTTGGTCCCACAACCCATTCACCAACCCACAACATATCAAACCACCACAATGTTGGTTCTGCACACCAACACAAGCCAATGCATCTGCACAATAATAAATTTGGCCATAGGGTTTTCATGCATCTTCAAGATTTTCGCTCCTATGGGTTAATTTCAAATAAACCACATATATGCTATGCTCATACTTTCATTTCCCACCTTAATAAAACCCAACGATCAATGATTAATATGGCCCCATGTTTCATTATCACTTCCAGCTCACAACATAAACCAAACCATCACATCAATTTTATAATGCAATTTCCCAGCGTTTCATACCTTGGACTAAACTTCACTTATCGAAACATTGATTAACCTTTATCATTTCCATTGTTCACACATTATAATATTTCATTGCACATTAAATACACATTACATCTCCACCTTGCGTACTTTGCCACTAGCCATCTAACGGTTGATGCTTACCTGGAATTGGACACGATGATCTAACGATCATCACACAACTAAAATGCGAACTCTTTAACTCCTCGAAATCACACGATAAAACTGGTTTTAACTTTACCACCTTTTCCATGCGTCAAACGAAGACTAATATTGTGTTGCAAAAGGTAAATTCCACATACTACTTGAGAGTAACGCAAGATCACCAGTTTAGATGGAGAAACCCGCCCTTACTGTTCATCTTTTATGGTTCCATCTGTGCCGCTTACTCAAGGTTCCATACCTTCTTGATTATATTTCACTCTTTCACTGGTTATCAATTTCTCCTATACATCTCGACTACCCATCTCATAGCTATCTCTAGATTCATATGTGCCAATGCTCCATCTCATCGTTCGTGCCAAAAATCAGTCCATTGATTGTTTTTTCTCCAACGTTATCAAGTCAGTTTTCCCTCCTTGGTTCGACACAAAGTGCTTCAACCCACGCCTTCATGCCTTCTCTACTACTTGATTTTTATCAAATTGAACAGTCTTCCATTGCTATTGTGCCATCACAATTTCACTTCATTTTTCAATGCCAACTCCTCTCAACAGTTTATTGACTTATAGTTCTAAACACATAGTTTTCCACAATTTCAAAATCTGTGTCTTTAATTCTTAGTTCCTTATGCTTTATTTCAAAGATCGATCAAACCCAATTGCAATGCAATTATTCAAGTTTTCTTTAACGCTGCAGATTGTCTTCCTTTCGCTGTGCTATTTCTCACAAGGAATGTAATATCCCCTGAATTGCCTTCTAGGAAATCAACCCCATTTCAAAACACATCCAGTCAATTTCATACATCAATCTATCAACACTCAAAAATTTCAATTTGAATGTTATTCAATCACCCTTTTGTGTCATCGATCCTTGCAGTGATCGATGACTGCAAATCTTCTCTTAATATTTCTCAGAAATATGTAAGCCATAACGCATTCAACCTTAAAACACAATAATTAACATTGATTTCTCCCTTATATGAAGAGAATTCACAATCACATACAAGATCTCACCTTAAATCCCAATTACAAAGATTTAAACATACAATTTCTCAATCAATCAATGCGCATATACTTCCGAAAAAAATTCTTCCATATAAAAAATGAAATCACTTACAAAATTCTTCTTGTCTTGACCAGATATTCAAAATCAATTGGCTCTGTTCAGCTACCCGTAGGCTTACAGGAACTTTGGGTTTCCAAGCCTACTCTAACTCTATCTCTCTAGGTCTAAAGATCCTTTCTAAGGCCTTGGAGGCTTACATTTATACATAATATTAATGAATCGATTCAGCTCCCTTACAGCTTGACAAAAACTCTTGAAATTCTATAGTTCTAAATCTAGACTAAATCCCTAAATTTGCTGAAACTGATTATCTCTTCACATTCCCAGCTAATTAAATTCTCTCATGTTCTCCAATGATTTGATAAAATTTACAATTCCTCACTATATTTATTCAAAATACTAATAATTACATAAGAAATTAAAAACTTAAGGCCCCCCTATGTTTATTAAAATGCCAAGTATTTTCTTGGGCCTAATGCCCCTGCATCAAATATTATAATATATTAATATGAATATTAGAATTAATAATAATAATAGGGTTAATAATGTTTTTAATGCATGATATTAATAATAATTTGGCCCATGGTGTTTAAAAACCTCTTTTTTAAGTGTTTGTAAATATAAATAGGGTTACCTTTGGTTTATTTATATATTTTTTATTTATAATACCTCTTTTATTTACCATGGTATTTGACCCATAGGCTTGGTATATAATTAAATGTTGATTTCTAATCCCATTTGATATATTTTAATTTATTTACCATACCTCTTTATACCTCTTGTATATTTATTTATTTACCATAACTCTTTTATAAATATGGTTATTTTCCCATGGCATTTAGCCCATGGTATTAAAATGATATTTTTCCCATAGGATTCACCTAAATAAGACCTATCTTTTGAGTTTTCTTAAATATAAATAGGTTTATGGAGTAAATAGAAGAAGAGGATTTATTTATTTACCATGCCTATGGAGTAAGTATAAAAATAAGTTTTATTTATTTATATTTTAAATTTATATTGTTTTTATACATAATAATAATTAGATTTATATATAAATAGGACTGAGATTAGATTAAAAATGTTAAATGTCAAATGCTACATGTTGGGCCAAAATTGTAATCTACAGATAAATTACGCTTCCCTAGACAAGTGTTAGTCTAAAATAATAGGTGAAAGACTATACAACCATTTGTCCTAACTGAGAATAGATGCACAGAGAGGATTGAAGGCTTACTTGTTCAGTCGCTTCCAAATGGCTCCTTCTGTCGCTTCCACTGCAACTTCAAATTCAAGCGGTTTGTTGGCTGAATGCTTCCTGCAAGAAAGAACACTGAAAGAGAAGAAGATTCAATAATATAGATATCTATTCAAGCTATTTATCTAAATCAGTAAAGCATAAACTACATTCATCAACCAAGATCTTACAATATGGAAAATTAAATTTAACATAGATGCATATAGGGAAAAATAAGAGGTACTCTTTATTGATGATAGAAGGAGAGGTTACAACCTAGTGACTGATTTGAAGTGACCTTCCAGCAGATTTTCCAAGTCTCATCAAAGCATAAATCTCTCCAACAGAAGCTCCACAAATCAAACTCTCAATTGAAAATTCTCCAGCATTTCTCTACTCAAATTCTTCCTCTTCAAACACTTAGATCTGTGTTCAATTTATAGATGAACTGTAAGTCGTTTTGCAATAAATATCTTTCCAAAAATAGGAAATACATGTTTCCAGTCATGTAGATGTCAAATGGACTCTTGGATCCAAAGCTTGACACATGTGAAATCTTCTAGAAGGCACTGGCCAAGTGGAGATTCCGGAACAATGAGAATTTCACTCCCAATGTGACCAACACACCTTTTAATGTCGAGAAGTGCTCTGTAGAGAAGCCTTGCATGGGGATACCTGCATATGCAATGCATTTATGCCCCTTAGAGCCTACGTTGGTGAGCTCTAATATGTTATGCAATAATCTTCAAACCATGGAAACCCTTGCTTGATGAAAGTCTTGTTTGATTTATGTTGTTTCTTGTTTTAGAGCATATAGCAACTGAGATGATAGGGAATGATAGACCCTTGATCATTGGTCCTGGAGATTATGCCTAGTTAACCAGGTCATTGGGAATGGAGCCCAAATTGACCTATAATAATTTCCCCCTAAAGCATGAAATCCAAATAATAAGAACATTTGATTGAGATGCTTTACACTGCGATAAGCCTGGAAACAAAGTGGAATGGTCACCTGTATCAATATTACAATACATTACATCATGATATATCCTCTATTGATCATAATTGCTGAGGGTAGGCATTCCCATAGTCAGCACATAAACAATCTAATAACATGTACATAATTCAGAAATTCGTCTACATTGGAATGTTGCCCAAATGTAGACATGCCTACAGATATAGGCCCATGTTTGAATGACAATCTATATGTAAGGTCACCATACAGATGATGTGTACAACAATCCTGAAATCACAGCCCGGATTGTTGAAACTAGATCCAGAGTCTTCTTATCTCATTCACTCAATCATTCAGCTACAAGTCTAGCCATGCGAATATATGATTTGTAGTCGAACATGGAAAGACATCATTTGATTACTAGCCAATAATGTGAGTTGTTAACAAACATAGGAGAACCACCATTAATGTCAATGGCCCTCAAGGTACTGCAGTACATTTCATAAGGCGTGAATAGATGATTTGATGCCAAACGCAAAACAAAACCTTTCGGTCAAAATTTCGGAAGCGAGGATCTTGTCGATGCTGTAACAAGCCTCATGGTACTATTATATGATGTTTCTAAGTGAACTTCCTAGATATTGATTTTTCGTCGACAGGAAGTCACCTTATTGAAAAAATGGAGTTACCAATTTTTGAGACAAGGGTATGACTTGATATAGCAATTTTTCAGGGATGACGGTCATGAAAATGAAGGTTTACGAGTATTGTAGAAGGATGAGTTCTTAATCACTGGATGACTTCTCTTGAACATATCGGCGACACTGTGATGAGTTGGCAGCATTGACCAAAAACCGAAGTGAAGGTATGATGAACCATAGGTGTGAATGAACTGTTAAGATGATTACCCAACCCAAACAGTCACATATATGGAGTGAAAGAAGTGTCATGTTCAAGAGCCACTTGCTACCAAAAATAAACTTTGCTTACTTTTCCCAAATTTTTCCCCGGTCATTTTTCGACCAGTACCTCTTTATTTTTTAACAAGCTTGAGGAGGATAACATTTGCTTGACCTATAATTCAACCCTTCGGGTGAATAAAGTATCACTATTTAATAATTTAACGAGTCTAGTGATGAATGAAACTCAATTCTTTCCATGATCGACAAGGCCGTCGCTATTTTTTGTTTTAACGAGCTTAACGATAGTGATAGCCCGGTCCTTTTTCATGTTTAGAGAGTCTAAAAAGAGCACGAAAGAGAACTCCAAAAGTAATTTTTCATAAATTTGTCTCTTAGATTTGAAAAAGTGTAAAATAATATCTAAAAGAACCTCTTTGGTCATGTTTAACCAAGGTATTCCTTTTTCGTAAGTAATCCATCTCAGTTCGGAAAACGGTTAAACTTATACTGAGTAGATATCAATTAATTTACTTTAACGAGCTCGAAATGACAAGTGCTCGGCAATATTTTCACATTATCGAAGTATGAAAAGAGCTGAAAGAAGACTCCTGGGGTTCCGTTTTCACTGTTATCAAAGCTCGAAAAAGAGATAAAAGTGTGCTTCAAATCCTTTTTCATTTTTATCAAAGCTCAAAAAATAAGGAGAAAAAGTATGCTTTGTGGTAAAATCATTCTTGAAATAAATTTGCACAACTAATCTATTCATCAGTTGTATTTCATGTTCATAAAAACATCAAATGGATTAAAAATACCCATTTCATGATAAAAAACATAATAAAACCATAGTCATAGAAATAAATTTAACTTGGAAGTAATTAAACAACTATATAAAGTAGTTTCACTATTCATTTTTACCATTCCATAGTTACCATTTGTATTTTGGAGCTCTGAGCCTGATTTTTCCCCTGAACTTCAGCTGTTGATTTCATGCATTTGGTAAGAATGTTTGGAATGCCCCCTGCAAGAGCACATGCCAAATGCCCCCTACAAGAGTAGGTGCCCCTCAAGCTTCATTTCATTCACCTAAGTAGATTACTGGTTACTAATAGCTGGATGGAATGAAGGTTCATTATAGGGGAGGATTTGTTTCATTTTTTAGCAAGTTTGACACACAAAAAGAACTATGCTCATGACCTATTTCATTATTTAGTGAGGTTGACATAGTAAAAGAACTTTCCTCAAAGGCACTTGTTTCATTTTTTAACGAGGTTGACACAAGAAAAAAGAATTATCCTCATAGACACTTGTTTCATTTTTTAACGAGGTTGACACAAGAAAAAAAATCTATCCTCATTGTGCAGTTGGAGTAGTGAGTGTGTGTTGGAAAATACATAGTCTAACAGAATCATCATTTAAGGAGTTTGATGAGCACCATAAATGATAAGTTATAACATGCGTTGACAGGTATTCTCCAAGATTTTCATTAAATTTAGGAATGTCGAAGGGTAACATATGTGGTATCACCAGCCACTAAGGAGAGGAACCAAATAGGATTCCAGAGGATGGCATAGGTGAAGTCAATGGACAAAACATCAAAGATGAAGCAACAACAGATGTTTTCGCAACTGAAATAGATGGTTTAGTCTGCAATTTTATCTCATCGATGGTCAAATGACCCAATGTTTACCCTATATAATATACGGGAACTGATAGTGAAATAGGATCAACAAAAGAAGAGGAAGGTGATTGAGGAAAAGACTCATACAGGTAAATCTCCTACCGTAAATGAGTTGGAGTTAAAGGGGCTTCGTCTTGTGATATTTATTCAATCAAAATAAAACTAGGAGGAAGAACTTCGACGACATGCCCAAAGTATGTTTCAAGTGGTTGATTGCATGATATGGGAGACTCAATAGCTACAATAGATTGTGGAGTGACCAATACAGGAACAACTTTCAGTTCTTCGACTTTGGGATCAATATTTTCTCCACTTAGGGAAGATATCAACTAAAATATAAGGGGATGATAGAACCTATTTCATTGGTCCAGGGGATGATGTCCAGTTTGACCAATAGCAGTTTCCCCTAAAGCACAATGGGATCTAGATCAACTTCCAGTTAAACAACATCGGGTTCGCGAGGTATGGTCTCATAGATTGGATGGATTGTGACCACAGGTAGCTATGAGGACTCTATCTTGACAACAGTAGACAAACAAGGACTTTTAGAAACAACTTGTGCTGACTCTGGTATATGGGAAGATTATGCTTCACCAGAGGTACTGATGGTACTGGTTTCGGTAGAGCGATGTCTACACAAACAATAGGGGAAAGGATTGCGTTATTCCACGATTACTGATTTATTTTATCCAAAAAAAAAACAAAAAGAGGGTAATGCTAGGCAAAAGGGTTTACCAAGAAACTATGAACTGCAGAATACCTCCTGGCGAACCAAGAAGTACGGGCAGGTAATCTCCCCGAATGTTATGTTTGGTCTATCACAATTTCAAGGTAGCTAACTTGGTTCACTATGGATGGATAGGACCTAAAATTTTTCCTCCCAAATATACCCGAAGGTACGTGGAGGCCCAAGTCCGTATTAGCGTTGTCTGATGAGAAACCGCACAGTGAGAGCACCCCTTTATAATTATCATATTGTGACACCGCCCGATATACCCGAAATTACGAGGACGAGCTACGATCTACTTACATATGTGGAGTGAGGTATCACACTTGGAATGTATTGCAGACAAGTTAACGACAGTTGCTATGTTTTACGACGCTAGAACACGTCTCTAGCCTAGACCTTTTAAATATTATCGTTATGGTTCCAATGCATGGTTAAGTAAATTGAGATTAATTTATGTTGATCTTGCTTAAAAATTTTCCTTTCAAAGTTTCACCACGATGATGTGTATGAAATTCCTAAAATGCAAGCTAAGAATGATAAACAATCTTCCACTTTCAGCTTTATCAATGAAGAACCTAGCTACTAAGGGAAGAAAGAAAATATTTTGAGAGAAAACAAATCAATGAACACAACAAATCAATGAATCTCAAACTAAATGCAGATTTCCTAATGTTCTTTTTGCAAAAAACACACAATCCTACATGCAAATGCAAGTTTTTCTTTTCAGTTTCCTTGATGTTATGAATGAAAAAAAGAAACTAGGTGCACTAGCTCAATAATTCAAATGCTTTTTACTTTCTAGAAATGAAGAATACAAATGATAATTTCTCTTTTGAAGAAAAAACGAGGATTTCAACAACAATTTCTCCTATCAAGGAAATGAAGATTTTTTCCGAAATTTACTATTTCGAAAGCAAATGATTCTTAATGCGACCATAAAAAATACTTTGAAATCAACTTGTCAATGATAAAGAATATTTTTTTTTAAACAACATAGAACAAATTTTCTGTCAAAGGAGAAGAAGTATATAGAGTTACTGGTCAATTGAGCATTAAAATTTTTAGAACACAACAGCAAACAAAACTGAAGCAAGTTGCAAAGTTGGATTCAAGGGAATTTGGTCACTTTCAGGAGCCAACGTAGTCTCCAAAGGGAGACAGTGCTCTGCAACGAAGACTTGTATGGGAGACACTACTTTGCAAAGCACTATGTCTTGTCTAAGGGTGCATTGGGCGCAGTAAACAAAGAAAAAGCTATTGTTTAACTCACTTCCTTTGCAAATTAAGCTCTGAAAAATTCTAATATTTATGTGAAAGAACTACTGGGTGGATAAACAAAGCAAATCAGAGGCTCTAACACCTAGAACTAAGAGAAATTCTCCCCAATGGAGTCACCAGTTTGTTTGGCCATAATTGTAATCTACGCATAAATTACGCTTCCCTACACAGGTGTTAGTCTAGAACAACGGGTGAAAGACTATACTACCATTTCTCCTAACTCAGAATAGATACACAGAGAGGATTTGAGGTTTACTTATTTAGTCACTTCCAAATGGCTCCTTTCGTCGCTTCCATTGTAGCTTCAAGTTCAAGCGGTTTGTTGGCTGAATGCTTCCTACAAGAAAGAACACTGAAACAACAAAATATGCAATAATATAGATATGTATTCAAGCTAGTTAGCTAAATTAGTAAAGCATAAACTACATTCATCAAACAAGATCTCACAATATGGAAAATCAAATTTAACATAGATGCATGTAGGAAAAAATAAGAGGTACTCTTTATTGATGATAGAAGGAGAGGTTACAACCTAGTGACTGATTTGAAGTGACCTTCGAGCAGAGTTCCCAAGTCTCATCACAACATAAATCTCTTCAGCAATATCTCCACAAATCAAACTCTAAATTGAAAATTCTCCAGCATTTCTCTACTAAAATTATTCCTCTTCAAACACTTAGATCTATGTTCAATTTATAGATGAACTATAGGTTGTTTTGCAATCAATAGCTTTCCAAAACTAGGCAAGACATGTTTCTATTCATGTATATATCAAATGGACACTTGGATTCGAAGCTTGACACATGTGAACTCTTCTAGAAGGCACTGGCCAAGTGGAGATTCTAGAACAATGAGAATTTCGCTCCCAATGTGACCAAAGCACCTTTGAATGTCGGGAAGTGCTCTGTACAGCAGCCTTGCATGGGGCTACTTGCATATGCAATGCACTTAGGCCCCTTAGAGCCTGCGTTGGTGAGCTCTCATATGTTATATAATAAGCTTCAAACCATGGAAACCCTTGCTTGATGAAAGTCTCGTTTCATTTATGTTGTTTCATGTCTCAGAGCATATAGCAACTGAGATGATAGGGAATGATAGACCCTTGATCGTCGGTCCTGGAGATGATGCCCAGTTAACCAAGTCATTAGGAATGGAGCCCAAATTGACCTATAACACTACATTTACCTTTACATTTACATTTAAGCTTACATGTTTACTTGTTTATGTTTACGTTTTTATGTGTTTGCGTGAGATATACCTCGATGCAATAAATATAATTGTGGCAACATTTAAACTAGCACACCTATACTTTCAGATTTCAAATTTATTTTCTCACACACACACACACACAAATATATATATAGATATATAGAGATATATATATATATATATCTGTGTGTGTGTGTGTGTGTACACACACACACACACATATATATTATTATTTTTTTCTTTTTAAAAGGAAAATGGAAAATGACATGATAAAAATAAGTTACACCATTTTCTCCATCTCAGGACTGCTTACTCGAGTGAGATGAAAATAATTTGCAGATCCATGTGCCTTCTCCTTGGGCTATGGAGTATTTTCCGTGAAAATCACACTTGACGGTAAAACTTAAAGAAAAATGAAAAATTACAGTGAACCATGGGGGCAAGCAATTTTAGTATTGAATATAATGTTTGAGGTATTTCCCATTGATCGGAAATGAAGAATATTGTCCTTCCAGGTGTTGAAAAATAACACTATTGTTAGCCCTTACTTATGCTATGTTGAATGACCCCAACCACAAATTGTCAAATTTCCCATGTTTGCCTCTTTCCTCTCTTCTAGTATCCAATATTAAACCTAGATCACCTTGTCTATAGTATCTTTCTCTAGCCTTTTTTTCAAATAAAATTTTCAACTTATTCTAATATTGACGAAGTTTGAATTGAACTTCATCTCTGTCTCGTTTTAATCCAATTATTTGATTGATTTTCCTTGAAAAATCATCAGCTTCCTCATATGATTCCAGAAAAAATTTCATAATTGGAAATGCGAGTTGTGTGGGGAAAATTGTTTCAGTTCCATAAACAAGTTGGCAAGGAGACTTGGAATTATATCTTTTAGGTGATACTTTGTTTTCCCAAACTGCATATTTGATATGACTATCCCAAATCCTCTTATGATCTTCCAATAATTTCTTGATGACTTTAACAATACTTTTGTTTTATGATTCTGCTAACCCATTACCTTGAGGGAAATATGGTGTAGTACGATGTAATGCAATCTAGTATTTCTAACAAAACTCTATCATTTTAATACTACTAAAACTTTGTTTATTATCCGTAACCATATTTTGTGGACAACTAAGACAATATATTTTGTTCAATGGATTTGATGACAACTGTATTTGTTTCATTTTTTCAGGAATTGCTTCTATCCACTTGGTGAAGTAGTCTTAGTAGTTAGAACCCATATCTATTGGTTGCTTGAAGATGGAATTATTTCACCTATGAAATCTAATCCCCATCGTAAAAAGGGTTCTTCAATTAACACTAGAACCAGGGTTAGTGCTCGTAATTTATGGTTTCCAGCAAATATGTGATATGGAATGCAGCTTTTCACTTTAGCTCCAACTTGTGAAAATAATTTAAGCCAATAAAAGCTTGCTCTCATAATATTGTAGGAAGTTTCCTTCCAACCATAATGTCCTCCAAAAACACCTTCATGAAATTGTTTAATAACTCCTTCCGTTTCACTTTCAATTGGACATAATAAAATGATATTCAAAGAATCCTTATAATACAAATTGGAATTTATGATACAATATTCCATGGCTTTCAGTATAAGATATATAGATTGATTCATTGCGAATTCAAGAGGATAATTTAGATCTTGAAGAAAATTCATTGTCTCTATACCAATCTAAAAGTAGAATTTTTTCATCAATGTGTAAAGGAAGAGAAATGAGATCTGCATTGGAAGAAGGTTCTTGTGGATTCTTCTATCTTGAACTTTGAGAAGGTTCTTTTGGATTCTTCTCACTTAAACTCTAGTAATATTTTTCTAAAATTGAACAAGAAAATGCACCACATACCAGTGTGGGATTCCAATCACACACAAGTGAGGAATTCATTGACACATTAGTGCTAAATGTGGGAATCTATTTTTTAAATAAATTGGACAATAAATTTTAATCTTATCTCATAACAACTTGTAATAGTTAACTAAGTGTGATAGACTTAGTTATATCAAGAATTTCGAGTTGAGGGTCAAAGGTGAGGCATGTAGAGTGATTCTATTATTTACAGGGTCTAGCTGCAGCTGTAGCACTATTGTGGTGTGAGTGAAAACAGTTAACTAAAATTATTTGAAATAAAATCATTTTAACTAGTTCTAAGTGAGTGATGAGCTAGTGGAAGGTCAAGTGAATTAAACTATATTTAATTCACAAGTAGTGATCTACCAAATAACTGATGATTCACTATTAATAGGTGCATGCATGTCAATTATAATGACAACGGAGTAGAGACAAAGATTAAAGGTAAGTAAACTATTAGTTGTATTATTATAAAATTTCCTGAGCAATTATAAAGCCACAAGATGCCCATGATCGATTGTGTTTTCAAGGAAGGTTGGAATTTCTATTTAATAGGAATAATTTTTCCTAGGCATTGTGTGAAAAAGGAAAGATGAAGGTGGGCAAGAAATTGGCTATGTATTGGTCCAATTTTTCCAAGATTAGTGTGAGATGATTGGTAGAGTGTATGAGGTTCTTGTGACCACACATGCATTGTATTTTTTCATGATTCCTTGGCTTATTATATAATAAATATAGAGAACTTTTGAGCAGTTTCTTTCCCTAGGAAAATCTTGTGTTGTGTGATTGATTTACTTATTTCTCTTACCTACATGAGATTGAACGATCGTGATTTATATGCCACAAATATTGTAAAAGGATGTTTTAGTACATTGATTGATCAGATTTAATCCTGCGGTGTAATTTCTACATGGTGTCAGAGTGCCAAGAATCACAATAGTGGAAAAGAAATTGAGTTTGCGTTGAACAGTATTCAAATTTTCACATACATTATTTGGAGCTAGAAGCTAACCAGGATGTCTTTCACAGGCTTGAGACTCAAATATGCACTCGAGGGAAATTTGAGCTATATTGGATGGAAGGACAGGATGGAGGCAGTATTGAAGGATAATGGGTGGAAGGAGTTCATTGACACTGATCTTCCTAAACCCAATTAGGAAGATACTACACAACATGAAGCATGGAGGAAGAATGTCGCAAACGCTAGGAGGATCTTGTTAGAGGGAGTTCGAGATCATATTTTCTAGAGTCTCCATGGAAACGAAACTCCATATGTTATGTGGAAGGCCTTGACAGATCTGTTTCAAAGTAGTAGTGACCAAAAAAATTTGGTACTCAAGGAAAAGCTCAAGAAAATCAAAATGGAGAAGGGCGACACAATCCAAAAATAATTCACCAAGTTCACTCAATATCGAGATGAACTTGGAAGTGTTGGGATTACTTTTGTTGACGATGAATTGGTGAGTCTAGTGCTTCTAGACCTTCCTAAGAGATGGCATAGTTACAATGAATCTATGAATGGGAGGTAGAATTTACCATATTGGGAAGAACTCTGGTCAGATTTGGTACAAGAATAGTTTCAGCGGAATACGAGGGATGGATCCTCATCCAAGATAGATGATGAGAAAAATTGTGCCTTGGCTGGTAAGGCAAAGAAGGGGAAGGGGAAGAAGTACCATTCAAAATCTAAGACCGAAAAATAAGGCAAGAAGTGTGACATGTAAAACGTAAAAAAATTTCATTGTCATGATCATGGACATTATGCCACAAATTGTCCACAAAAGAAGAAGAAAAACAAGAAGGATTCGAGAGCTGCAACGGGTGAAGCTTTGGCCTCACATTTTGAGTTGGACTTATCTCTCATCGCATGCATGGTGTCAACTATGATGGGATCTATGTGGTACTTGGATAGTGGAGCATATTTCCACATGACAGGAAACAAAAAACTATTTAGTAGCTTCGAGGAGAAGGATATTCATATGCACATTGAGATGGGTGATGATGGGAGGTATAGTGATACTAAGATTTGTATAGTTACTTTCGAAAGAAAGTCATGTAAAAATTTCATATTAAATGATGTCATGCATGTACCAGGCTTGAAAAATAATTTAGTTTCTATTGCTATGTTGGAGGATCTTGGAGAAGATGTGGTTTTTAGTGAGGGAAAGGGGTTCCTTTGTCACAAATACATAGGACAGGTAAAGAAGATTTGGGTTCATGTGAAGAACCTCTACAAACTTGATGTAGATGGCTACACAACATTGAGGAGTAAATCAAGGGAGGTGGTGAGCCAAGATATAGGTGAGTTATGGCACATGATATTGGTCCATCTACACCACAATGGTTTGAGGATCATGCAACAAATTTTTATAGGTATTCAAAAGGGTACTCTTGTGCAGATATACACATGCAATGGATGTACCATGGGGAAGTATACTAAGGCCACCTTTCATGAGAAGGAGAACCAAGAAACAATAATCCTTGGGAGAGTTCACTCAGATGTGTGTGGACCATTCTTTACAGCTTCCACAAAAAAGAACATGTATTATGTGATTTTTGTTCATGATTTGTCTAAAAAGTGTTGGATCTTCTTTCTGTAGAAGAAATATCAGATGTTCTCCAAGTTTTGTGAGTTCAAAGCACTGGTAGAGAAAGATACAGGGAAGAAGGTGAAGGCTCCAATGAGCGACAATGGTGGTGAGTATATCTCTAATGAATTCAAGAACTTCTACGACAAAGAAGGAATTCAAAGAGAAATGATTGCACCTCATAACCCCCAACAGAATGGGGTTGCAGAAAGAAAGAATAGAACAACTGTAGGGGCAACACGAGCTGTGTTACATCATCAAGCCGTAACATTGCGTATGTGGGTAGAAGTATACAACACAACTGTATTTGTGCATAACTGTAGTCCTCATCAAATAATTTTCATGAGTACACAAGAAGAGGATTTTTCAGGTAAGAAACCATATGTTTCATAATTTAAAATTTTGGTCTCATTTGTCTATTTCCATGTGACCAAAGATGTCAGGAAGAAACTAGAAACAACAATAAAGGTTGGGATATTTTTTCAGTACATTGATACTCCCCACAACTATCAGTTGTAATTTCTGGCTAACACGATGACAATTGTCAAGGGAAATGTTAAATTTGATGAGGAGAAAGCCATGTGATTTTCCCTTGAGAGGGAGATTGACTTGCATGCAGATGAGGAACTCTTAGTTCCAAAGGATGAACCTCAAAATGTGGAGAAGAAACAAGAAAAGGATCATGGAGTGGAAAAAACCACTCATTCAAGTCCATCCACTAGAAATGGTAGGAACTGAACCAGAGAGGCTGACAGATTGATGATAGATGTGAGAGACTCTGTAGGTGCACCTACATCAACACAGCAAGAGAAGGTCCCCACACAAGTATATTGGATACATGGCTCTTATGAGTGAGTGTATTGTAACAGAACCATCCTCTTTTAAGGAAGTAGTGCATCATCCAACATGGGTTGATGCCATGGTGTAGGAGTATGACTCCATTATCAGAAAAATTGCATGGGAAGTGTTAGCTCCTTGTAATTTCAGAAGATTGGTTAGACCAAAAATGCAGAGAAAACACTTGAAACACTTTGGGATTCTAGGATCTATCCCTCTTGAATCCGAAGAGGGATCTCTCGAATAAGTGTAAATATTGATTTATCTTTAAATTTTTTTGGGTAATGATATTAGGCTAGTTATGAATACCGAGGGTTTTTGTTTATTTTGGATGGTTGAGCATGATTATTGGTTGAGTGGAAAGTCCTAACATGGAAAGAGTTTCAAAGGTGTGAAGTTGTAAGCAATCAGAACAAGCTTCGGCTGATTAGATAGATATAACACTAGTTTTTAGTCCATTGGGCTATGGAGTCATAATAGGTCTTAAATTGTGCAACAATTCAAGAGTGATCCAAGGGGAAATTCATATATATCACAAGATATTTGAGATTAAATGATGGGATGGAAACAATAAAAGTGTTGGAGGGGTGGAAACAAATAATAATTTCAACTAGGATTTATAGTTTGTCCGAACAAGAAAAGACTTTCAAGTAACTGTTTAAAACCAGCCAAGAATAGGGCTAACCATAAATTTCTTGGGCAAGTTCGTATTAAAGAAACTTAATTGACAAAAAATCCAGTAATCCACATAATTACCTTCAGAAGGGATGAAAACACTTAAGAGAAACAAAGTGCAACTTAAGATCAGTTAAGATACTTTTAAATCTAGACTGCTTTCAGCAAACACTGAGGGAAACTTTCAGAATTTACCTTTGGAGAAAGAAGCTAGAAAACAGGGCACACCATCACTTTTCTAGTATAACTTTACTAAGAAGATAATGAAAATAGCATTCAAGAATAATGTTTAAAGTAAACAATAGGACAAGGGAATGCCAGCATTCCTATCTGCTTGACTGTATTGAATCATTCTTAAACACACGATTTAGAGGAAAACATTGAGATAAAGATTATCAGTCGGAGAAGGATACTGTAAACAATAAATCCTAACTCTATGATTTTTGTTCTTTATCAGAGAATAAATGGACAATATGTCATACACAAAAGGAAAACAACTACACAGAAATGAGCACTTCACCAGTGATATATACCAAAATCCCAAGAAACAACTTGTTATTGATGTCAAACCAGTTATAGTCTTCAGGTCCAATGTTTCATTTCAGCAATCATCTTCACTTCTCAGCCTAACTATTCGATCACAAACAAAGCTTCAAGAGCCTTTGAACACTATTTACATGTAGAAGTTTCGAGCACAAGTATATTTCAAAGTTCTGCAACCAACATTGTTTCATCTTCTACAGAAGTATTTATAGAAGAAATGAGGAGGTGGGATGGGATAAAAGATCCTCAAGGTTCAATTAATACAGGTTAATACTTCTCGGCCTTTGAGGGGCTCAATGGAGAAGTTTACAGATATTCCCTCTGTATTAATTGTTTTTCATTTAAGAATTAAGTTCGGTGGGATGATTTTGTTGACTTTTAGGCTCTATGTCATCTTGTAATAACTTTGCTGATATTTTTGCAGTAAATATTTTGTCTTGAATTAACTGTTCGGCTGTCGTGAGGCAAATATCCCTTTTTCTGGTCATTACTCGGCCTCTATTGAATGTTGTGAGGCTATAGGTGGCATTAGGTAGCTAAGAGGAATCAATTAGCCTCTGATGTGGCAGTGGAGGCATCCTCTATCTGATAAATATTTTTGATTTGCCTTTAATTGTGTTTAATTTAGTGGATTAGGCTTTTGATTTTCTATCTTAGTAGTAATCCATCCAAATTGTGTAAACCAGCTTTAATTCTTCATTTCTGGTTTTGCTTGAATCTTCATATCGATACTATTTATCTTCTTTAACTTTGTTGTGTCTTGTTGATGTGCAGGTGTACAAAGGGTTCATATGGCATTAGTGCCCATGATACACTGATGAAATGTGGTGTCGAACCCTTTATATGGCTTTTCTTTTATGAACAAAGGCATGGGGGATCGTCGTCCCCGGCCTTTGGTTTTCCTTTAAGATAATGGAAAAAACCTTTGAAACTTGCACAATACAATAAAGTTAATAAAATCCTGCGTATTGGGTAAAACTACTTTAGGGGTTGCAGTTAGGAGCATGAAAAGCATCCAACGATGGAGATTCGCTTACGGGGGTCAAAGGAGGCAGTTTGGAAGATGGTGGGAAAAGTTAAGTCAGATCCGTCGATCTCGCAAAGATCAACGGTCAGGAGCGACTGGGGAATTATAATGGAGAATGGCTTCTTTATAAAGAAACGGACGAAATACAAAGAAAATAGGCGATAAAATCCTTTGGTGGAAGAAATGTATTTTGATGAAAATTGGGGTTTCGTGGATGATCGTGGGCCATTGGATGAGATTGGCCCATGAGATCAACAATGGAGATTGGTCTACAAAGGTCCTTGGAAAAGGCAGAGGGCGATAGTGTAAAGGCTAGATTGAATCTGAGCTATTGATATGCATCGAGCAATGGCGGGGAGTGCACGTGATAAAACACAATGAAAAAGGGGAAAGCGGTTTCGGGAGGAGAAACCAGCAGTATCGCGTGGTGAAAAGGCGAGTAGGCGGTTTCATCTTTTCGAACGCGATACACGTTCCCACCGAACACGTGGAATTTCAATACTGCCTACATTGCGTAAATTTTAGGAATTAACGGTCGAGCATAAAGTTATGTGAAAACGCACGTCAACCGTCAGATCTAGGGTCTTAGATCTGACGGCTGTGGAAAGAGCGCGATAATAGATAGGTGTGCGGGCGATAACAGGTGGGGTAGGGGAAGGCGGTATTAACCTGGACCGTTGGATCAAAAGATGAATGGTGGTGATTAATTCTGGAGGTTGAATAAAATAAAATATGAAGCGGAGAAAAGGTCGGTAAGGACCATTGATCTGCAAAGATCAACAGCTGAGATTTGGCCTAAAAACATTATGAAGCGGGGCGTATGATTTTTAGCCAAGGTTGGGAGGATTGATCTGGTCTGTCGGATCTTGACACGTGGATGACCCAGATGTAATTGGAGCTTTTGCAATCGGCGGGGGGCATGGACAGAGGAGCACCGATGCGATTGACCGTGGGCCATCGATTTGCAGATCAGATCGATGGTGGAGGATGAATCGAAAGACCACCAATCAGAGGTGGTGAATAAAATAATAAACTGCACCAATGGAAATCTCCGATGCGATATAGCACTGGCCATTGATTGGTCCGGGATCAATGGTGGAGAAGAGCTCCGACCAATGAACGATGGGTCCCTTTATAATAATAAAAATGGTAGATTTTATTAAATACAAAGTTTTATTGGCTTCAGGGTGGGTTATTTATAATGCTAGTGCCCGATTGTGGGGCCGCCGATTTATATGGAAAGAAAAGGCTAGGGGCCTATATACAGAAAGGGCCAATCGACATCGAGACTTTTATGTAACAAAAGACTTGCGCTGACCACGAATGTCCCGATGCAATAAGCACTTTATGGATTTAATGCCTGGTTCTAGGGCGTGGGCATGTGGGGAAGTGGTTTAGGACTTAGCCCAAAGGGGCTTAAGCCTATAGTCAAAAAATATTATTTTTTATGAAATTTTCAAGGTTTTTTTGATGGATTTGGGGGTTTCGGTAAGGTTCAAAAAGGATTTTCAAACCTTACAAAAGGATTTTTATGAAGGGGAAAGGGGAAATAAAGAAAAATAGAGAAATTTTATGAGGAAGCAAGGAGGCAAAATGGAGGTTAATTTGAAGTGAAAGGAGGGGAAAAATGGGATTTTTGCAACAGTCTTTTCTTTATGAAAATAATAGATTTTCAACATTTTGAAAGGGAAACAACAATGAAGATTTTAAACAGAGGGCATGATTTATTCATAAGACTTCAAGAGATAACAATTTTTTGCAATAAAACTTGTTTCTTGAAGGCTCCAAAAATGATTTAGCCACCATTTGATATGACAAATTTTATAGGTGGCTAACAGGAAGTGGTCCCAAGACCAATGGGGAAGTCAGTGGCTTGATCCTGATGGATCTACAAGGTGAAGCAAGCAGCAAATGGGAGTGTGGAGAATTACAAGGCTAGAATTTTGGCCTGAGGATTCTCACAAGTGGAGGGGATTGAATATGAGGAGACTTTTGCACCTGTTGTAAGGTACTCATGGATTACATCCATCCCTGCACTCTCACCGTAGATGGGGTGGAATATACATAAGATGGAGGTAAAGACAACCTTAATCAATGGAGTTATTAAGGAAAAAGTGTACATTGAGTAGAAAAAATGTTTTGAAACCTTTGATAGGGAGTTTCCTATGTGCAGACTCAAGAGAGCACTGTATGGGCTGAAGCAAGCACCTCATGCTAAGTACACCAGGATCGACAACTATTTCAGTGGGTTGGGCTTCACAAAGAGTGAAGTGGATGCGAACCTATATCATATTGTGGTTGATGGTAAGATTTGTATTATTGTACTTTATGTTGATGATCTTATACTGACAGGTGATGAGTAGCTCATAACTTCTTGCAAAAAGGATCTTGCAAGAGAGATTGAGATGAAGGACATGGGGCTATTACATTATTTCTTTGGTTTGGAAATATGGCAAAGAGATGGGGAGCTATTTTTATTTCAGGGAAAGTATGAGAAGGATATTCTGAGGAATTTCCACATGGAGGGTAGAAAACCCATGGAGACACCTCTTGTAGGAAAATGGAGTAAGGAGGATGTCACTTCAGGTGAGGTAGTGGATGCTACTGTTTATAGGCAGCTTGTGGATTCACTTATTTTTTTTTTTGAACACATGACCATACATATTCTACATAGTTAACCATTTTAGTCAAGTTATGTTTAAACCTACCAAGGTATTTTGAAAGGCGGGGAAGCATTTGTTGAGATATCTAAGGGGTACTACAGAGTATGGATTATGGTACAGACAGACAAAGGGAGTGAAGATTCAAGGCTTCACTGATGTAGATTGGGTAGATAGTTATTCAGACAGGAAGATTACATCAGGGTGCATATTCAACATAAGATCAACAACAATTTATTTATATAGTAGGAAGCGAAGATCAGTTGCACTCAGTTCAACCGAGGCAGAGTACATCGCAGCTAGTCAGGTTTCATGCGAGGCCATCTCGATGTGGAAGATAATTTTTGGTTTTTTTGGTCATAATATGGATTCGAAAATGATACATTATGATAACCAGAGTTTCATTAAAACTCTTGGTTAATTCGATATTCCATGATAGGTCCAAGCATATTTATGTCCGATACCACCATCTCAGATATTGTGTTTAGAGGTGAATTATGTTGTTACAATACATTCCCACAGAAGATCAAGATGTAGATATCTTGATGAAGGCACCTACGAAGATAAAATTTAAATACCATAGAGGCAAGATCGAGGTAGCTGATAATCCCTTTCTTATTGAGAGGGGGTGTTGAAATTCAACAAGAAAATGCAGCACATACTAGTGTGGGATTTCAGTCACACATGAGTGAGGAATTCATTGACACATTAGTGCTAAATGTGGGTGTCTAATTTTTAAATAAATTAGGCAATAAATTGTAATCTTATCTCATAAAAACTTGTAATAGTTAACTAAGTGTGATAGCCTTAGTTAGCCCAAGAATTTCGAGTTGAGGGTCAAAGATGAGGCATGTAGAGTGATTCTATTATTTACAAGGTCCAGTTGTAGTTGTAGCATGAGTGTGGTTTGAGTGCAATTAGTTAACTCAAACAAATTGAGTTAAAATCTATTTAACTAGTTCTAACTGAGTGATGAGCTAGTGGAAGGTCAAGTGAATTAAAATAGATTTAATTCACAAGTAGTGATCTACCAATTAACTGATGATTCACTATTAATAGTTGCATGAATGTCAATTTCGATGATGACCTAGTTGAGATCACAAAGATTAAAGGCACGTAAAATATCAGTTGTATTATTAGAGAATTTCCTAAGTCCAATTATAAATCCACAGGATTCCCATGATGGATTGTGCAGTCAAGCAATGTTGGAATTCCTATTTAATAGGAATTGTTCTTCCTAGGGATTGTGTGAGTAAGGAAGGTTGACTCTTCCTAGGGATTGTGTGAGTAAGGAAGGCTGAAGGTGGGCAGGAAATCGGCTATGTTTTGGTCCAATTTTTCCTAGATCAGTGTGAGACGAGTGGTAGAGTGTATAAGGTTCTTCTGATTGAGGTGGATATTGGTTGCCACCCACCTATTCCACTTTGGGCCTCACTATTGTCTCTTTCAAATTTTTTTTTCACAAATTACTATTTTTAGCAATTTTTCGGGTCCTGAACTTACGGAGCCATTTTGAGGCCCCAAACGGAGATAGTATGCTGAAGTTACGACCCCGGGAAGTTGAAACACCAATTTACCGAAATGAGGCCCATAGTTTTGGCACTTCATCTCCTAGGGTTATGTTTTTTTACATTTAGAGTTCTCCATTATTTCTCTATAATAAATAGGCCCTTGAGCCTCATTGTAACATAGTTTATAGGTTTGTAGCTGCCACATCTATTCTCAGAGATTCGCTACCGTCACCCTAGCTATTTTATTTCCATCATGTTTGTAAACATATTTCTGTGATTTGATATTAATGAAATGAAGCCTTATTTCTATTGTATTTCTATGTTTATGGTTATTTCTGTATTCTATTGCATTCTTGCATAAATCCAGATCAGTGGTATCAGAGTGGTCTTATTTTTCTCTATCCTTCCTTTCATGTCCGCAACGAGGTCGAGGTATAAGGAGTTAGGGCTCGATTTTGTAGAAACTTTTCAAGATCAGCTTCACAAACCCTGATGAACACCCATGGGGAAAGAAAATAATGATGAGGGAGCAGGAGATCTTATCAAAATATTGCTTAAGGAGGCCCTTGAAAAACAAGCGAACGTGATGATGGAAAACTTTGCCCAGATCCTTCAATGACTGCCCACAGACGGTGCATCTGCATCCAGCAACCACTCTAGAGGTGCGACTCCCTTTAAGGTACAAGTAAAATTTGACATTCCCATATTTGAGGGTCAAATAGATGCAAATGCTGTAGATAGATGGTTGAATCTATTTAGAAGGATATTTATCGTTTCATGACTTTTCTGACCAGGAGAAGATTATTTTTTCACTCCCCAAAGCTACCCGCCATGTCAATGACTGGTGGGAAACCTATTGTGAGAAAAAGGATGAGACAAAACCCTCTATGTTCTCACCTGTACCCACTTGAAATTATTTCCAAGATGACATGAAGGAAAAATACTATCCTGTGGGGAGCTATGAGGACAAGTACATACAATGCACCACGCTACCACAAAAAATGGATTAAGATGTGCATGAGCTAACGAATTTGTTCCATACCCTGCACACAAAGTTGGGTATCAAAGATTCAGAGAAAAATTTGGTGCTAAATTATCATGGTTGTCTGCACAGATACATTCATGAGGAAATGGAGTTCCTTGACATCTCCTCGCTTGGTACGGCATACAGGTATGCTACCAATATTGAGCAGAAATTCAAACAGAAGAAGCGAGACTTTGGATCTCCAATCAAAAGAAAGGGAAAGGTGCCCCCAAGCTGCAGAACAAACGACAAAGCCAAGGCATGGAAGCCCAAGACAACCTTCCAAAGACACAAGCAAAGAACGACGTTGCAAATCCAAATAAGGACACGAGAAAGTGGCGTGAGTTCCATAAGAGCTCCATTGACAACACAAGTGAGTGTCGGGCCAAGCAGTTGCTAGTGGCTGAGATGAGGGCTTTTGAATCAGATGCATGATCCAACTCTGAATCAGAACCTGACAAGGGGAATGATAAAGGGAAGAAAATTATTGATGCAGAGCCCAACACCACTGTTTCCACTACGAATATCCAGAAGGAGGAACCAGAATATCTAGAGGAGGCAGAGCATCTCTTCCACTCCCAGATGTGGGTAAAGGGTTCCCCACTATGGTTCATTATCGACAATGGGAGCTAAAAGAACCTCATTTTAGTAGATGTCCTTAAGTGGTTGGAATTGCCAACCACAATGCACCCACAACCATACACCATCGGGTGGCTTCACCAAGGACGGGATCTTCACATCAGCCAGTAGTGCCACCTTCCCTATAGCATCAAGCCCTTCGTGGATGAGGTATTGTGTGAAATTTCTCCTATTGATGTTTCTAATGTATTATTAGGCCAACCATACTTGTGGAAGCGACATGTTGTGTATGAGTCCCAACCTCATGTTGTTATTGTTACTTTGGGAAATAAATTGTATAAAATACATGAGGTACCACCACCTCCCACTATCTCTTTGGTTACTGAAAAATAATGTAGTAAGCTCATTTCCCAAACTAGGAAATTTTTTTTCCTGATGATCCAGCCCCAGGGAAAGAAGAATACTGTGGAAATGAACTTTGGACATGGATCCTATGCACAACAACAAAAAATGGACAAGGTTGTGGAGGAGTATGGGGACATCTTCACCTCTCCCACAGGGGTGCCTCTACACTGTCAGGTCAAGCACCCATTTGACCTGACCCCAGATGCACTGCTACCCAATGGAATAATATATAGGTGCTTTGTTCTGGAGAATGATGAAATCAAGAGGCAGATTCAGGAGCTGCTGCGGAAAGGTCACATCCAGCCAAGTTCATCACCCTGTGGTAGCCCGATCGTGTTGGTACAGAAGAAGGATGGGACTTGGAGACCCTATATTGACTATCAAGTGTTGAACAAGATGAATTTTTGGAATAGGTACCCAATCCCATGGATTGATGACCTTCTGGACCAACTCAAAGGGGAAAAATATTTCAACAAGATTGACTTGAAGTCTAGGTATCACCAGGTACCAATCGAACCCTCTAATGTGTGGAAGACTACCTTTAAAGCCAAGGAGGGCCTTTTCGAATGGCTCGTCATGCCTTTCAGATTGAAAAATGTTCCTGCAACCTTCATGAGGTTGATGGATGACATCTTGCATCCATTCACCAACTCATTTGTAGTGGTATACTTGGATGAAATTCTAATCTTCAGCTAGACTTTGGAAGAGCACCTCCACCACATCCAAGAAGTCCTCCAAACACTGCGGAAACCCAAGCTGTGTGCCAATTTGGAGAAGTGCACTTTTGGCATGACCCGGGTTCAATATCTGGGATACATTATTGATGAAAGGGGGGTGCATGTGGATACAGCCAAGATTATATTCATTAGGGATTGGCCAGCCCCAACCACCCTAACAGAGCTTCACATCTTTCTGGGTCTTGCTAATTTCTACTGCAGGGTCATGTTGGGATTCTCTCATATCACTTGGCCCTTGAGTCAACTCACCAAGGGAGGAGCGAAAGAAAAATTCTATTGGTCAGAATCTCAACAAAAGGCATTCGTAGAATTGAATCATTGCCTCTATTTTTCCCAGTGCTCACATTACCAGACTTGCAACAACCATTTGATATCGAGACAGATGCCTTTGACTATGCTATTGGGATAGTTCTTACTCAACAGGGGCATCCAGTGGCATATAACAGTTAGACATTGTCCAACATAGTTCAAAAGTATCCCACTTATGGAAAAGAAATGTATTCCATTGTGCAGGCTTGTCGACAATGGAAACATTACATTTTTTGGAAGGAGACAATCATCCACATAGACCACCGACCCTTGTAGTTCATATAGACACAAGGGAAGTTGCAAAACGATCGCCATCAGAATTGGTCCACATATCTACAACACTTTCATTTGAACATCAAGTACAAGAAGGGTAGCACCAATAATGTTGCAGACTACCTCATCCAACCACCGATCGTTGCCATAACCAACGTTCTCAACTCTTGTGGGAATGAGACTTCTGATTGGCTGCTTCTCTATAAGAGCGATCCATAATTCAACTACACATGCAAGGCACTCTTGGGGGGTATGCAAGTTCCAAATTTTCACCTCCAATATGCACTATTATGTCACTTGGGACACCTTTGTGTTCCTTCAATCGAGCATGCCAAGATGATATGGGAAGCGCACTACAGTCAAGTCACTGGGCATTTTGGGGTCAAGAAAATAGTGGCAGTACTGCAAAAGTATTTCTATTGACCGAACCTTCGATAGGATGTCGGGAAGTACATCAGATCTTGCAGTGCTTGCACCATTTCCAAACCGGCCATTAAGAAGCAAGGGCTCTATACTCCACTACCTACCCCTAGTCGACCTTGGGAATCCATATCCATGGATTAAATGTCAGGCCTTCCTTTTACTAAGTATGGAAATGACCACATTTTCGCGGTCGTCGACAGATTCTCAAAGAGGGCCATTATGGTGCCCTACAAGAAGAATATCAGAGTAGAAGCCACTGCTAAAATATTCTTTGAACGAGTGTGGGTGCACTTTGGGATCCCACAGTCTATCATATCAGATTGTGATAGTAGGTTCCTCAGCACATTTTAGTCCAGCCTCTGGTCAATGTTGGACACCAAGCTCACCAATTCCACATCTTTCCATCCCCAAACTGATGGCCAGACATAGGTCGTCAACAGGATGATTGTACACATTCTGCGCATGTACAATTCAAAGCATCCACGCACATGGGATGAGAGCCTTCCCTATGTACAACACAGTTATAACCGGGCTCTCCACAACTCAACCATCCACAACCCCTTTCAACTGGGCTTGGGATTCTAGCCACTATGTCCCATTGACGTAACCATGCCATTTGAAACTACTCAGGCTAATTCAGCTCATGTCCAGTCTGAAGCTGAAAAAACAAACAACTTCATCGAGCACATTTAGCACATCCACCAATAGGTTCATGGCATATTGGACAGAGCCAATGCTAAGTACAAGCAATGACATGATCAACATTGGGTGCCACACAACTTACTGGTGGGTGAAAAAGTGTGGCTACATTTGCAGAAGGAGTGCCTCATTGGACCCCACCGTAAGATTTTCCCTCTCTAATATGAGCCATGCACCATCTCCAAGGCTATAGGGAATAATTCCTTCGAGCTCAATATTCCACCATTCCTTGGTCTACACCTAGTATTCAATGTAAACCGCCTTCATCCCTAATTTCCACCTCTATTGGACACCTATGACATTGCAGAAGAACTCACACCAAAAGAGTTAAACCCAGACTACATGGAACAGGCCACCACAGACTGTATCATGGACATGCAAATCAAGAAAACTCGCCGATAGAAGATCCAACTGTATCGGGTTGTCAAAGCTGGCCAACTCCTGCACCAAGGCAAGTGGTTCAGCAGGGACCAAGTTCAACAGAAGTTTCCTCATCTCATGGAGGAACTCAATGCAATGGGGACCATTGCTTCCTAAGGGGGGAGGAATGATCCAAGTGGATATTGGTGGCCACCTGCGTATTCCACTTGGGGCCCCACCATTGTCTCTTTTAGTTTTTTTTTTCACAACTTACTATTTTTAGCAGTTTTTTGGGTCCTGAACTTCTGGAGCTGTTTTGAGGCCCCAAACAAAGAGAGTATGCCGAAGTTACATCCCCAGGAAGTTGAAACACCAATTTACTCAAACGAGGCTGACAGTTTTGGCGCTTCATCTCCTAGGGTGAGGTTTTTGGACGTTTAGAGTTCTCCATTGTTTCTCCATAATAAATAGGCCCTCGAGCCTCATTGTAACATAGTTCAGAGGTCTGTAGCCGCCACATATCTTCTCAGAGATTCGCTACCAGCACCCTAGATATTTTATTTCCATCATGTTTGTAAGCATATTTCTGTGATTTGATATTAATGAAATGAAGCATTATTTCCATTGTATTTCTATGTTTATGGTTATTTTTGTATTATGTTGCGTTCCTGCATAAATCCTGATCATCTTGTGAAAACACATGCATTGTATTGTTCCATGATCCTTGGCTTATTATACAATAGAGATAGAGGGGTTTTGAGCAGTTTCTTTCCCAAGGAAAATCTTTTGTTGTGTGATTTATTTATTTCTTTCTCTTACTTGCATGTGCTTGAGTGATTGTGATCTATATTCCACAAATATTGTAGAAGAATTTAGTATCTTGTTTTAGTACATTGATTGATCAGATTGAATCCATTGGTTTAATTTCTACAGGTTGTTGTGGATTCTTCTCACTTGAAATCTACAAAATGGTATTGATTCCAAGAACCTTACAATTTGATTCAGCCAAAAGTTTAGCTAAACCTTGTCCTTTTACCAATTTGGTCGGTCCAATATCTAGATCAAATTCAAGTATCTTTGCATTCCATCTTCCTCTCTTTCCATATGTATTAGGTTGTGTTAAAACTGTCTTTACCACATTATTTAAAACATAGGAAATAATAGGAGAATGTAAGACATAAATCCTGAATGCTTTCAAAGCTTGTACAAGGGCATAAGCTTGTTTTTCTACGATGACATGTCTCAATTCAACATCTCTCATCACCTTACTAAAAAAGGATATTGATTTATCATATCCATCATAATTTATTTTTAATAGAAAAAAAACTAAGGTATTGTCAAAGGCAAAAGAGAATATACTAAAAGGTTTGGACTAATCAGGACTAGCTAGTATCGGGGCTTCATAAATGGCCTTCTTGATTTGAGAAAATGATCCAAATTTATACAAGAACACAATAGAATACACATTTAACCATAAACACAAATATGTAGTAGAAATAACACTTAATTTCATTAATATCAAAGAACTGAAATTTGCTTACAGACAAAATAGAAATAAACTAGCTAGGACATTGGTAGCTTATCTCTGAGAAGAGATGTGGCAGCTACTGGCCTCTGAATTGACTTAAAATGAGGCTCTAGGGTCTATTTTTTATTTAAAAATAATGGAAAACTCTAAACATCCAAAACCCTAACCCTAGGAGATGAAGCGCCAAAACTATGGGCCCCGTTTGGGTAAATTGGTGTTTCAACTTCCTGGGGATGTAACTTTGGCATACGATCTTCATTTGACGCGCTCAATAGCTTGTTAGAAATATATATCCAAGGAGTACAAATTTTGGTGCAAATAAGTTAGGCTTGGTTTCTCTCAGTCTTCCCAAAAAAAATTGTTTAGGGCCTCAAAACGGCTCTAGAAGTTCAGGACCCGAAAAACTGTCAAAATAGTAAGTTGTGCCAAAATTAAAAAACTAAAAGAGACAATGGTGGGGCCCCAAGTGGAATAGGTGGGTGGCCACCAATATCCACCTGGATCATTCCTCCTCCCTTAGGAAGCAATGGTCTGCATTGTGTTGAGTTCCTCCATAAGATGAGGAAACTTCTGCTGAACTTTGTCCCTGGTGAACCACTTGCCTTGGTGCAGGAGTTGGCCAGCTTTGACAACCCGATATAGTTGGATCTTATATTGGTGAGTGTTCTTGATTTGCATGTCCATGATACAATCTGTGGTGGCCTGTTCCATGCAATATGGGTTTAAATATGTTGTTGTGAGTTGTTATGCAATGTTAGAGGTGGCTAGTAAAGGTGGGAAGTAGGGACGAAGGTGGTCCACATTGAATCCTGGGTGAAGATCAAGGAATGGTGGAATACTGAGCTCGAAGGAATTGTTCCCTACTTCCTTGGTGATGGTCTACGACATATATCATAGTGGGTGAAGCTTGCGGTGGGGTCCATTGAGGCACTCCTTCTGCAAATGTAGGCACACTTTGTCACCCATTTGGAAGTTGTGTGGTACCAAATGTTGATGATGTCATTGCTTGTATTTATCATTGGCTCTGTCCAATATGTCATGAACTTGTTGCAGATGTCCTGAATGTGTTCGATGAATTTGTTTGCTTTGTCAACTTCAGACTGGACATGAGCCGAATCTGCCTGAGTAGCTGCAAATGGCATGGCTACATCAATGGGACATAGTAGCCGGAATCCCAAGCCCAATTGAAAGGGGTTGTGGCCAGTTGAGCTGTGGAGAGTCCGATTATAACTATGTTGTACATAGGGGAGGTTCTCATCCCATGTGCATGGATTCATTGAGTTGTACATGCATAGAATGTGTAAAATCATCCTATTGACGACCTTTGTCTGGCCATCAGTTTGGGGATGGAAAGTTTTGGACTTGGTGAGCTTGGTGTCCAACATTGACCAAAGGCTGGACCAAAATGTGCTAAGGAACCAATTTTCATGATATGATATGATAGACGATGGGATCCTAAAGTGCACCCAAACTTGTTCAAAGAAGAGTTTAGCAGTGGCTTTTGCTGTGATGTTCTTCTTGCAGGCTGCCATAATGGCCATCTTCAAGAATCTATTGACGACCATGAAAACACAGTTGTTTTCATGTTTAGTAGAAGGAAGGCCTGAAATGTAAACCATGGAGATGGATTCCCAAGGTCAACTAGGGGTAGCTAGTGGAGTATAGAGGCCTTTCTTCTTGATGGTCGATTTGGCAATGACGCAAGAAATGTAGGATATGATGTACTTCCTGACATCCTGTCAAAGGTTCGGCCAATAGAAATACTTCTGTAGTACTGCCATTGTTTTCTCGACCCCGAAATGCCTAGTGACGCGATTTTAGTGTGCTTCCCATATCATCTTCGCACGCTCTCTTGAAGGAACACAAAGGTGTCCTAGGTGACATAAAAGTAAATCTTGGAGGTGAAAATTTGGAATTTGCATACCCCCCAAGAGTGCCTTGAATTCTGGATTTCTCTTGTAGAGAAGTGACCAATCAGAAGTATCGTGCCCACAAGAGTTGGGAATGGTGGTTAGTGCCATAATCAGTGGTTTTCTAAGGCAGTCTGCAACATTATTGGTGGTACCCTTCTTGTACGTGATGTTCAAATGAAACAGTTGCAGATATGTGGACCACTTTTGATGGTGATCGTTCTGCAACTTCCTTTGTGTTTGTATGAACTACAGGGGTCAGTGGTCTGTGTGGATGATTGTTTCCTTCCCCAAAATGTAATGCTTCCATTGTCGACAAGCCTACACAATGGAATACATTTCTTTTTCATAAGTGTGATACTTCCGATCTGTGTCGGACAATGTCTCACTGTGATATGCCACTGGATGCCCCTGTTGAGTAAGAATTGCCCCAATAACATAGTCAGAGGCATCTGTCTTGATCTCAAATCATTGTTGCAAGTCTGGTAATGTGAGCACGGGGGCAGAACAGAGGTGATGTTTCAATTCTATGAACGCCTTTTGTTGAGATTCCTACAAAAATATTTTTTCTCTCTCTCCTCCCTTGGTGGCATGACTCAAGGGCCAAGTGATATGACAAAATACCAACATGATCCTGTGGTAGAAATTAGAAAGACCCTGAAATCTACGAAGCTCTATTATAGTTGTTGGGGCTGGCCAGTATCGAATGACTTGGATCTTGGTTGGATCCACATGCACCCCCCTTTCATCAATAATTTATCCCAGATTTTGAACCTGGGTCATGCCAAAAGTTCACTTCTCCAAATTGGCACACAACTTGTGTTAACTTAGTGTTTGGAGGACTTGTCGGATGTGGTGGAGGTGCTATTCCCAAGTTTGGCTGAAGATCAGAATGTCATTCAAGTACACTAATAAAAATGAGTTGGTTAATGGCCTTAGGATGTCATCCATAAACCTCATGAAGGTTGCAGGAGCATTCGTCAACCTGAAAGGCATGACCAACCATTCAAAAATGCCCTCCTTAGCTTTGAAGGTAGTCTTCCACACATCGGAGGGTTCGATGGGTACCTGGTGATACCTAGACTTCGAGTCGATCTTGCTAAAATATTTCACCCCTTTGAGTTGGTCTAGAAGGTCATCAATCTGTGGGATCAGGTACCTATTCTGGAAAGTGATCTTCTTCAATTCCCAATAGTCAATACAGGGTCTCCAAGTACCATCCTTTTTCTGTACTAACATGATCGGGCTCCCATAGGATGTTGAACTTGGCCAGATGTGACCATTTTGCAGTAGCTCCTGAATTTTCCTCTTGATTGAATCGTTCTCCAGAACACAACGCCAATAGATCATTCCGTTGGGTAGTGGTGCACCTGGGGTGATATCAATGTGGTGCTTTACCTAGCAGTGCAGAGGCACCCCTATGGGTGAGGTGAAAATATCCCCGTACTCCTCCACAACCTTGTGCATTTGTTGTTGTCATGCAAAGGAATCATGTCTGGAGGTCGTGGCCACAATGTTCTTCTTGCCCTGGGGGCAGATCATTAGGAAAACAAATTTCCTAATTTGGGAAATGAGCTTACTACATTATTTTGCTGCAACCAAAGAGATAGTGGTAGGCGGTGGTACCTCTGGTATCCTGTACTGCTTATTTCCCAAGGTAACAATAACAGTGCAAGGTCGTGACTAATACACAACATGTTGCTTCCACAAGTATGGTTGGCCTAATAATACATCAGAAACATCAATAAGAGCAATGTCACATAATACCTCATCCATGAAGGGCTTGATTCTATAGGGAAGGTGACACTGTTGGCTGACACAAAGATCCTATCCTTGGTGAAGCCACCTAATGGTGTATGGATGTGGGTGTGCTATGGTCGACAAGCCCAAATTCTTCACGAAATCTACTAAAATGAGGTTATTTTGGCTTCCATTTTCGACAATCAACTATAGCAGGGAACCCTTTACCCACATCTGGGAGTGTAAGAGACATTTTACCTCCTCTGGATCCTCTGGTTCCTCCTTCTGGAACTTCGCATTGGTAACAGTGGCGTTGGGCTCTGCATCAATAATCTATTTCCCTTTGTCATTCCTCTTGTCAGGTTCTGATTCAGAGTCGGAGCATGCATCTTATTTATAAGCCCTCATCTCAGCCACAAGCGACTGCTTGGCCCGACACTCACTTGTGTTGTGAGTGGAAATCTTATGGAACTCACACCACTTTCCCGTGTCCTTCTTTGGCTTCACGGTGTTGTTATTTTCTTGTGGCTTTGGAACGTTGTCTTGGGTCGCCATGTCTTGGATTTTTCCTTTGTTTTGTTGTTTGGGGGCACCTTTCCCTTACTTTTGATTCATAGATCTAAAGTCTCGCTTCTTCTGCTTGAATTTCTGCTCAATCTTGGTAGCATATCGGTATGTCGTGCCAAGCGAGGAGATGTCGAGGAAATCCATTTCCTCTTTAATGTATCTTTGTAGACAACTGCGATACTTTAGCACCAAATTTTTCTCCGAATCTTTGATACCCAACTTTGTGCACAATGTATGGAACATATTCGTTAACTCATGCACAACTTGATACCTTTGTTTCCGTACCATGGTCCATTAGATGTACTTGTCCTCATATCTCCCAACGGGATAGTATTGTTCCTTGATGGGATCTCGAGAATAATTCCAAGTGGGTACAACTAAGAATAGACAGGTTTTTGTATCATCCTTTTTCTCACAGTAGGTTTCCCACTAGTGCTTGACATGGGGGTAGCTTTGAGGAGTGAAAAAATTATCTTCCCCCAGTCGAAAAAGTCATGGATTGAGAATTATCCTTCTAATAGATTCAACCATGTATCTATGACATTTGCATCTATTTGACCGTCAAATATGGGAATGTCAAAGTTTACTTGTACCTTAAAGGGAGTCGCGCCTCCAGAGTGGTTGTTGGATGCAGATGCACCATTGGTAGGCAGTCGTTGAAGGGTCTGGGTAAAGTTATCCATCATTGCGTTCCTTTTCTTTTCAAGGGCCTCCTTGAGCAATATTTTGATATGATCTCCTGCTTCCTCTTCTTTCTTTTTGTCCCCCAAGGGTGGCTGTTGGGGTTTGCGAGCCTGATCTTGCAAAGGTTCAATCAATTCGAGCCCCAATTCCTTATACCCCGACCTCGTTGGGGACATGCAAAGAAGGATCGAGAAAAAGCAGACTGATCTGATACCACTGATTCAGATTTATGAAAGAAAGGAATAGAATACACATTTAACCATAAATATAGATATGCAACAGAAATTACACTTCATTTCATTAATATCAAAGAACTGTGCTTACTGAAAGAATACAAAAAAATTAGCTGGGGTGCTCATAGCTTATATTTGAGAAGAGATGTGGCGGCTACCGACCTCTGAACTAAGTTACAATGAGGCTAGAGGGCCTATTTATTATTTAGAAACAATGGAAAACCCAAAACATCAAAAACCCTAACCCTAGGAGATGAAGCACCAAAACTATAAGCCCTGTTTGGGTAAACTGGCATTTCAACTTTCTGGGGACATAACTTTGGCATATGATCTCCATTTGACATACTCAATAGCTCGTTAGAAAGATCGATTTTACCAAAAAACATCGTTTAGGGCCTCAAAATAGCTCCGAAAGTTCAGGACCCAAAAAACTTTCAAAAATAGTAAGTTGTGCTGAAGCTAAAAAACTGAAAGAGACAATGGTGGGGCCTCAAGTGGAATAGGTGGTTGGCCACCAATATCCACCTAGATCAGAAAAAGAATAGTTGGCCTATACTGTTTGTTTCACTTCATGATCATTTTTAAGAAAATTAGTAATATCTTTGACCATCTTAGAATAATTTGGTATAAATATTCTCAAAAAATTTATTTTTCCTAGAAATGCTTGAATTTCCTTTTTATTTCTAGGTATACTAATTACCTCAATTGTCGAGACTCTTTTTGGATCAATACCAACTCCTTCCTTTGAATTATGTGTCCCAATATATTTCCTTGTTTTATTGCAAACAATGAAATTTTGGGATTAAGTGAAATCCCATATTTCCTTCATCTTTCAAAGACTTTTCTCAAATGATTAAAATGTTTCTCATCATTAGAAAATATAGTTAAATCATCAAGATAAATAACAATAAGTTTAGGTATCTTAACAAAAATTGCAATATGAATTTCTCCTTGAAATGTTTCTCCATCATTGATTAGACCAAATGACATTCTAGCATACATAAATGTGCCTCAATGAGTTGTAAATGTTCTATTCTCTCTATCTTCTCAACTAACAAGAATCTTATTGTATCCAAAAAATCCATCTAACATTGAAATTATATTTGATCCATCTTTGGTAATGGATAATTATCCTTTAAAGACAATTTGTTTAAATTTCTAAAGTAAAAAAGCAACCTTATTTCACCATTTTTCTTCCTGACGGGTACTAGGTTAGATATCCACTTAGAATATCTTAAAGGAAAAATTATTTTTGTATCCAATAAATTTTTAATTTCTTTTTCAATAATTGGAAGAAAAACTAGATTTATTCTCCTTAAATTTTGCTGAAAGGGTTTAGCTTCTGGTTTGAGAGGAATTTTATGTTCAATAATAGTTGTGTCATAAGTTTTCAATTCTTTGTATTACTATGCAAATACATCTTTATAAAATTTGAAAATATTGGTATATATATATATATTTTAATTTCCTAAGCCTAATGATGCTGAAATTTTAACATTTCTAACTTCTTTTGTTGTTCCAATATTATAATATTGAACGTCATCTTATTGTGAATTTAGTAATGAGGATTTTGGAACATCATTATGATCGAAAATTATTTCAAGGGGAACTAATCCTCTTGGAATGTAATTATTATAAAATTGAATGATATTGTGATAAACTATTTTTTGATCAAACAATGAGTTCTGATTGTCATGATTTGATTTACTTTCATCGATTTGTTCTTCATCAATATGCAAAGCTAAGAATTTATCTATTGGTTGTAAGAGTTTTTTCAAGTGTTCATCATATTTGAAAACCTACCAATGTTTAAGGTTATAAGAAATGTAAGGCTTTTATTCTACTTCAATTTGATAATGCAATTGCATAGGATCAAGAATCTTGAAGGAATTGGCAGAAATTGCCAAGGAATCAACATGAATGTTTTCTTCTCTTGGGATTGGTGTGATATTAAAGGATTGAAATTAATTTTCTACACAAACCCAAACTTAATTCTTGTAAAATATAAGCCTAGGGTGCTTGGTTTGACAAAGGTTTATAATTTGTTTTACAATTAACTCTAAATCACCAAATACAATCAATTTTTGGATTTTTAACCTTTTAGCTAACTCAAATCATAAAATTAAGGCTTCATATTCTGCTACATTATATGTAACACCAAAGTATAATTTAAAGGATTGAGTTATATTTTTCTTATAAGTAGAGATGATTACTATTCCAACCCCAACTCTATCTTTAGAAAATTATCCATCAAAGTACATCTTCCAAAAATTAGTGTTTAAAATAGGAGGAGTATTAACAAATTCTTCAATGGATAAAGTAAAGCACACATAATCTTGATCGTTAGCATAAATTGGATGATTTACTGATCCAGGTGAATATCGGTGGCCACCCACCTATTCCATTTGGACCCGAACCATCAATTCTTGCAGCTTTTCACATTCAACACCACTTACTATTTTTAGCAGGTTTTTGGGTCCTACACTCCCAGGCCATTTTGGGACCTTAATGATCTAGGTGGATATTAGTGGCCATGCACCTATTCCATTTGAACCCCCATCATCAGTTCTTCATTTTTTAAGCTGCAGCACAATTTACTATTTTTAGCAGTTTTTCGGGTCCTGAATTTCCGGAGCCGTTTTGAGGCCCTAAACGACATTTTTTTGGAAAACCGAGAGCAACATGGGTCCATGGACCGATGTTTCTCAAATAAAAAGTTGTACTCCTTGGATAGATATTTATAACGAGCTATTGAGCATGTGAAATGGAGATCAGGTGCCAAAGTTACGTCCCCGGGAAGTTGAAACACCAATTTACCCAAATGGGACCCACAGTTTTGGTGCTTCATATCCTAGAGTTAGGTTTTTCGACGTTTGAGTTTTTCCATTGTTTCTCAATAATAAATAGGCCCTTGAGCCTCATTGTAACATAGTTCAAAGGTTTGTAGCCACCACATCTCTTCTCAGAGATTCGCTACCAGCACCGTAGCTATTTTATTTCCATTACGTCTGTAAGCATATTTTTGTTATATGATATTAATGAAATGAAGCATTATTTCCACTGCATATTTGTGTTTATGTTTATATCTGTATTCGGTTGCATTCCTACATAAAATATGGATCAGTGGTATCAGAGCGCTCTGCTCATTCTTAGTTTTTCTTTGCATGTCCCCAATGCAGTCAAGGTATAAGGAGTTAGGGCTCGATCGAGTTGAACCCTTGCAAGATCAACCTCACAAGCCCTGACGACCTCCCATGGTAGAAGAAAATAAAGATGAGGGAGTAGGAGATCCTATCAAAATATTGCTCAAGGAGGCCCTCGAGAAACAAAGTAATGTGATGATGGATAACTTTGCTTAGATCCTTCAATGACTACCCACCTATGGCACATCTGCATCCAATAGCCACTCTAGAGGCACCACTCCCTTCAAGGTACAGGTAAACTTTGACATTCCTATATTTGAAGGAAAAATAGATGCAGACGCCCTAGATAGATGGTTAAATTTGTTGCAAGGGTATTTCTCTATCCATGACTTCTCTGACCAAGAAAAGATTATTTTTGCACTCCTCAAAGCCACCCCCCATGCCAAAGACTGGTGGGAAACCTACCGTGAGCAAGAGGATGAAGGGGAACCCTCTCTGTTCTCAGCCTCACCCACTTGGAATTTGTTTGAAGATGGCATCAAGGAACAATATTACCTTGTGGGGAGCTATGAGGACAAATACATCCAATGGACCAAATTGCGGCAACAAAGGGATCAAGATGTGCGCGAACTAAAAAATCTATTCCATACCCTACACACAAAGTTAAGTATTAAATATTTAGAGAGACATTTGGAGCTCAAGTACCACAGCTGCCTACACAAACACATTCAGGAGGAAATGGAGTTCCTTGACATTACATTGCTTGGAATGGCATATCACTATGCCACCAAGATCGAGCATAAGTTTAAGAAGAAGAAGCGAGACATTGGATCTGTGAATCCGAGAGGTGCCCCTGAACCGAAGAACAAGGGGCAAGGCCAAAGCAGTGCCACTTAGAACAACACAAAAAATCTAATGAAGGACACAGGGAAGTGGTGTGAATTTCATAACATCCCCACTCACAGCACAAATGAGTTTCGGGCCAAACAGTCATTGGTGGCCAAACTAAAGGCACCCGAATCAGATGCATTTTCTGATCCTGAGTCTGAACCAGACAAAGGCAATAAAAAAGGGAAGCAGATCATTGATGCAAATCCCAGTGCCATTGTTGCCACCACCAAGATCCATAGGGAGGATCCAGAGGAGGGGGAGCGCCTCTTCCATTCGCAGATGTGGGTGAAGGGTTCTCTGCTGCAATTTCTTGTCGATAGTGGAAGCCAAAAGAACCTCATTTCAGCAGAGGTCGTGAAGCAGCTTGGCCTACCGACCATAGCACACCTAAAGCCATATACTGTTGGGTGGCTTCACCCAAGGAGAGATATCCGCATCCTCCAACAGTGTCGCCTTCCGTACAACATCAAGCCATTCATAGATGAGGTATTATGTGATGTTGCTCCTCTTGATGTATCAGATGTATTATTGGGCCAAACATACTTGTGGAGACAACATGATGTGTATGAGTCTAGGCCTCATGCTATTATTATTACTTTGGGAAATAACTTGTACAAGATACCAGAGGTAGCACCGCCTCTTGTCATCTCTTTAACTACTACAAAACAACGTAGTAAGATTGTTTCCCATACAAGGAAATTTATTTTCCTTACAACTTGCTGAAAGGGAAAGAATAATATTGTGGCCACAACCTCGAAACAAGGCTCCCTTGCATAGCTATAGTAGATGGACAAATTCATGGAGGAATGCGAAGACATATTCTCCTAACTCACAGAGGTTCCTCTACACTGTCAAGACAAACACTCCATTGATCTGACCCCCAACGCACTGCCGCATGATGTTGCTATACCTCCTACAAATACACATACAAAATCCACACATGTACTATTTGAGGCTGATAAAGAAACCAAATTTAATAAATGCATCCAATAGGTCTGCCACAGGTCCATGACATATTCAACAAATATAATACCCAGTTCAATAGAATTTTCCTCATCTCAGGGAGGATCTCAATGCAATGGGGAAAATTTCTTCCTAAGGATGAAGGAATGATCTAGATGGATATCAGTGGCCACCCACCTATTCCATTTGGACCTGCACCATCAATTCTTGCATATTTTCACATTCAACACCACTTACTATTTTTAGCAGGTTTTCGGGTCCTACACTCCTGGGGCCATTTTGGGACCTTAATGATCAAGGTGGATATTGGTGGCCTCCCACCTATTCCATTTGAACCCCCACCATTAGTTCGTTCAGTTTTTAAGTTGCAACACTACTTACTATTTTTAGCAGTTTTTTGGGTCCTGAACTTCCGGAACCATTTTCAGGCGCTAAACAACGTTTTTTGGGAAAACCAAGAGAAACATGGGTCCATGGACCAATGCATGGACTGATGTTGCTCACATTGAAAGTTTTACTCCTTGGATAGATCCTTCTAATGAGCCATTGAGCGCGTCAAACGGAGATCAGGTGCCAAAGTTACGTCCACGGGAAGTTGAAACACCAATTTACCCAAACGAGACCCACATTTTTGGCACTTCATCTCCTACAGTTAGGTTTTTGGACGTTTGAGTTTTTTCATTCTTTCTCAATATTAAATAGGCCCTCGAACCTCATTGTAACATAGTTGAGAGGTCTGTATCCACCACATCTCTTCTCATAGATTCCCTACCGGCACCCTAGTTATTTTATTTCCATTATGTTCGTAAGCATATTTTTGTTATATGATATTAATGAAATGAAGCATTATTTCTGTTGCATCTCTGTTTTTATGTTTATATCTGTATTTTTTTGTGTTCCTGCATAAAATCTGGATCAAGCCCATTGAGGGCTTGATTTTCTTTGCAAATTGTGTTAATAAATATGACTTCCCTATATAACCTTAAATTTTCACCTCCATAAACTCAGATTGTTGCAAAAGACATGTCCATTTGTAAACTCCCTCTTAACTTTGCACAACAAGACCTAGGCAATAGCATTCCAAATTTGGGTGGAATTTTTGTGACTACCATATCTAAAACTATACTTTTGAAAGGATTTTATCAAGTGTTACAACTAAATCCCTAATCAATCTGAGGCAGGGTACTTTCTTAGAATCAAAAGTATATAGATCATGATATGTTATATTGATTTATAGTTGAAGTAGATCCATGATTACTTTATGAATTAGATTATGAGAAGCCCCATAATCTAACATGCAATTATATAAGAGATAATCATGAAATTTTAATTTGACATAGAAGGGAGGAAGACTTTCATCAATCATGTCAGAGTTATGACCAACAATTGCTTGAGGTTTTTCATCTTGAAAACTTATGGCATCTTCTTCTGCATCAAAACGTGAATATTTAATCCATTTTGAAACTTCATTTTTAAAACTTGTATTTTTAGAGAGTTCAAATATTGAAATTGGAATCTTAACTCTTTCTAATTGTTTTTCAACATTAAAAATTGTTGAAGTATTTTTTTAGAAGTAATTTGTTCTGGGAATTGATTATGTGTTTCACTTGATGATGTTTATGTTTTAAAAGTTTTAACTTGAGGTTCATCAAAAGTAACCTTTTTGGTCAGTCTAGCAGGCCCTCGTCCAGACCTTGAGTTATATATTTTGTTTAGCTCATCACTAATAAACTCACAAAAAACTTGATATATAGAAATTTGAGAATTTTCTTCATTTTTGGAAGAGGATTGATCTTCATTTATTGGAACAAGATCATTCTGAGATGATGAATGCCCAAACAGATTAATATTATTTGTAACAATAGGAATGGTTTCTTCAGGGTCTTGGTCATCAATCAATAAGGGAGGTTGGATTTGTTGGTCATTATTTGATCTTTGAAGAATTTGAGGCTGAAAGCCTTTCTATATTGAACTTGTGGTCTATTTTCCATTGGTTTAGTAACTCTAGGTTGAGATTCCATCCTAGAGATTCTATTAGAGATATTTCTAAGTAGACAATTTATCTCATCAACTTTATGTTCTTCATATTTAGTTTTTTATGACGATGTATCTTCTTCTCTAACTTTCATTTTTTTTCAGCCTTTTCATATTTTTCTCTCAATTTACTAGATGATGACCTATTAGCTTCAACTTCCATTGCATTGGTCTGCATATTTGCTAAAGTTTTAGACTTTCTTTCTCTAAGAATTATAGAAAAATAATCTTCAAATGCCTCAGAAAATATAACTTAGCAGCAATCATTCAAGGTTTATAGTCTGGGGAAATTTTGTTATATAACTTATTGAATCTTTTAATGAAATCAACAACTCATTCATTAAGGTTTCTTTTAAAATATTCAAATTATGTTAAATAGTAAAAAAAATATTTCTTAATTCCCCATTGATTCTTAAAAAGGTTTATTAGTTCAGCCCATGAATTAATAGAATTTGGTTGTAATGTCTAAACGATATTCAAACATTTCCTTCTACTGATTAGAAAAAAATTATAGTATAGACATATTCATGTTCAATTTTCATGTTGTCAGCAAAATCTAGAAATGCAGCTAGGTGATATTCAATAGGTGGGCCTCTTTCTCCATTCAATCGTAGTAGATGTTTCAAATATCCATCGGGAAAAGTATGAAGTTGACATGTAGGATGAAGGAATAGTGGTTCATAATGAGCTGCTATGATTGGCTGAGAAGAAACCATTGAATGTGGTGATGTAGGTGAAGATGAAGATGAGGAGGAGAAGGATGTTTGAAAGAACTTAATTAAGATGAGGATGGATGATAGAAGGTCGAATAAGGGTGTATGAATTGTGAAGGGATAAATAATTTTGGAATATTTGGGATGGTTTTGTCTTCTTCTTCAAATGCTAAAGAGCTGGAATAACTGGTAAAATCTTCCTCAAGATTTGTTGGATTTGTGTTATATTCTTTCCATGACTAGTTACGTGCAGGGGGGTAATAGGGGGGGCGATAGCCCCCCATGTACATTGCGTTTGGTGCAACATATGCGGGGGTCATGGGAGGGCAGTAGCCCCCTTGTCAGGGCCCAGGTTAGTACCCTAGAATTTTTTTTTTTTGGTCCTTATTTTCCGGTGGGCAGACCCGCCCATGGTTTTGTGCATGGGTTTGCACATGGTTTTGGGGCATGATGGTTTTTGGCCCCTGGTATTTTGTAGATCTGATCAAGGGAACTACGATTATGTTCTAATCTAGGGCTAATGGATTGGGGTTTATGTATGCTTCGGCATGTATATATATGTGTTGTAACACTAAAAGGAATATAATGAAAAGTCAAGTTGGTCGTCTCAATTTGGGATCTAGGGGAAAATCTTTGTGTTTATCTGTTTTATGTTTTATGCTATTGCTATTTTTTATTCTCTATTTTTAAGATTCATTTGTAGATAATTTCTGTACAGGGTTAAAAACTACATTTGGTATCAGAGTAGTTTCAGCTTCAAGGGGACGCCTTTGCTGCTGAGGGGTATTTTTCTTAGGCCTAAGGTAGACCCTGTTTAGTGGGAGATCTGCAGGATTGATTCTTGCGATGAAAGAAGACGGTGAGTGGCAGGAAGATAGATATTGAGAAATTTTATGATCAGAGTTTTGAGTTGTGGAAGCTCAAGATGGAGGATTTGTTGGTGGATAAAGATCACTGGATCATGATAGATCCAGGTACTAAACCAACGACAATGTCAGATGAAGACTGGAAGAAAATCAATCAGAAGGAAAAAAGCACAATATGATTATGTGTCTCAGATTCAGTATTGTTGAATGTATCTAGGGAAGCTACAGCGAGGACCTTGTGGGACAAACTTGGGACTTTGTACCTACAAACATCAAAAATAGAGATTTTTCCCTGTGGAAAAGCAATAACCAATATTTGAAGGATGAGACTCAGACAGTAGCATCCTGAAACCTTTCAATACTGTAGAAGTCAGTTGTCGCTCATGATATTAAAATCTCGTGATGGAAGATAAGGCGCACTTACCAGTTGTGTTCTACGTAATCATGGGACAGCTTTGATTATTGCAATAGGTAGCAATACAACTACCTTTAATTTTGATGACATTGTCTTAACTTGATGTCGGTGAAGGCGAGATGGAGAAACATGGAGGTCAAAGTGATGTCTTATCTGTAATATGGAAGGTCCTAGAACAAAAACAATATTAAGGTTTCTATAATCAAATCTAGAGGGAGATCTAAATCTCTTGGAAAGTTTGTAAAGGTGTGCTGGAAATGCAGAAAGGAAGGGAACTACAAAAAGGACTGGAGATCTAAAGCTCCTGAGAAAGGAAAGGGATCTGATGATGCTCCTTCTTTAGAGGCAAAAACCATCTCGGATGAAGGTGGGGATTGTATTTGGCTTCTTCTTCAAATACACATGTAGATCATGAGTCATGGTTGATTGACTCGGGTGCATCCTTTCACTTCACTCCTCATAGGGAGTGGTTCAGCGAGTATGAGAAATATGATGGCAACATGTCTTCATGATGATAGGAAGATTAGAATCAGACAGAATTGTTGTTAAGGTGGAAGGATTAGAACACTCGTGTTGTTCTCGCATATTCACATCGCTTAAATATGATTTATAAGCAAGATGGATGACGTAGGTAAAAACAGAATTAGAAAGAGCTATAAGATGCTCGTGAGCAATCGTATTAACGCCGAGTTTGATTGAACCTACAAGCTTCTGTGGTAGTAATCATGGTCATGGTGCAAATAATTCATGGTTCCCGAAGCGGAGCAGAAGCTCATATCAGATAGTACATCATGCTGATATGATGAAAGGTTTGGATAGGCTGGAGAGAAGGGGCCTTGACATCAGATGGAAATGGTATGGTAGAAGGCATGTCCAATATCTCTTTGGATTTTGATTTCGGTGAACATTCTGTGTATGGGAATCAGAATCGTGTGAGTTTTGCTTCTGGTGCTAAGAGGGCGAACAAGATATTAGAGCTTTTGCACAGTGATGTGTTTGGACCTGTATCGGTTCCATCACTGGGTAAGTTTTTGTAGTGTGTTTCATTCATATATAACTTCTCAAGGAATACATGGATAAATTTCTTGAGGAATAAATCTGAATTCTTTGACATATTTAAAGAATTTAAGGCTCTGGTGGAAAACCAAATAGAGAATAAGATAAAGGTGTTGAGGATAGATAATGGTGGGGAGTTCTGCAAGAAGGAATTTAAAGAGTTCTATAAGAAGTGTGGTATATCACAGTATAAGACTACTCCATACACACCTTAGAAAAATGGAGTTGCAAAAATAATGAACAGAACACTGATGGAAAGGGCAAGAAGTATGGTTAGTGGTACCAGGTTAGGACAAGAATTCTGGGAAGAGGCAGTGGAGACTGCATGTTACTTAGTTAACAGATCACCTTCATCAGCGTTGGAGGATAAGACTCCACATGAGGTATGGATTGGTAAGAAACCCTCTCTTTCACATCTGAGGGTATTTGGATGTGATGCATATGTACATGTTCCAAAGGAGAAAAGCAGAAAGTTGGATAATAAATTTGAAAGGTGCATCTTTATTGGGTATAAGGATGGTTTAAAGGGTTACAAGCTTTGGAACCTAGAAACAAGGAAGGTTGTGTACAACCAAGATGTGGTGTTTAGAGAGGTGAAAGATATTGTTAAACATGAAGTCCTACCAAAGGAACCTGAGAAGATAGAATTTGAGCTAAAGGAGGATGAATCAGACTCTATAGCAGAAGAAGCCTCAGAAGAGGAAGAGCCACAAAATCCAGCTGTGAGAAGATCAGTTCAGGAAAGGAGACAACCAGAAAGGTATAGTCCATCTACTTTCTATTCAAATTTTTCTTTAAATATAACTAATGATGATCCCATAATTGTTAGGGAGGTAGTAGATTCAGAGGATGGAAAACTTTGGAAGGAGGCCATGGTTGATGAAATGGCATCCTTGCATAAAAATGAGGCATGGGATCTGGTGGAGTTGTCAGCTGGAAGAAATCCCATTGGGAGAAAATTGGTGTTTAAGAAGAAGGTGAATGTAGAAGCAAGATAGAGAAATACAAATCTCGGTTGGTAGCAAAAGGTTATTCCCACGTGCAGGGAATTGATTTTGGTGATATTTTTTCTCCTGTTGCCAAAGTTACTTCTATTAGATTACTTTTATCTATTGCTGCTGCATTTTTTTTTGAGGCTGAATAGATGGATGTGAAGACAAAATTTCTTCATGGGGATTTGGAAGAGGATATCTACATGAAACAACCTGAAGGCTTTATGGTAAAGGAGAAGAAAGAAATGATATGCAGGTTAAAGAAGTCTCTGTATGGGTTAAAACAGTCACCAAGGATGTGGTATCAGAAATTTTATACCTATATATGGGGACTTGGCTTCACTAGAAGCAAGGAGGATCACTGTGTTTATTTTAAATTAATTGGTGACCGTGTTATTTATTTGTTCTTGTATGTGGATGATATGTTGTTGATTGGAAATGACAAAGAAATTATCCAAGATTTGAAGACCCAACTATTCTCCAAATTCGACATGAAGGATCTTGGTGTTGTAAACTATATTTTGGGCATGGAAATTAGGAGAAATCGAGCAAAGAGGAAGCTCTGGTTAAACCAGAGGAAGTATGTCGAGACTATATTGCAGAGGTTCAATATGCATGATAGTAAACCAATGAATGTTCTGATTCCTGTAGGTACAAAACTATCTACTGAACAGTTTCCAAGACATAAGAAGAAGAGGAGGATATGTCATGTGTTCCATATGTAAGTGCAATGGGTATCCTGATGTATGCAATGGTCTGTACTAGACCAAACATTGCACATGGAGTGGGAGTATTGAGCAGGTTTATGTCAAACCCAGGGAAGGAGCATTGGACAACAGTGAAGTGGGTTTTTAGATATTTGCGTGGCACTAGTGATTATGGCTTCTGCTACCAGGAAAGACCAGGATTGGAAAGAGTGTTGGACATTCATGGTTTTTTTGATGCTGTTTGGGCTAGATATTTGGACCAAAGAAGATATACAAGTGGGTATGTGTTTAGGCTATTTGGAGGTGTAGTCAGTTGGATGAGTAAAAGACAGTCTGTAGTGGCTCTTTCAACTACAGAGGAAGAATACATGGCAGCCACTCATGCAAGAAAGGAAGAAGTTTGGTTTCAGAGATTGTGTTCAAGTATGGGGTTGGTGTAGCAAGCTATAAGGATAGACTATGATAGCCAAAGTGCATTTTTATTGGCTAATAACCCTGCTTATCATTCAAAGACAAAGCACATTGATGTTCAATATCACTTTATGAGATATATGGTTGAAGATAAAAGGGTGTTGTTGGTAAAGGTGGACACTTTGAAGAATGTTGCAGATGCATTGAAAAATTCTGTGAGCACTCATAAGTTCTCTTGGTGTAGAGAAACAATGGGTGTTGCAAAGTTAGGCTAATTACTCAGCTCTCCTGTGGCCCTATGCTGAAAGAAAACAACAAGTGGGAGAGTTTTGGTTTTTGTTATATTCTTTCCACGACTAGTCACGCGCTTGGGGGGGGGGGGGTAACAGGGGGGGCGATAGCCCCCCCTGTCGAGGTCCAGGGCAGTGCCCCTGAAATTTTTATTTGGTCCTTATTTTCGAGTGGGCGAACCCACCCATGGTTTTATGCATGGGTTTGCACATGGTTTTGGGGCATGATGGTTTTTGGCCCCTGGTATTTTGTAGATCCGGTCAAGGGAACTACGGTTATGTTCTAATACAGGGTTAATGGATTAGGGTTTATGTATGTTTCGGCATGTATATATATGTGTTGTAACACTAAAAGGAATATAATGAAAAATCAAGTTGGCCGTCCTGATTCGAGATCCAGGGGAAAATCTCTTTGTTTATCTACTTTATGGTTTATGCTCTTGCTATTGTTTATTTTATGTTTTTAAGATTCGTTTGCAGATAATTTCTGTACAGGGTTAAAACCTACAGGGTTGATAGAATTTTATGGGTAAGTATGTATCTCAGAATAAATATAATCACTTGGCTTGAAATTAGGAAATTGAAGTCCTAATTCAACTTCAATATCAGTTTCCTTAGAAGTAGAGATAGGAAGGTGAATTGATTCAAATTGATGAACCAATAAATTTGATTGAAGGTAAACTCCTTTAGATAACAGTTATAACACTTTTTATGGTAGATATTATAAATATGCAGCAATAGAGATATGCTGAAAGGGATCAGTTTGTGATATAACTCCTGGTGGGAAAGAGACATAAGTAGAAGAAGAGGCATATAATTTGTGCCTAGAAGAGACAAATATTACTAACCTTTTAGGATTTGATAATGGTGAATGGAGGTCAGAGTGAGAAGGTGACCTAGTATGCCTATGTAAAACCAATTTTAACCAATGGATTTGCAAGGTGAATGGTTTTAGCCATATAAATTCATATCCACCTTTAAGAAGAAATTTAATCGGTGTGCCACAGAATATAATCTTCAAATTTTCAATCGCCGATAACGACGCCAATATGATGTTGTCCTTTATAGAGATTTCTACATGAGGAACTGTGTCAAAGCATTTAAAATTTTGTTTTAATTTGGGTTTGGATGACCAATGTTTTAAACTATTAAAAAAATGTGAATCAAAATTATTCCTAATATAATAAAAGGGTTGATTCTTCACCTTTAACATAATTAAGCTTTAAAAGGCTTTTGAAAGATATAATTTTAAGAGGATATATGATTGCATAAAAATTCAAATAGAGTATATAACTTTTCATATATAGATGATGTAGATAAAAATATTTTACATCCAAACATAGCATATTTAAATATAGCAGGAAGAAACAATTAAATTATGTAGAGGAATTAACTAAAATAGGTAGTTCTAGTTAATTAATATTGCTAATTGATTATAAATTTGCATGATATTTAAGAAAGATTAATATTCAATCTTATTGTACCCATATTTCCTATTAAATTTAAACATGTGTAGAAATAAATAAAAAATGAAAAATGATAAGAAACTAGAAGAACTCACATGAAAGAACAAGCTCCTTTAGAATGACTCTATAATCCTTCTATTAATCTTAGAAATAGTTCAGATAATTTCAAAGATGTTCAATAGCTTACCACAAAGGTTAAACCCTTCATACTTCGAATTGCGAAGTATGTATATAGTTTCTTCTCAAAATATCTAGACTTAATCATCATTATTTATTAGAAAATATCTTATCCAAGCTGATTTGCATTTAAAAAAAATATATAATTAGAAAATCGAAATATGAATTGATTTGACTTCTTGCACCGAATTCGAGGATTGTTGTTGGTGACTGGAGTAGTAAAGTTGTTTTTTTGTTTCTCATTCTTGTAATTATATTCTTTGTTCCTGAAAAACCTACATTTGGTAGCTGAAAATACGTTGCCTTGTCATTAGATGAGCTCTTGCAACTTGTCCCATTTTTTCTCATCACAGATAGAAACCTTCACTAACTTTTTCCATGATTCATCTACTTCATTTTATTTCTCAAAATTGGGCTTAGCTATGAACAAATTCCATGCTATATTAGTAAATCATAAGTTAAACTGTTGAAACCTAATCCTATGGATGTGTGTGCACATGTATTTTTGTATATTATTTATTATTAGGAAATAAGGAAGGCCAAGAGTCATTGGGAGATGAATCCCAATAGCCTCACCTCCCATCTATATAAGCATGTACATTCTTCAGCTAATACACAATTCAAGTTTTGAGGAGTTACCTCCTGGTTTGACATGGTATCAGAGCCAGCTCCACATTTGGCATTTCTACCCTGTGGTGTAACTCCCTACCCTTTGCTCAGTTAATATTTTTAATGTTTTTTGCTGCTCATTAACTGCTAGACTGTTATTCTGCATTTTTTTTCCCTATTTAGCACTGACATTTGCAGCTCTAGCTCCTCTAGACTGCAGGCTCTGTCAATCTGCAAATTGCAGGCTCTGCCATTCCAGCAGTCCTGCAACTCTGTCTTCTGCAGATTCAAGTTCAATTTTTTTTTTGCAATGCCCTTTTGGGCTCCTCATTCATCCCTACGCTCCATTCACTCACCTCACCTCCCTATACCCAGCGCCCTCACCTCTCTGCACTCTCTATTACTCACGCGCCATAGCTTATCACTCCATACCTCTGCATATATTCAACCAAACTCCACGCTTATACATAACTCCCTCACCTCTCCACGCTCTTCCCAAACCTGTGCTCCCCATCTACCTACCCATTTTCACACAGCAATACCCATCTTCTACGCACAAACATACACATTCTGCTCCTAATCTACCTGCGCCTACCCTCCCATTACCTCACACCTGCGCTCCTCCCATTTAATACGCCTCTTTTTAACGCTGTCTGTCGTTCCCTTACCACGCATATACGCCACGGCTCCTCCCTCAAACTCTGTCACCACGGCCTTTCGTCCTTCCTTCCCTCACCATACGCACAGTGGTCACATACGCTCTCTGCTCCCTTACGCATTCACCAGCTATCCATCCCTACTCGGCCTTTCAATATTCTGCGTTGAATGCCGCATTCATATCACTCCGCCATTCCACTACTTGCAAACACCCTCAACATACGCCCTCTCCACTGTGCGATATTCCCACTGCAACCACACTAATTGAACCCGCTCCCCCAACTCATACCACAGTCTTGCAGCGTAACCAGTTCAACCCTCACTCTCAACGCACAAGACAACGCCTCTCCCATTCGTTCGACTACTCACATTCGACTACCTCTCTCTCCATAACCAATACAACGTGCTTTCATAATCAATACCGCCCCCATCTTTTACCAATACCGCCCATCCTCTTTTAAAACCGCGTTTTTAAATATCACAACAGTCCATTGCATATATTACAAGAGTCATATATTTGTTATATGTTTCCGCCCCTCCTTTCACATTTCCGCCCCTCCCATCGTTCAATACCGCTCACAATTTTTAATACCCCACCCCACTATATACCGCCCCTCATATTCACCATTCCCATATGCCCCATTCACCATTCCATATCACTGCCCATACGCCCCATTCACCATTCCATATCATTTTTTATATACATTTTTCCCCAACAAAAAAAAAAATATACATTTTTTTTATGCAGAATCAGTCTATAGCATAGAGTGTTTTTTTAAAAATTCAGTCTTCAGCAAAAGTTTTCTGAGCAGATTTAGTTTCCAGAAAGAGTTTTTAAACTCAGAAAATTTTTTCCAGCAAAGAGTTTCTGTCCTTTTTAAACTGAGTGCATTTTCCAGCAAAGATTTTCTTGTTTTCACTCCTTCAAGAGAAACTTTCCAGCAGAGTTTTTTTTCTCTCCTCCTTCAAAAGAAGATGACAGTCCCTTCATCTTCTAAAGAGGTTGCCTACTTGGCACAGAGAGAAAAGAGACACGCTTCAGGTTCATCCAAAGGAAGAGAAGGCAGAAGACGAAGAAGACACTTCAGAGAAAAGGGGGGCAGACAATCTAAAGCTCAACAGCAAACAAATCAAGACAGAGGTAAAATTGATGACAAAGACAAAGGTAAACCAGTTGAAACAGCTCATTCTGTTCTAGCACATTGTAACAATGGAGTAACTGAAAACCTATTTGATGTTTCATTTACTTCATGGAGAGATGATTGGTTGCTAGATTCAGGAGCAACATGTCACATGACATTTAGAAAAGAATTTTTTGAAGAATTCACTGACAAAGTTGATGGAGCAGTATATTTCGCAGATAAATCCAAACTCAAGCCATCAGGGCTTGGCACAGTCAGGCTTCAACTGCCTGGTCTTCCAGATCATATTCTACATGAGGTTCTATACCTCCCTGAGTTGAGGAGAAACTTGTTGTCCCTGGTCCAAATCCGCTAGCAAGGACACTCCATTCACTTGTTTGATGGCAAGGTAGAGGTCAGAAAAGCATCAGATCACTCACTTGTCATGGAGGGAATAGAAGAAGGGAGACTCTTGAAGCTGAAAGGTTCATCTGCTCATGCTCAAAACTTTGCATTCAGTTCACATCATGATGAAGGTACATTTCCATCAAGTCTTTTATTGCATGCTAGATTTGGACACTTAAACTATGAAAGCCTTCGTTTGTTGAAGAAAAATGGTGTTGATGGACTGCCTACAATTCCTAGAAAACCTAAGGAATGTGATGCTTGTATTCTAGGAAAGCATAGCAAACAACCATTTCATGATTCACACTCAAGAGCACATAGGAAAATTGAACTTGTTCATTCAGATTTATGTGGCCCTATGCCTATTGCTTCTGCAAATGGAAACAAATACATGATGACATTTATTGATGACTACACCAGAATGTGTTGGATTTACTTACTAAAGAATAAGTCTGATGCTTTTCAAACTTTCAAGAATTTTCATGTATGGATTGAAAATGATGCACAAACACATATTGGCTCTCTACGTACTGATAATGGAAAAGAATACACCTCAAACGAATTTGAAAATTATCTTCGTCAACATGGAATCAAACATCAAACTACTGTGCCATATAATCCACAACAGAACGGTGTAGTTGAAAGAATGAACAGAACCATCTTAAATATGGTCCGCTCCATGTTATTTTTCAAGAATGTAAAATTGATGTTTTGGGCTGATGCAGTTCTATGTGCTGTTTACATAAAGAATAGGTGTCCTTCAAGTTCAATTAGAAACAAAACTCCTTTTGAAATGTGGCATGGCCACATTCCTTCGGTAAAGTATTTCAGGGTCTTTGGGTCCACCTGTTATGCCTTGATACCCAAGGGTCAAAGGAACAAACTTGGTGCTAGAAGTAGAAAATGTATCTTCTTGGGGTACTCCAATACCTCCAAAGGATATCGTCTCTATGATGAAGCAAATAAGAAGTTTGTGATAGCAAGAGATGTCATATTTCTTGAATCCTCCAAGAGTGACAAGGTTGTTGAGCGGCAACTTGATCACCTGGACAGATTCACACATGCAAAGTCTTTCCAAGAATTTGATAATGTGATTCCAAACCTTGAAGGGGGGATTCCGATATTGAATCAAACTGTGGAATCATTTCCTGAACCACACTCTCCCCCACATGAAGAAACAACCACGGATGACACATTGGATGATGTGATTGATAGAATTGGGAGATTGAATCTTGAATCAATCCCAACTCAGTCAAGTGACCAGCCTGGGCCATCTCAGAAAGGTCCCCCCAAATGGCTGACAAAGACACTGGAGGATGTTCATCCTGATGAGGTTGGAAAAACAGGAACAAGAAGTTCCACTCAAGAAATCGAAGGTGACGTAGATAATTCTGATTCCCCTGTTGATATGGATATTGCTTATAACTGTGAATTGAGTTTGTCTACAGATCATGAACCAACTTCCTTCAAAGAAGCCGCTTCTCATGATGAATGGAAAGAAGCGATGCAGAAGGAGTATGATGCCTGGATAAAGAATGGCACTTGGAAGCTGGTTGATCCGCCTTTGGGAACGAAACCAATTGGCTGTAAGTGGGTCTACAAGAACAAGTACAAAGCAGACGGCTCACTTGACAAGCACAAGGCCAGGCTTGTGGGAAAAGGATTCGCACAGAAGGAAGGAATTGATTATGAAGAAACGTTTGCTCCCACAGCAAAATGGACCACTATCCGGACTCTCTTTGCCTTAGCAGCTCAGAGTGGATGGAAAGTCCATCAGATGGATGTAAAAACAACCTTCTTGAATGGAGATCTAAAGGAGAAAGTTTATATGTCCTAGCCAGAAGGATTTGTGATAAAGGGTCAAGAACACAAAGTTTGCAAACTTGTAAAATCCTTGTATGGCCTCAAGCAAGCACCACGAGCCTGGTATGAGAAGTTGACCGAGCATCTTCTGAATCTTGATTTCAAACACTTTGATCTTGATGATGCAACTTTGTTTGTTAAGAAATTTGGAAAAACAGTTGTATATCTTGTGTTATATGTAGATGATCTTTTGATAACATGAAACAATGAGAGCTATATTGCATCCATGAAGAAAGAGTTGAAGAAAGGTTTTGAAATGACTGATTTGGGTCATGTTCATTACTATTTGGGTATTGAAGTAATTCAACATCCTAAATTCATCTTTCTTTCTCAAAAGAAGTACATTGGAGATCTCTTGAAAAAATTTGGCATGGATGATTGTAAACCCTTAGGCACTCCAATGGAACAAAACTTGAAGCTCACATCAGTTGAAGGGAAGGAATTTGAGGATGCAACTAAGTATAGACAGCTTGTAGGAAGTCTTATCTATCTTACCACCACCAGACCTGACATCTCATTTGCTGTTGGAATCCTCTCAAGGTTCATGCAGAAACCTTGTGAAGGACATTGGTCTGCTGCAAAAAGAGTACTAAGGTACTGGAAGGGGACTCAAGACTTTGGACTCAAATATACACAGGTAGGCAACTTCATCTTGACCGGATACTCCCATCTGCACTTTGATGAAGCAACCACTTCTAAGGTAAGGTTCACCACAAAGAAACAATTGATATCTTGGATCGTGAGTCACCATGGAGACTACGCAACAACAAGCTCCAGCAGATTCCTACTACCTATACAAACATTACAAAGAACACAATAAAGGAAATTGTGGCTCCTCAGAGAACTATAGAAGACGGCAGATGAAATGAATTGAACCACCTTACCCACAGATCGACAACACTTCTCGCAATAAGTTGGCGAAGAACCTCCAAAGTTCCATAATCGGAACAAAGCAGCACTTCAACACAAAGTACTATCTCACCTCGACATCATGTTCAGCCAAAACCATCCATTCACACTGTTCCACAAATGAGCAACCGCTCGATATCTTCACCAAAGCACACTGAAGAGAAAAGCTCTGAAAGTTCAGATCGATGCTTTGACCTCACCAACATCCTTCGGATGAAAGGGGGGAATGTTGACACCTAATCCCATGGATGGGTGTGCATATGTATTTTTGTATATTATTTATTATTAGGAAATAAGGAAGGCCAAGAGTCATTGGGAGCTGAATCCCAATAGCCTCACCTCCCATCTATATAAGCATGTACATTCTTCAGCTAATACATAATTCCAGTTTTGAGGAGTTACCTCCTGGTTTGACATAAACCTTTCATGAAATCTTTCCAACTGATAGTTCCTTTGGTTTTGGAAAATTTGGCTTTATATATAGCTATATCATGAAAAATACGTTGATATTCTTCCAGTGGAACTAATTTATCCCCTATACCCTACAGACGTGGAAGTCCTTTCTGATGTAAAGTGTTAAAGTTCCTATGAAATTTTTTAATTTGAACTTCTAAATTATGACATTTATTCTCTAGTTGTAGCATTAAATTCTTCTTAGTGAGAACCTTTCTCACCTCCAAGAAAACTTTAATTCTATATTCAATTTCAAACTCTTCAAGTTCTTATTTTTTTCTATGAATTTAGAACTCTTATTATCCTTGTAGAATCTCCTATTTTATGGTCCATGTCTTTATTTACTTTTGGCATTTCTTCCTTTGATTCTTGTAACAATTCTTCTTGTTCAAAAATGATCTCAATTGAAGGCCACAATTCAGTCATTGATTCATTAATTTCAAGTCAAATATTTTATTTGGCTTGATCAATGGTCTAAGAAATTGGAAATTTATTTTTATATGTTGCTATTTTCTTTGTTAGCTTAAAATTTTATGAATTTCAACTAAATAAGCATTGTCAGTTTCCAGATTTTTCTCTTGTAGTTTGTACAATTGTATGCAGAGTTTTTCAATTTCTTGACCTTTTAGTGTTAAGTCTCCCATGCCCTTTGATAATTATGTTACTAGATCAATGGACTGTGTATCCACTGTAATATTTTATGTTGTAGACATTCCCTCTGTTGAATTACCTACAATAGATGTTGCTCCTACGGGGATAAATGCTGAAATGTTGAGTTGATGTTATTTCTCTTTTAACAGTGTTTTCACGCGAGCTTATATTTTATGTATTTGGATATTTGGTTTCATTGTAATCTTAAACATATTCTCTTTCTCTATCTCCAGTTGGCCAACTTCTTTTGCATGTGGATCCTCTATAGTAGGAAGTTTCAGTTGATTCCTTAATCCCTAGACATCAAAATTCTTGTTCTTATCATTTCTTCAGCTACTTTTATATTATTAGGATCATATCCCAATTTAATTACCAGATATTCTAATTATTTGATCCTACTATATTTGGCCAAATATGGCATTTTTTTCATCTTAAACAGTGAATGAATGTTATTTAATGAATTTTTCATTTTGGGTTGCTATAGTTGAACTAGTCAAGGTAGAGTAAATCATTTCTCTAGCCTACTTCTGTAGTAAATTTTGATATATTGCATGTATATATTTGGTATCAAAAGAAAACATAGATTTCTCGTAGTATTATACACTTTTAGGAATTGTAACTTTAGGTTCCAAGAAAGCTAACTTAAAATGTCCCTTTTATGTATCAAGTGAAAAAAAAATTATTTCTAGGTAGAATAGGTCTATTTCCAAAACTCAGAGCATTTGTTGGCTATTATTTCTTCATTATTTCTCTTAAATTATTTGTATTTGGAAAAAATGTTCGGTTGTTCTGCACCCTGAGTTACTGATGACATAGGAGGACCTACGGAGATATCCTCAATCCTTGGAAAGGTTGAAGTGTGTAAATTTGTCTATACCTTTGTTTTCTACTTTTGCGAATTTTCTCCATGAAAAGGTTCTTCATGAGCATTAATTTACTTCCTTCTCTTAAGCATTATGAAGTTTGTCTCTTGAATTTATGAAACTGAATGAGATGCACTTTCCCTTGGCCTCTTAGTCTCTTTCTACTTTGGAACTAGAGTTTGTGAAGATGTTGTAATAAAAAATTGTTCGTATACCTCCTGTAATGTGTTATCCTTCCACTCCTCTTGATTCACATATTGCCCAATTTCTGGTCTGGCTGTGTGTGCGTAAGGTGTTGTCTTCCATTCAACTCTTAATTTCGAAATAATCCCCAAGGGATGATAAGACCCGGTGAAGCTTAATTTCAACTTCATTTCCTTTTACATTCTGCCTCCTTTGTTGTTTCTCTACTGTTGAAAATAAATGGTCCAATCTATGATTTTAATTTGAACTGAGATTTATTCTTACTAGAGACAAAGTGCAGATCATCCATATTCATCATTTCTATAATATATTCTACTGCAAAAATTTGGATTGGAAAAAATTTTGCAACCTATACGGAGGTATCTCACATCGATATATTATGATCTCTGTGTAATTTTGGTAGAGGTACCAATCTCCAATATTGGTTTGCTAACTGAGTTGAAGAATTATCTTTATTTTAGGTGATATACTTAATAACATCACTACTAAGAAGACATAAAGCCATATATAGAAACTGATATACATAATCATTAAAAGAGTATTCTTATGTGTTCTTCCTTACCAATGAAGTCCAATGAATTACAGACTAAGTATTTCCATGGGCATATAAATTTTGTAATGGAAAATTAAATATATTCTTCTGGGAAAATTAGAAATAGGTACATAAGGACTGATTGATCCCTGAAAGAACCTGCAGTAGAAAACTTCAAAAATTGATCATGAATGCTTTCCGACAGAAATTTATTGTAGTTGAAAATGAGTGATGGTTTATCACCTATCATAAATAATGATAAAACCCCGAAAATTATCTCATCGACCCACTGACCACTTGTATGGCCTAACATATACTAAACCATGGAGATAACCTGCCTAGATATTTCTAGAAATATTGAAGAAGAGTAGGGCGGATTCTTTCTTAGTAACTTATAATTTTTACAAAAAAAATATCTTGGACCTTTGAGTGAATGTGAGTTTCTGATATATCTCGATGAGAGAATATACATAAAAATGATGTAGAGGGGTTGTAGGCCTGACTTGAATGATTTTACATATTGATGCGGGAGTGACACGAAAAAAACTTCTTTATTTTGGGAAATTACGACCCTCGGAATTGGGATATATCTAAAATGAGACCAAGTGATGAATTTTAGGAAGAAATGGCTCCGAGGAAATATGAATTGAGGTAGGAAGGAGTCCCATATGCTCAATTCATCATCTACATCTAAGAATTTCTGATTTTCGCATTGGTGAAGTTCATAAATATCGAACTCACACTAGGTTTAAAATATTTTTTTATTGTTTTTCAACCAGGGGCAACTTGTCTAAATTTACTGAAGGGGGAAACACTGGACAATATACAACTAATTGAGGCTTTCATTTGGAAAACGACATATTGGATTATGAATTGATAGGTAGGTGTATCAAATTACCAGGGAAATGGGTGATTTTTGGTCTAGTAAATGTTTATTAGTTGATAAAACCCAATAGTAGTTGGATTGTTGCAAAATAATGAGAGAAAATGATTTTAGATGGCAGTGGGATGCTTTAAATAGTGTTCAGATGAATTAACTATTTTTGTGCATGTATTTAATGCATTAGATGTTGGTAGGTAAGATTAATGGGTAAACCATAAATTAGTTGTTGGCAGGAGGAATTAATTAGTGATAATGGTAATATGATGTGGACGAATAAGAAGGTGACAAGTGGTGAGGTGAGAGAGCGGTGACAACAGTGGAGTGGAGTAGATGAGATGGTTGTTTTCGGGGGCAAGGCAGGATTTTTATGATTTTCGATTGTGGGGGGGGGGGGGGGGGGGGGGTTGGGTTTGAAATGGTTTTGAGAGGGACACGCCAGCCTTAAACGAGTTTTATAAAACATCTTTTCAGCCACCTTTAGCCCCCCCTCCCCCCAGCAAGTATCGGGCATGGGGGGGGGGAATAAATCCATCCCACATCATTGATCTGGGTAGGAGTGATCTACACCGTTGATTCTTGCTGAGGCTTTATCACAAGCCGAAAAAGTGTCAAATCCATTCTCTTTATTTAAAGCTTTTAATTAATCCTTAATTAATCTTCATAAAAAAGGATTAAAATAATAATAAAAATATGATTATGATGACATTTAAAGTAGTACACCTATACTTGGGTATTTTACATTTTATTTTCTCATATCTATATATATATATATATATATATATATATATATATATATATATATATATTTATTTATTTATTTATTTATTTATTTTTTCTTTCTTTTTGTATTTTATTTTCTTTATTTTATTTTCTTTGTTTAGCATAAAAGGAAAATGGAGAATGAATATGGTAAAAATAAGTTACAACACACATATTATGTGATGCCTCCATACACTCTTTCGAACATATTGTCACAAAATTGTTTTTCACTTTTGATATGTATGATTGTAATCGTCCGTGCAAGAAAATTTTGAAATGGCGAAAAGCACCTCATGAATCACATGATTATTTTCACAATCATTTCATTCTTTTTGTTTTGAATTTCCTGAAGATGAATTTGAATGGTATTTCTTGTTATAAAAATTGCAATATATTTTTCACATTTCAAAGAATATGTACAAGTTAGAATCATTTGAAGCTCTCTTAACATATCTCGGTATTCTAGCTTCTAAATATGTGATGGACAAAGTTGTTGTTTGAAGTGACCCTTCGTCCCCTTCTCATAAAAAAACTCTAGTTGCACAGGTTGAGGTGGGAGAGATTGAGAAATCATATTTTAACCTACCACCATCATCTCCCACCCTACATACTTAGAATTTTACCATAGGTTTCGATTATGAATCTCATGGTTACAACACTTCATTGGTCCCTCTAATCCTCTGGATTGTGAGTTTTTGAGTTCACCTGTTTCGAATTTTCTCTTGATGTTCATGAGGATCAAGTGTTGGATGGAGTTGGTGTTGAGAAGCCAACCTACAATATCATTTTCGATGACTATGTGTGGGAGACCATATCTAAACAACAATATGATAGAAATATGACTTTCTTCCTTCCGCACCTCTTCTTCATGACCCTAATATTTTTCCACAGTTTTGTTGCTTCTATTAAATCTTGTGAAAATTTAGTTTCTGATGATGTTACTACTTCCGATAATTTTCAGAACACATGGGATGATATTTTTTCATCGAGTTGTGAATATGATGAATATTTTATTCTTGACCATCCCAAGCTTTCATCTCCTCTTCCTAGAAACATAAAGGGTGAAATTTTTCATTTTCCATATTCCCCTATTTACGGTTTAACAGATAGTGAGGAGGCCTCTGTTTGTGATCTTAAAATTTCTGATCATGGTTATCATGACTGTAGAGTCCCATACTTGTTTTGTTCTGACACCCTTTTTCATCCATATTTTCCTTCTTTTCCCATCACTATCAACCTAATAAAGACAACAATCATATGGTTTTGACAAGATCCACAACTACCTTAATTGATAAGAGAGTTTCGGTGGGCCAACTCATCAAAGGAATACATGGATAGATAGAGGATGATCCCTTTATGGATCTCCTCCAGATTATCCGAACTAATTCATCAATAATATCACACATTTACACAATCAAAGGTGGTAGTCAACATGTAGTAGCGCTCAGAAATAGAGTCTGAGAATGTCACAACTGTGTCAGTTTTCTTTCCTAATAGCAAATTGACAGGATAGGGATATTTTTATAACTTTTTAAGTTGTATAAGGATTCAAAAGAGATCTCTATGAATAATGCTTGCGTACTATTAAACGCACTCTAAAAAACCATGGAAACTATGTGTATTTGGGGTACACCATATTTTATTTTCTTGAGCATTTTGTTTGAAGACCTTTATCATAATTCGAAGTTCCTTTTTCGTGCATTAATGTGTTATCAGTGTTAAAGAAACCTATTGCATTATAGGGGGCCCCTATAAGTATATTAGGCCAATTGCTTTCAGTTTTTAGTTTATCTCAAATGCATTATCATTTTGTACTTCAAATCTGGTTAATATTTGGTTTATGTTTCATTTTCAAGCTCAGTTAATTAGTTCAATACTTTGGTTTTGCTTATTTCATAGATTTATTTCTTAAATTCATTCTTTCCATACTTATATAGCTTAGTTAATTTCCATTTCATTTACATTCAAGGTTAAGATTTGCAGTAGATAAAAGCTCTGTTTTCATAGCATTTTGATTTAAATTTTCTGTTAGCTTTCAATTTTCATGTTTTCATAAAACTAGGACTTGTACCATACCTTGTGCTTTCGTAATTTAGAGTTAGTTCATTGTTTGCTGCAGCATAAAAATCTCAAAAACAACTTGACAAAAACACAATAGACATTAATCTAACACATATTTTGAAAGGATTTATCTCACAAACCATTTTTAACAACTCAATTTAATTAAAATTGAATATAGAAATAATATTTAACATAAATAATAGATTTCTCTAAAACTCATTGATTCATAGGAATTTAACGCTGATCCATAAATTCAAAAATTTTAAAAACTCAAAATTCAATCCTCACTCTAATGAAAAAGAATTCTATCACATATAGTGCACTTGCACTTCATCATTTTACTGACTTCAATCAATAATTTATGCTTGCAATTTAAGAACATTAAATTAACTAAACATTTTGGCGTCGTTGCTGGGGAATTGTAAATAGAAGTCTTAGAAATAAAACATGATATGCATAGGGATATAAATTATAATGGTAGGTTTATAGGACGAGGAAGAATTTTGACTCCTAAATTATCACTCATTCCACCTCGACCTTGAATTTCTACACCACACACTCAAACTTGAATTCGATATGTAGGTGGCCCACATAGAGTTTCTAAAATCCTAAGATCTAAAATCCAACCTAATTTAGCTACTTCATCTACCAAAGATTTAATTGAAGAAGAAAATCCCCCATCCCCAACTACATGTGTATTATTCTTGTATTCAACAAGAGAATAACTTCTATGAAAAGAATTAGAAGTTCTCAGTGAAAAACAATAGAAAAACACTCATTCAAAATCTCCATTGATAGAGGAACTGGAAGAATTAGAAAATCATGTTGTAGAACTAGATACCTACATTACTTCTAAGGAATCCATCATGGTTGAAGAGGGAGAAGGAGAAGTACAAGATGTCAATGGAGGATTGGAGGAGGAAGAGGAGTAAATGGAGGAGGTGGAAGAGGTAGAGGTAGAGGAGATCCATAAACTTTTGGATTCCCTATTCAGAATGAGGCTAAAACATACATAATGAAAAATATTTCACCTACTATCCTCCCAAATTTTCATGGAATAAGAAGTGAGGATACAAAGACATTTAACTTTGAATTTTAATTATTATTTAGATCGTATTATTCTCTACATGATGCTAAAATTTTAAAATTTTTCCTTACTACCTTAAAGGATTCAACATTAAAATGGTTTATGAGTTTAGGGACGAATTCTATAAGAACGTGGGAAGAAATGAAAAATGAATTCTTAGAGAAATATAAGTATTATTGTAAGTCTCATAGCATGAAAGATGAATTTTTTAAGATGGAACAAAGGGAAGATGAAAATATTGAAGATTTTGTCGAAAAAATTGTTTATAATATTAAAAAGGGAAAAATGAATAATCTGGATGAGGAAACTTTGGAAGCTCTCCTACTCAAATCCATCAGAGAAGAGTGGATTGATCTCCTCAATGTAATGGAGAAATGATACATTTCATAGTTACCATTTGGATAAATTTGTGAATTATGTGTACATATTTCAAGGGGTAAATCACGAAATGAGAAAAGTCCAAGAGATCCTCTCTTATCAAGAATATATAAATCTGCAGGTAGGAAAGTTAGTAGGGAAGAATTAGGTAATTTTCTTGATAATTTTAAAACATATATTTTAGGGAGTCTTAGTGAGAAAATTGACACCCTTAAAATACAGAAAAAGAAAAAATCTAAAAATGTTGCATTATCTGTCTTCTGTCCTAGGTGTAGAGAGAACATGCTTTGAGAGAATGTCCTTTAGACATAAAAACCATATAAACCTATGTAACACGTACAAAAAATCATGATACTAGAGAATACCCCTCTATACCAGGTCTTAGGGATATCTATAATGAACAAAGAATTCCAAATCAAGCAGACCATCTTTGCTTTATTTCCAAAAGACCATGGAAAAATCTTCAAAATCAAAATAAAAATTTTAATCCTCAACAATTTACACAATATTCACAAGGTAATTAGAATTCACCTATGCCATGGAAGCCTTGGGCTCAAACACAACCACAATATTGGAATCAAGGATGGAAAAATCCTTATGGAAGGTATGCTCAATATCAACAATATCCACCACCCTATCAAAATATTCCACCACAATTCTTTACTTGGAATAATAAAATACCTCAAGCTCAAGTTCAAAATACAAATCCAAAAATCTCTTTACCATTTGCACAAAAACCAAACCAATTACCTGTTCAACCACTTCCAAATCCAAATAATAAATTTGTTTACAACATGGAAGGGAAAATTATCAAACTTATATAATAAATCCACTAGATCTAAATAATGTTAAATTAAGATCTGGTGGAGCATTAGAAAAGAATAAACCCTCTGTTGTTATTCAGGGAAAAAGAAAATTTCTTGAAAAAATAATAATAAATCTAAAGAAGAAGATATTTCTATTGCTAAGAAATAAAGTGATCGAACAAAAAATATTCCTATAATTTCTGATGATACTCCTATTATAGAACAAACTTCAGTATCTATTACAAAACCACCTTTTCCTAAAAGGTTGAAATTTGATAAAGGAGTACAAAAACAAATCACATTTCCTGATTATGATATTATGGATGAAATGAAAAATATTTGTATAAAAATTACTTTATTTCAAGCTATAAAAGAAATCCCAATTTTTTCAAAAAAATAATTAATGAATTGAGTACCCAAAGAAAAATGAAATACATAAAAAGAATCCAATTAGTTGGGATAATTGTAGAAATAATAATGTGGAAGGAAAAAATGCAGAAATATTTAGATCAAGGAAGCCCCATTGTGAAAATTCACATCAATGGAATTGAAATACCAAACACACTGATCAGGGAGCAGCCATAAACATTATGAGTAAATACATTATGGATCAACTAAAACTTTCTAACCTTCAATACACACCAACATTATTACAATTAGCATACAGGGCTATAATTAGACATGATGGTGTGTTAGAAGATATTTTTGTATCCTTATATTCTTGGGAATATCCCGTTGATTTCATGGTTTTTAACACCAAGAATAATTTAGGAGGACATCCATTAATTTTAGGAAGACCTTGGTTATCTACAATTGATGCTTTCAACAGTTGTAGACCAGGAGAGATGTTTATCTCAAATGGCAATTCAACAAAGAAATTTACATTATATATGTTAGGTCCCTATATTACTAGTATAGTTCGTTATTGTTGTTAGTGTAACCCCATTATTGTTATTATTGTACCCCTGTAACCCCCATATTGTTATTATTGTGCCCTTAAATTATTATTGTTAGGTCGGCTAGGATTACATTGTGGCCCACTAGGATTACATTATGGCCCCATGGACTCCTATATATAGAAAGGAAGTTTTGTAAATTGTATCATCCAAGAATTTTTCATTAATGTAATGTATTGAAGGTTTCCCCCTCGAAGTGGCTTATTTATAAGGCGTTGATATCTCTTTTCTTCTATTTTTGGAGCTGGTTACACAACATTTGGTATCAGAGGTTTGGATTCTAGGGTTTCGCTGCTCCAAACAGGTCATCGTGGAATTTTCGCTATAACATTTTTTCTACGAAGTTTCAAAAGCTGAAATTTTTAGGGTACGAAGCCGAAATCCTGAGGAAGATTGTCTAAAAATTTCAGAGCTTGGTTCGCAATATTTTCGGAGATATGATCTGTGGAAGTTAGGTCTTTGTTCAGGCTCCTAAAAAGGTCATCGTGGAATTTGCGCTATAATTTTTTTTCTACGAAGGTTAAGAATATGAAATTTGTATGGTGTGAAGCTAAAATCCTGAGGAAAGTCGTAAAAAAATTTCAGATCTTGGTTCGCAATATTTTTGGAGATATGATCTATGGAAGGTAGTGCTTTTTCAGGCTCCTGAATTTCATCTCAAAGAGGTGATCGTGGAAAAATTTCAATAACTCTCTCTCTGGGCATCGGATTGGAGTGCCGTAAAAAGTGGTCGCAAGAACACTCGACCGTAGTTTCTTTTCTATAATTTTCGGAGCTAAAAGATGAAACAGTGACACGTGGCAAGTCTTACAAATTCGCTCTACTAAACCAGTCCATAATTAGGTCATTGTGGGAGAATGGACATAACTTTGTCTTGGAGAATCCAAATCAAGTCAGACCTGTGGCATTCGAAAGATAATTTAGAATGCAACTTCAGTGAGAAATTTCAGATATTGAAGAGCTGCAATCACAAATATAATCCAATTTCAATATAGAGCTCCTCAAAATCAAGAAAAAGGTGTGTATTTTTTTTACGAATTGCATAAGTCTTGTTTGAAGAATCAATTTGAATTGATTCCAAGGGCATATTGTAGAATATATATCAGTATTGGGTTAAAAAAAAAATGCCCCATAAAAATAATTCAACATCCATTAAGCCTTCAGAAGGCTCTACTATGACTCATGAAGATGAAGAATTGCAACATGATCTATCAAAATTACAAGAGCAAGTGCACCAAATTTCTCTCTCGCAAAGAGCAACAAAAAATGAAATGGAAGTTTTGAAGAAAGGCGTGGAAGCAAAGATGGATGGCATGGAATATAAGATGGATGACATGGAAGCTAAGATCGATGAAAAAATGAAAGAAAACATGGAAAACATGAAGAATGATCTAAAATCAGACATGGAAGGTTTGACAAAGTTGATACAAGAAATGTTTCCTAATGGTGAAAGGATAGTAGAGGAAACTCATGATGAGAACAAAATAAATGTTAATCGTGACTTCATAAACTCTAATGTTGGCGGGAAGAACCACCATATTCCAAAAATGGATATGAGGAAGTTTGATGGAAAGGACCCTGTAACATGGATACTACAGATGGAGCAATATTTTGATCTCCATAACGTGCAAAACACACAAAAGGTATGCATTGCAACTTTACATTTAGAACAAAATACATTTGTATGGTATCGATGGCTTTGCTCCCGTAAAAAAATTGTCACTTGGTCAATTTTTACGGAGGAAATGATAGCACATTATGAGGATAAAAAGAGAAACACCTTCTTTAGCCAATTGATAAATCTCAAACAAAAGGGTTTAGTGGGGCAGCACATTGAGGACTTCCAAAAATTGAATATAAGGGTAACTAATATTCTAGAGGAACACAGGATTGATCTCTTCATAGGCACTTTAAAGGATAACATCCAACATGAAGTTCGCGTTTTGGAACCTGATTCATTGGAGAAGGCATTCAGGTTGGCAAGAAAAGTTGAATGTAAAATTACGGCGACAAGGAAGCCTACCACTCAATTCTATAAAGAAGGAAGTGTTGCTACGCCTAGATTTCCACAACCTACAAGGTTGACACCACAACAATTGGAAGAAAAGAGAGCAAAAGGGCTTTGCTACAGTTGTGATAGAAAATACACTAAAGGTCATAAGTGTGCTGAGAAGAAATTATTTTACATAGATTGTGAAGAGGAAGAAGAAAATGAACAAGAAGAGGATATACACCAGGAACCAGCCCTAGAAGAGGAAGAAATGAGTCAAACCATATCGTGAAATGCATTGGCAGGAATTATCACTCCTCAAACTCTCAAGATAGAAGGAAATATCAAGAAGAAAAAGGTAATAGTGTTGATTGATTCAGGTAGCACCCATAATTTTATTCATTGTAAGGTAGCCAAGGAATTAAATTGTTTCTTATACCCAGCACCAGAATGTCAAGTGATAGTTGCAAATGGAGGAACTATAAATTTCTTTGGAAAATTCCATAATATCAAGCTAACCATGGGGGAATATGTATTGAATAGTCCAATGTTTTCCATTCCTATGGGAGGTGCTGATGTTGTACTAGGAGTACAATGGTCACTGTTAGTATGAATATTTCATTGAAGTGTACAAAAAAAGACCCTTTTAGTTGTGCATAACCAACAGCCCTAAGAACAAAAGATGGCTGCTAATATCTTCAAATTTGCAGTTAGTTTATCAAGACAATTCTGCAAAAATCCAGATCTATGCATAAAAAGACATTAAGCAGTAAAAATAAGGTTTTGCTCCATACATCCAATAGACAAGACAAGAACAATATTTTTGAAAGAATTTTATATTAAGGGCACCTGGGAGGAAAACAAGAAAGGTGTTTCCAATTCTCCTCAATGGGATGTGTTCTTAAAGTCCTCAGTGCTTCAGATCTACAATTTCCCTCTCTTGTTGGTGTAGAAAACCCAGACAAACATAGAACTCAAAGGGAGCTCACAAAGTAAATAATGGAAAATTTGACAATGATAATGGCTCAAAGTCAGACCAAGAGTAGAGATCCAGAGTGATCTAATAGGCAACAAAAGGTGACAAATGAATGGGAAAACCCTTTTATTTATAACAAAATATTAGGTCACTCTAGATCTTGGTGCATGATTAAAATAATATTAACCAAATCTAGATCCACCTTTTATGGAATATTTTATTATATTTGTTGGAGGGAAAAGGTATTTGACTTGGGTCAAATCCTTTTTTTTTTAGATAATAAATAAATAAATGATTTATTTATTATTTTAAGGAAGTTGTTGAATGATAATTAAATAAACAATGATTTATTTAATTATTTATAAATGATTTAGTCATATTTAACAAGGAATATTATTTAAATAAGGTTTAAATAATTATTCCTAGAAAAAAATCAGATAAATAAGGATTTATCTAATTAATTTCCTTGTTTTGGGTTAAATATGACCAGGAATAATAATTAAATTATTGTTTAATTAATTATTCCATGAGGAAATTCAAGAAAATATAGATTTGTTTAATATTTCCCCTTGGGGTTTCTTGTTTAGACCATAAACAACTTAATAAATGTGTTTTATTAAGTTATTTTACATATTGAAAGAAATTTTACTTAGGGTAAAATTGGTGTTACATGGTGTACGTGGGTCCATCTAATGATAATAGGTTGGATGACCAAAAAATGGTGTAACAGTTACAATCTTTGGGGACGGTAGCTTTTAATTTTCAAGAACTTTTCTTGAAATTTTTTTCAGAAGGAAAGGAAGTTGAATAATGGGGTATTGCATGGAAGCCAAGAAAGATAATAAAATATAATGTCATGACAAAGCTTCTAAAGAAATAACAATGAGGTGTAATTTCACAATTATGCTCACTAGAAGTTCCAACATCAAAATCATCTATTTCTATAGATCTCCAACAAGTCTTGGACAATAATTCCAAGGTGTTTGAAACTCCCAAAGGAATCCCACGTATTCATGATCATGATCATTCTATTCATTTGATTCCAGAAGTGTTCCTCCAAACATCAGGCCTTATAGATATCCTTATGTCCAAAAGAGCGAAATTGAACGTATGATTGCAGAAATGTTAGAGGCAGGTATAATTCAACCTAGTCAAAGTTCTTTCTCTGCTCCTGTAGTATTGGTACACAAGAAGGATGGATCATGGTGAATGTGTCCGGATTATAGGGAGCTCAATAAACTCACCATTAAAGATAAATTTCCCATTCCTGTGATTGATGAATTATTGGATGAATTACATGGAGCAATTTATTTTACCAAGTTGGATCTTCGTTCAGGATATCATCAAATTAGAATGAAGATTAAAGATATTCCAAAAACAACATTTCGAACTCATGAGGGTCATTATGAATTTTTGGTCATGCCTTTTGGCCTTACCAATGCACCTTCTACATTTCAAGGGTTGATGAATTCCATTTTCAAACCTTTCCTTAGAAAATTTGTGCTAGTATTTTTTGATGATATACTAATCTACAACAGGTCTTGGAAGGATCATGTTGAACATGTTGACAGGGTGCTCAAACTATTGCAGGAGAAACAATTATATGCAAAAAACATCCAAATGTTTCTTTGGAGTACAAGAGGTGGAATATCTGGGTCATATTATATCTCACGAGGGTGTTAAAGTAGACCCTAACAAAATTAAAGCTATTAAGGAATGGAAAGTCCCCAAGACAATAAAGCAGTTGCGAGGATTTCTTGGGTTAATAGGCTACTATCGCAAGTTTGTTAAGAATTATGGGAGAATAGCAGCACCTCTAACAACATTATTGAAGAAATATGCATTTTCATGGACTCCTGAAGCAACTAAGGCCTTTGAACATCTTAAAGAGGCAATGTGCCTATCACCGGTCTTAGCTACGCCAGACTTCACAAAAACCTTTATTGTGGAATGTGATGCCTCAGGAAATGGAATTGGTGCAGTTTTAATGCAGGAAGGAAGACCCATTGCTTTTGGAAGTCGTCCAATCAAAGGAAAGTATTTACAGAAACCTATTTATGAGAAGGAAATGTTAGCAATACTGCATGCACTAAAGAAATGGCGAACTTACCTAATGTGAAGACACTTCAAGGTAAAAACTGATCATGATAGTCTTAAACACTTTTTGGAACAAAGACTATCTTCAGAAGAGCAGCAAAAATGGGTCACAAAGAAGTTGGGTTATGACTTTGAAATAATCTACAAAAAAGGAAAGCTTAATGTTGTTGCAGATGCACTCTCAAGAAAGAATGAAGAGGTGGAAGCATTGCTTTGTGCTATTTCTATTATCCAACCAGATTGGATAACCGAAGAAAGAGATGAATGGAAGAAGGAAAAAGATGTATGGACACTCATTCAAAAGTTGCAGCAAGATCCTAGTACATCTGATACATTTAGTTGGAAAAATGATTCCTTATGGTACAAAGATCGCTTATATCTTTGTAAGAATTCCCAACTAGAACAAAAGATTCTTCTGGAATTGCACACTTCTCCTTTAGGAGGACACTCAGGATTTTTAAAAACTTACCACAGGGTGAAGAAAGAATTTTTTTGGGATGGCCTTAAATCTTATATTCAAAAGTTTGTGGCGGAATGTTTGGTTTGCCAATAGAATAAAGTGGAAACAATTAAGACCCCGGGACTTCTACAACCTTTATCCATTCCAAGTCAACGTTGGGAGGAGATTTCAATGGATTTTATCACAGCTTTACCTAAGTCCGAAGGAAAGAATGTCATCATGGTGGTAGTTGATAGACTTACCAAGTATGCACACTTTTGTGCATTATCTCATCCATTTAAAGCAAGTAAAGTTGCTACTACATTTATGGACACAATTCAAAAGCTACATGGAAACCCAAGGGTTATTGTGAGCGACAGAGATCCCATTTTTACTGGAAATTTTTGGATGGAGTTATTTTCTTATTTGGGTACTCAATTAGCTCATAGCTCATCTTATCATCCTCTATCTGATGGTCAAAATGAGATAGTAAATAAATTTTTGGAAGGGTATCTTCATTGTTTTGTATTTGATAAACAAACACAATGGGTCAAGTGGTTACCTCTAGCTGAATGGTGGTATAACACTTCCTTCCATACTGCAGCAAAAATGACCCCATTTATGGCTCTTTATGGATATCATCCACCATCCATCACATCTTCTTTAAGAGAAAATTCGAAGGTTCAAGTAGTGGAATATCACATCGAGAATCAACAAAAAGTTCTCTAACTCTTAAAGGATAACCTGAATTTGGCACAAAATCGAATGAAACAAGAGGCAGATCAACATCACAACGAGAGAATTTTTGATGTAGGAGACTGGGTATTTTTACGGCAACAACCATACAAACAAATGTCCCTCAAGCAAGCTAAGAAGGATAATAAACTATTGCCAAAGTACTATGGTCCTTACAATGTGTTGCAAATGATTGGTACTATGGCATACAAATTGGAGCTTCTTGCTTCTTTACGAGTGCATCCAGTTTTCCATGTTTCATGCTTAAAGAAGGTTATAAGTGAAAATATTCTAGTTCAGACAATATTTCCAGAACTTGACGAGGAAGGAAAAATCATATTGGAACCTGAAGCAGTTATGGAAACAGAACTCAACAGCTACGGAATTGATCAATTTCAGAGTATCTCATCAAGTGGAAGAACTTACCCACTAAAGATTCTACATGGGAGGATGAGAATTTTATATAGAAGCACCTAGAGCTACTCAAGCATTGAGGACAACACTTTTTTGAAGGAGAGGGGCATGTTAGGTCCCTATATTACTAGTATAGTCCCTTATTGTTGTTAGTGTAACCCCCTTATTTTTATCATTCTACCGCTCTAAGCCCCATATTGTTATTATTGTGCCCTTAAATTATTATTGTTAGGTCAGCTAGGATTACATTATGGCCCCATGGAGTCCTATATATAGAAATGAGGTTTTGTAATTTGTATCATCCAAGAATTGTTCATTAATGTAATGTATTGGAGGTTTCCCCCTCGAAGTGGCTTATTTCTAAGGCGTTGATATCTCTTTTCTTCTATTTTTGGAGCTGGTTTTACAACATTATATGCTTGCAAAAACAAAACTAGATATAGAAAGTGAAGAATATATAGATGATGATAATGATGTACAACCTATTTTTACTATTGTACAAACAAATGAGGAGGAAAAAAAATTAAGTTTGACAGAAAATAATGAACCCTCCTTATATCATGACAATAGTCAAACCTTTCAAGAACAATGTAATATCAAATATTTATCATCTAGACAAATGTATTTACATTCTATGGAAAGATTTGGAAATTATTCAATAGAAATATTTCCAAAAAAAACATTGAATATTAATGAAAATCTGGAAGAATTACAAAAAAATCAACTAGTAGACACCTTGCAAAAAACACTCTTCTGCTTATGCTTGGGAGTATACAGATATGAAAGGAATTAATCTCAAATATTGTATGCATCATATATATATATTGAAGAGAATGCTAGTCTAGTTAGAAATCCTCAAAGAAGAATGAAACCAAACTTAAAATAAATTGTTGACGAAGAGCTACAGAAACTATTGAATGTAAATTTTATCTATCGAATATCAGACAGTCAATGTGTTTCAACCCTAGTAATTGTTCCTAGAAAAATTGGAAAATGGAGGGTATGCATCGATTACAGGGAATTGAATAAAGAAACATTGAAAGACCACTTTCCACTTCCTTTCATAGATCAAGTGTTAGACACATTAGCAGGAAAAATTAATTTTCAATTTTGGATCATTTTAGTGGGTATAATCAAATTCAAGTAGCACTTGAAGATCAAGACAAAACCACATTTACCTGTCCATGGGGAACTTATGCTTACCGAGTACTTCATTTTGGATTGTGAAATGCTCCAGCAACATTCCAAAGAGCAATTCTTAGAATTTTCTCTAACCTTATTCATGACTATGTGGAAGTGTATATGGATGATTTCATAGTTTATGATAATTATTTTGAAGAGGCACTCGAAAATTGAGAAAAAGTTATAATAAGATGCAAATAAGAAATATTTTAGTAAGTCATGAAATTTTTTTTATGATGTTTAATGAGGGAATTGTTTTAAGTCACCATATTTCAGGAAATGGAATAAAGGTAGATGTTGGGATGCTGAATTGTCATTCTTATTACCATTTCTTAACATATATTTCATCCATTCCTACCATTCTTTTATCACATTATTTATCACAATTTATCATTTAATCCCATTTAATAATTATTTATGCTCTTATGGATAAGTAATATTTATTCTCCTTTATTTTTAATAAATTCAATATTATTATGAATTATTTTGTACATGATGGTTTATTTAATGATTTTTTTATAACTCATGATTTTAGCCTCTAAGATATCTTTCAAATTGAAAATCCGATCTTCAGCTCATAATTAAATATTCTAACTCAGAAATTTGTTGGACTAACAAGAAATAGTTTTTCGTTAGACATTTCGAGCAAACGGAGAAGAATATTGAAAATCCAAGACATGGGTTTTATGTAGAACGGACCATATTAGTTTGGATATGAGCATGTTTCCAAAATTAGGTCTTAATTGGGAGAAACACAAGGTTCTTCGAAGGAAACATTCGCAAATTTTCTGTTGTGGTCATTTTCCAAATTTCCTCAATTGTAATAATCAGATTCGATTTGTTACAATTGAATCATGGTGGAAAGATCTCTTAGATTTTGTAATCAATTGGTTGGAAATTTCCCTTTTGTATCTTGTATATTTAAAGGACACAAATCAGAGGAGAGGAGATGATCATCTTGACTCTGTAACTTTCAATCATCATAATACAAAAATATTGTGTTTTTGTTACATGCGCTAACTGATTTAGTTTTTTTTTTATTCTTTCTCTACCTGCACCCTGCTAGGGAGGAGGAGCCCTCCCCTTTAGCAGGGATTGTAGCGGTTAAGGTAGATGTGTATATATCTATTTATTATTTTTTATGTTTCAGTAGAATTTTTGTTGCTGCTGTTTGAGCTGTGAATATATCTACTTCAATTCCAATGTTTTATATGTTGTTACAAATATGAGATCAGAGATATCAGCTAGGTAATTGTTGTGTGGTGCGCTAGGATAGATTAATTAAGGTGTGATTACAGTCTTGTAGATCATTTTATTTCCACACGAGTGATTTCCTTCCGGCATTTACTTCAACAAAAAATTATTTTCTTTGAAATTTCTTCTCGTTGGGTGTATCGGAACAGACAGTGCAGCTATCATTGAAATAAAAGACGCCCCTGGATTGATAACTTATGTGTATTATTTTATTCATTTAATAGTGTTTAATACAACCCAACATTTTGGCGCCGTTTTTAGGGATGGAAGTGACGATCAATCAATCAGAGTTGTTTCTTAGAAGTGAAATTTCTGTGTGTTTTTAGAGAGTCTGTAGTGACACAATTGTCGAGCAGTAAGACGAGAGGTAAGAACCTGCACATCGCTCTAACAAACTTGAGCGAGCTCACCAATGTAGTGCTGGGACATTTAAGAGAGTGAATTTATGAGCATTTTTCTTTTCTTAGAGTGTCTTCAATGACACAATTGTCGAGTAGTAAGACAAGAGGTAAGAACCTGCGCATCGCTATAAAAAACTTGAGCGGGCTCACCAATGTCTTGCTGGGACATTTAGAAGTTTGAATTTTTTGGTTTTTTCTTTAGGATGTCTTCAGCTATACAGTCGTTGGGCGGTAAGATGAGAGGTAAGAACCTGTGTATCACTCTAACAAACTTGGGCGGGCTCACTGTTGTAGAAACTGAAACACTTATAGGATGAATTGATACACATAGGATCCATGTGTGCCAGTAAGATGATAGAACAATCCACAACACCCCCCACTATAAAAAGCCCCCAAAATTCATGGGATGGGGTCAAGGAACAAAGAATCAACACAATGGAATCACAATGGAATCTATTAGGGTCCTCTAAATATAGGATTCGTAATTTTTGAATTGACTTTGATAGCCTTGTAAATATTTACATACCTTGCTTTATACAAGTTTTTTACTCATATTTTGAAAAAATGAAAAAATAATAAAAATTAAAAAAGAGGATAAAAGTCCTAAAAGAAAAATCAAAGGACTTAGAAAAATATAAACCCCAAAGAGATAAAAATAAGACCTGAAAGTGAGCAAGTCCAAATGCCACTAATTTTACTTTGCTGCAAGTATAATGATTATGTGCAGAGTGTCAATAAATTCCATAATCCATGATTAGTTAAATAGTTTAATCTTAACTTTTCATGTTTTCAATTTCATGTTTTAGATAGTGAATAAAGTTTTGTCAAACAGTTTAAACTTGAAAAATCAGTAGATAGGTAGAGAATAATGAGAAGCTCAATAGTTTAATATGAGCCCTCGGATGAAATAAGGTAGACTTAGATAGTTTTTATGCTTTGAAAGAAAATGTTTAAGGTTGCAAGTCTAAATGCACCTACAAAATCAAGAAAAAAAGTTGGAAATAAAGTCGGGTAGGTAGAAAGCAGTGGAGCAATCATTTAAATAAAACATCATCAGGAAAAATCACTAATTCCCCCCTCCCCTCCCCCTATAGGCATTTAGTATCTAAACTTTCAGTCAGAAAGGCTCAAATCATTTCTCTGACTTTTGTTGGGACCGGACCCAAGGCTCGATGACTGATAAGTTAAAAATATCGAATTCCTACCTTAAACCTTCATTCATCATCATTTACCCTTAATTCATACATTAAAACCCCTTTTTTCCTAAGTAAAGACACATTCTTACTTAATAAAATTGCAACCCTAAAATAATTAACTTCATCCCTTCAAAAAGCATTCATAAAACCCCAAAAATACACCTTGTCCTAAGTTAAAGTGTAAAATATTAAAAAAGACAACATTGCTTTGCTTTGTCTATCATATACACTTTACTCAGAGATAACATGCGTTTTATTTTACATTTCACTACCCTTCCATATTAAATTTTAACTTATTTTTATTAAATCCCTAAAATTACACCTCCTATAGTTATTAATTCCATTATATCTAAATAACCCCCAAAAATCCCACTATTTTTTAATATTTAGACCAAAGTCTGTTATCCCCACGTGCATAAATAAAAACCCCGGCTATAAGCCCTTTGGTATTAACTTATAATTATTTGAAATACCCTGCCCCTATAGTTTTAAAATCATTCAAATGGTTAAAAACCTATATAATATAATAAACCATGCCCGCATATAGAATTTGAAACATTTTTCAAATGTTTTAAAAAACATTACCCCTCTACCATGTTATATAATGCCTAAGGGTTTAAAACTTTCTAAAAAAATAGTTTTATAGAAGCCCAAAACCATTGCCACCTATGAAATAATTCTAGTCCCACTACTCTTATCTCGACGCAGCTTCCGAAATGATCTGGACCATTCGCTAATGAACTCCAAATCCGACAATTGATATCCAATATCGCACAGAATAGATGCACGTTCATCCCCATGCCAAAGTTACACGAAATGAGTGGTTTTATAATCCTCTCTCCCCTCCATGTGCCCTTCAAACATTGTATCATGTAGGTTAAGCTCAAAATTGCTTACCACCAAATCACCATCCGATACCACTATGGTTTTCATTCGTTGAATTTTCGAAACTACTCCTCCTGCCTAATGCAACCTGAATTCAATTCCAGACTAATACAACTGAAATGTTTAAAAAAACCTTTGGAAATGCATTTATACATCTATCTTGCACGTTTAACCCACTGCATTTCCTATGCTGACCATAAAACACCCTTATCAAGCCTTTTCTACCATTTGTATGCCCGAAAAACCTACATAATTTTCCCTGCAAACCATTCAAGACCAATGGAAGCTTCAGTTCATTTCTAGAAACCTCCAAAGCCATCAAAAATATTCTGATGCCTCAGAAACCCTGTTTCAAGACCTAATACCTACAAAAAAGGTATTCTTCAATAAATTAACATTCTCGTCATCAAAAAGAGTTATTTCTGTCAATATTGAACCTTGTGAAGCCTATTTGTCTATAGAAAGACCTTAATTGCCTTCAAAGAGTGTATTGATTGTAGAAACCCTGATAAAACCATAGTTTCCAATAATTTAACCTATTTTAATCAAAGTTGAAGAAATTTAACCTTTTGCATACCTTTTTAAACCCTTTGAAAGATTCAAACTCTTTTACCAATGCTCAGAAACCCAAATTGTTACACTCAATTATTCAGTGCCAACAAAGTTAAACCTCCAAAGTCAAAATTCATTTCACATATCTTCCCAATTCATCAAAGCCATTATCACTTCTTGCAGACCTCTATTTCATTAAAAAAATGTTTTATTTTTGCAGGTTATTCTCAGAATATCAAATTAGGCCAACAGTTTCAATACTAGTTGACAAAATTGTTTGCTCCAAATTCGCAGATTTTAATTCAAAAGCTTCATTCAACAAATAGTTTCTATACAAAGAAATAATAAAATCAATTCAGAGAGAGATTAGAAAGATGAAATTACACAGTGAATGCTAAAATTAAAGTAAGAATTCATAGTGACATTGAAAATGCAACAGTCAAAGAGCATCAAAGTTAAAGTGTATCAGATGAAAGTCAGAGTGAAGGTTAAAACAAAGTTACAGAGCAGTCAAGGTAAAATAGTAAAAGTAAAAACAGAGGCAGTAATGGCTAAATAGAGATGAAAATACTTTCACCAACAATGAAATTTATCCAATGTAAAAGAAAAACAGTTAAAATAACAATAAGGTTAAAACATGAAAACAAAGCAAGAAGGGACATTTTTGCAGAAATTTATTGTTTAAGTCATTATTTTGCAGAAACTATTGTGACCAATCCAAGATGAATTTTTCAAAACTGAAGGAGGTTTATGTTCATAATATGTCCAACTACATAAATCTCTCTCACTTGTCTAACATCCATTATGGGTTGGGAAATATTAAACAATATTTGAAAGCACGTTTTACAGAAAATTCATGTTAAGTCATTATTTTGCAGAGAAGATTGTGGGCAATAAGAAATACATATTACAAATATGGAAGATTTTTTTCTTCCTAACAGTACAATCTACAAAAACTATCTCATTTTTTTCACAGATATTACATAACGAGAGATACATATGCATCTTTACAGCCTATTTTTCAGACTCTGCAAAACTCTGTTTTACATATCTTTTTGCAGAGCCTATTGTGAACAGCTGGAGAAGAACATTAGGGACCTGAGAGAGGTTTATCTCAAAAAAATATTTATCTACAATAACCACTTTCATGTTTTACAAACCTATTTTGGATTGAGACATACAAAGGTATCATTGGACCCCAATTTTGTAGAATTTCTGGAGCAGAATGCACAAAGAAAGGAAACAGTTAGTGACTTTGATGCCTCATCATCAACTAAGGGTTGATATCAAATTCGAGTTCTCCTCCTTTTCATCACCTATCCATAAAAAATAGTGCCAAATAGATGCATTATTTTTTAGTGTCCTTTACTTAAGTTCTATTTATGTAAAACAATTGGAGATATTTGTAAACCAATCTTGATATTTTTTCAGGATATTCTAGTTTAGAATTTGTATAAATACTTCACCCTTTGAAATATTTTGGTGGAATAAAATTGTTGGGATTGTTATAGTAATTTATTCTTGGACTTTAAAGCTTTTGTGTGTTAAAGCTTTGAGTATCAGGCTGGATCAAACCAAATTTGCATCATACTTCAGGATCACTATGATGAGCTATTTGGAGTGAAGTATTTTCTTCACTTGTCATTGTTTATTTTCTCTGTTGTATGCATCCATTTATGTTTATGCTAAATATAAATGTATAACTAGGATTATTACTACATGATATGTTAACAGCACCTTGTTTTTAACTAGTTATCATTTATATGTTTTCCTTTGTTTTCCAGTATAGGGCACGCTTAATTACTCCCTCATTTGTTTGACCTCTCCTAGTACTTCCCTTTTACGGCTTTAAGGATTCTTAAGTGCCCTTAATCCTGATGATACAACCTCACAAAACCAACTTTCCAAGATCTCCAAGGGTTATCTATCTTGCCCTAAAGACATTTGACCTTTTTTCCCTTAATCCTAGTCTTTTTTTACATGAGTTTGACTCCATAGCCCAATGGACAAATAGATTTCCCACTTTCATTCCTTTCAATTTAATTTTCACACAAAATATTTCAAAACAAAACCAAAGCCACACTTTCATAGATAGCCTAATATTCACAAATTAGAAAAAAGTTAAACTTTAAAGAGAGATCCCCCTCTGAACCCTAGGAAGGCTAGATCCTAAAGTTTGAAGTAGGTTTGTGTTTACCTCGGTGAGTTCTCTCTTGATCCTGGAGAAATTACTAAGTGATAACAGAATCCAGTTAAAGAACTTCATGATATAACAACTATGGGAAATCAAGACAATATTGAAGACTAGTTTCACTTTGCTGTTTTCTCGCAACATTACTCCATACTTCAGCAATTCTTGGCACCATCCTTAATAGGGAAGATGGACTGTCATACCCTAGTACTTATTAGCATACATCTTTCAATTATGGGTATGTGCATACCTGAAGCCCTATTTAAAAAATGGCTTCATTGGAGGTACTCCTACGTGTAAGTATATGTTATTTTTCAAGGTATAATAGTGTAGTGTGGAGAATAGAATAAATAAAGAAATAGATAAATAAATTTCTTTATATCTAAAAATAGTTGTTTTGTTGCAACATGTTGTGAAATTTGACATAGGTGATCAATATTCAAATTTATTTATGTATGTAGATGTGTTATATTGGAAAATGAAATTTCTACAAACACTCATATTCATTTTGATCACCTTCTTGGAAAAATTCCTTGATTATCATATCTTATGGCTTGTGGGCTTGATGAAAATTCTGGAAAAACAATCGGGACAATCATGTTTTCAGGGACCTAATGGACATATTTACAAGGCCTGTTTCTATCCTACATATCCCTTTAGGTCTACCTTATAACCCAATTTGAATCACTCTATTTTCATTTGAAACGAAAAATCTATGACCAAAACAATGACAGGATGTCTAGTAGGCAGCTCAAGTACAGAGTTGGGACAATCCGTTTTTGGAGGCCTAAATGACTAGATTTTAGAAACTTGTTTCTATGGGATATTCCCCTATCAATATAGTTTACAATGAAACTTGAATCAATTTTTTTTATATATTTTATGAGAAATTTATGACCACAATACTGACTATTTATCGTAAATCAGCACTCTTGAAACTTTGTTTTCCCGACTGTTCACTAGCATATTTTACCCATCAATTATTATTTCCTTAAAAACCTGTTAACATTGGAAATAGCTACATGCATATAATTAAATCCATAATTTTAATCAGTTCAATCCATCATCAAATGAAAAATTTATGCTTAAAAAAATAGTTGTCGGTCTGAGTGGGAAAATTGAAAATGACTCTATTATGCAGTTTGTTCTAAGCAAATTTAACATACCATTACATGGAATTTTTAAAACCTATTTCTATTGGAGAAATATATCTTAATTCAATTTCATTTGGCTTTGGAATCACTCAAAGTGGATGAAAGACAAAGAAGTTATGATTGAAACACTACTGGTTAGTATGGTTGGCCACCACTCTACCGCGAGTAATAAATTATTTTTTCTTTGTTTATATTTATGTGGATTTTTTTTATAGAGTAACTACTTGTTATTATTTGTTTGCATGTCTTGAATTGGGAGAGCCCAAGGATCTCTCTTCTTCCACGATTTTATGTTTTATTGCAGGTAGGTGCTCCTTTTTTTGTAGGTCCCGGGAGAATAAATGAGGTCAATTTATAAACAAGTTACTTTTTAAGTCAATGATAATGAAATGAGAACATTTTCAAAGAAGATTCCTCACATAGAGAAAAAAAAATGAACAAATTTTATCACTTAACATATTTATAACATGAGAAATGAGGAACTGATTTCCATTTGAAGATCCAATTCATTTTCGAAAATGCATTTTTCCATTTATTCACCATTCAGAAACAACATTGCTGCAACAAAAATCATAACCATTGTAATTTAAGTTATTTATTTATTTATTGCTTTTCAATAAAGAGTCATTTATTTTCTAATTTATCTTATGTTTTTATGCTTTAGGTATTGTTCACTTCAAGGTCACATTTTTGTTTTATTCTCAAAATAGAAGAAGCGAGTTCTTATGTTTCACAATGTTGTTACTCCAGAAAGTTTTTCTAAGTGTTGGATGTTGTCACTCTATCGGTGCTATGAATTTGTTACTGCTATTACTCTGTCACTGTTGTTACACCGTTAGTGTTGTTACTCCATTCCTGTTGTGACTCAGTCACTGCTGTTACAGCGCTAGTGTTATTATTCTGTCACTGTTGTTACATCGTCAGTGTTGTTACTCCATTACTGATGTGACTCTGTCATTGCTGTTACACCATCAGTGTTGTTAATCCATTACTGTTGTGACTCTGTCACTGCTGTTACACCATCATTTTTGTTACACTGTCACTACTATTACACCTGTCAGTGTTGTTACACCTTCATTGCTATTACACTGTCAGTTTTGTTACTCTGTCACTGTCATTACTCCATCACTGTTGTTACTCCTCCAGTGTTGTTACTCTGAAAAATTTTCTAGTATTTGGTGCTGTTACTCCAGGAAATTTTCTGAGTGTTTGATGTTGTTACTCCTCTGGTTATGTTACTCCATGGTGATATTTTTCTAAGTACTTCGTGATGCTACTCCTCTAGTGTTGTTACTCTGGCAAGGTAAGTTTCCAGGTACATACTCGATCGAATTTGTGGATTTCATTCGTATTTAACTTATGACATGACCAACTATGAATGGTGACACACATACTTTATTTGGGGGAAGTCTCGTATTTAGTAATAAGGATGATTATTATGGTGAGTCTTGTCAGGAATGATTCACTCTTAATTCCTCATTATTTTGTAAAGTGACTAATCCTCCTCACGTCACCTTCCTAACATCGTTATTTTTTCCCTTCCCCTATTATTACCTAATTCATGGTTGTTGTTACCACAACACAACTATATTTTTTGACCAATTTTCACGTTGAATTCAACATATGAAGGTCTTTAGGAATTGTTTTTCTCTTTGGTGAATGGGAAATACTTTTAATTGTCTAGGCCCTCTTTGAAATAATGATTGGGTAGTCAATCTATATTTGTTTATCTATTAACATAATCTTATTTCTAAGGAAAAAATTATACAAAGATGATTTCATCATGCCAGCTTTCAACTTTCCTAATGGGTCAAGTCCCTGAACTTGTAAAATTTATGATCATGACCACAAAATTGTATTTAAATCTTTCCGCCATTATCTAATGAATTGTTCTTCAACCCCAATCTCAGCAATAAAAAATATATTTATCAGTAGTCATCTGAAGATTATTATTTTTTGAGAAGCAAAACAATCAAAGATGAAAATAGTTACTATACAACTTTTTACGCCATCCCTAGCTCTTAAGGAGCTGACCTACCACCCCATCTATTAAGTAATATTTTATTGATTAACAATAACCATATTTGAATTCTAAACATAAATTTTTAACTGGAGGATAGGAGGTCTCATCACAAGCCGACCTACCATGATCAAAGGTTCTAATAAAGTGACATTACCACTGCTAGTCACCAAGCCATGGTAATGGCCTTCGGTCATAAAACTGAAGGAAAAGAGGTCTCATCACGAGTCGATTTTTTCACTTTTGTTAGCTCCCATGAATGACATTGTTATTAACTGGCTACCATGCCAGAACAATGATCTTTAGTTGATATATAAGTAAATTGAAAGGCTTTTTGTAACTATGTACTTATTTCTAATAGATGGGAAACTGGCATCTCAAATGGGTTAAAAGGGCATCCCTGTTGAGGCTATGGATGCCTGCTGGTAGTAGTGGCTATGCTTATCGTATAGAAGTTAATTTAATACTATAATCTACTTGAATACCTTGTTTTCTCAAGGCCAATTTTCAATAAAACTGACTGGTGCATATACGAGGTTTTCTAGAACTCATGGTTCATGGGGTAATATTTAAGCAGTTCTTAGATGATGGTGGTTATGGTTTATATCTATTATTGAGTTATAAATATTTACTTTACATTTGAGGGATGAAAATTTTAGGATATTTGATAGTTGACATTTTGTATCATCTAATCCATCATTCCTTTATTCTACAAGTACCATATCTTTAACCAAAGATAGTTGCTTTGCCCAATCAGTCACCATTTATTCATAGCTTAACAACACCACTACTATTTTGACATGGAATAAGGAGGCCTAATTCTGATTTTGAATCCCATGTAATTGGACAGACCTTGAGAAGCATAATTTCTGTGCTCATAACAACCAAAGCTTATGGGTATAGGGAATGCATATTCTCCCTTATTATCCACTATTATCCCATGCCATTCACAATATGATTATGTCACTTTTATATGTAATGAGATAATGGAGGTGATGAATTACTGATTAAGGATAATCATGAGATTATTTATAAATGATGGGGAAACTAATCAGTTTGGTGGAAGGAAACACTGCTACACCTTCTAATTACTTTTTTTCAGCTTGCATGGCTTCCAACTTCTGCATCACTTTCAACATCAGCTCAACCTGCATCAGCTTCAAAAAATGTCAATCCATAAATGTCATTCCACATTTTTATGGAGGTAAAAATTGAGGTAAAACAACATAAGTTTTTTATTTATTAAAATTTTACGAGAATGTCATGAAAAACCATTGAACATTATTCACCCATATTTTTGAACCATTATTTCACCTTCTTTACCACTTCCCATTTATCAGAAACAAAAAATATTTCAGTTTGGGGGAGTGTTACTTTCGTTATCATGAACATGCCATTAATATTCTTTACCATCCATCAATCTCCTTATTCATTCTCAAAATATCCTTTACTCCATGTTGTTATATACCAAACAAAGATTTCATCCATGATTGTAGCAACCACCTCAATTTGTTTTCTAGGGTTGCATGAGGACATGCAACACGTTCAGTTTGGGTGAGAGGAAGGGTTGCTATGCATGATGAATGATTTCTCATTTCCTCCTCATTTAAGGTATAAAATCCCAAAAATTATTTGTGTATATTATTAAAACTATCAACTGGATTCTTGTGATTTTTTTTGGACAACAAAGAGGTACCATTAAACATTGAAAATTTTTAAGCTAAACCAATTTTAAATTAAAAAAAAAACATGCATTATTACCTACAACCATTTTGCTGACATATTGAAATTCGTTCATTGCATTGATTTTATTTTTGGATTGGAGAAGCATTGATATAGTATAACTTTTCTTACAAAATTTCAATAAAATATGGTTTGTAATTGTAATATTCCCATTTTAGCACACAACTAAATGGAATATTAAAGTTTTGTTTTTTTCACCTAGCAGCTTAATAAATGGGTAAGAAATCCATGCTTATTGAAAACATGAATAAAATCCCTCAAATATGAAAAGGGATAGTCATAAGAGCTATATTTCACACCCTTATGTGTGAAAGGAGACATTTGCATGGAAACAAGGTCAAGTTTGACCAAGTCAATAGCGCTGGGAGAGGAGGTAGAGAACACTTTGATAGATAGCGCAGTATGAATAGGAAGAGGGTTATTTGGAGGAGGAAACCCTAATGAGTGGGACCCATGGAGAGAGGGATTTCACTTGTTTAAAAGGAGGGCAAGGCATCATTGTTATTCATGATTTAGATTATTGATTTCATTGTCTATTTAGACTTTGTGCATTCTCCTACTGTTTAGTAGAGTTGTAGTGCTACTTAACACAAGGATTTTTTGTTTAGGAATCCTTCTCCTTTCTTGAGAGGCCTCTTGAAGTAGTTGTACTGATTTTCCTCAAATCCAGGCTTGAGGCCAAGCATCCTCCTTCAGCTACAACGTTATTCCTGAAGCAGGATAATTCTGTGTTGCAGGGTGTTGCAGTGAGGGTTTGCAACACCACTTCCATCACTTGTTTTTCAGAGGAGGAGTCTCTCTTCCCTTTAGGAGATCAGTTTGGAAGCCCTTAGAGCTTATTGTAGATCTTAGCATTGGGCCAACTCATTCCCTTGCCCCTACAACAAAGTTTCCTTCAGTGACTTTGTTATTTCTAGTGAGCATTTGCAGTGGGGCTTTTACAGATTGTTTGGAGGGTGAGATATTCAGTGATAGGATCAGCCTTTAACTCGAGAGATCCATTGGAGGAGGTATTTTTATCAGATACAAAATATTCATTCTTCTCTATTCATTTCCAGTTCTTGAGTTACAACTGCTACCCTGCAACTCTGGCATTTTGCAGTTTTGCATATTTCAGCCAATCCTTCCAGGATTGTCTTGAGGTAGTGATTGGGAGCATAGATCTTCACTCCCAATGTTGTATGAGTCATCTATATACAGATGTATGCTATTTTTCATTCCCCTATGGCAATATACATTCTATGACTGTGCAATCCATATTCATGATCATTATGCAATAGAGTAGCATTCTATCTTTTCATTCACATGTATTGATGAGAGGCTTCTTTGCCTTGATCATTTGAGTTGTATTGTACATGTTTGCTGCTGATTTACATAATAAAATGGCTCTATGGTTTCCATACATTTTTTTATGATGATTTTCACTGCTATTCCCAGCTTATGTTTATGTATTGTTGATCTCCAACTCAAGAATATCTTAAGATATTCTCTTGTTGTAGAAATCCCTTATTTTGGGATATTACAGTGGTATCAGAGCATAATAATGGCTTAGCCTATGGATCTCAGCCATGATGCTATCAAGAAAAGAGAAGATGAAGACTCCATTATGTGGAGGAGGGAAGGAAGATAGGCTCACACAGCTTCTTCCAAGATCTGTACAGAGCATTCATGAAGATTTCAAGAAGGTAAGGAGGGAGTTGTGTATAGAATCTCCAAGAGGGTTTGAGACTGAGTCAAACTCTAGATTTTATCATGGGGAGTGTGAGCATGCAGCCACACCCTATGATTCATAGCATAGTAACATGGCTATTTTTCCATAAGAGGAAGAGAAGAAGAAGGAATGCCTAAGAGGGGAACTTTTAGTGGTTTCTTACATGAGTATGAATCTCAAAATCAGAAGTTTAGAGCTCATGTCACTTTCTTGGATTTTTGCAAGGTCAAGGTGAGGAGGAACAAGCAGCATAATGTGGATAGGTTTTTTCTATCTACCTTTGATGGTTCTCCTACATGTTCAGCCAGGGCTTGGGTGGATGAGCTAGACACCTTTTTGTAGCAGCACCAAATTTCTGAAGATGAAGACGTCATAGTTGCAGCATTGCAATTTGGAGGTAAGGCCTATGCATGGTGGAAATTTGACTCCTTTTCTTTAAATAATGAAAACACTTCTTCCTATGCAAATTTCATTAAAAGTTTGATGGAAAGATTTTGTAGGAAAAATTATGAAACACACGTAGAGGAAAAAAACACATTTAAACAAACAAAACCCTTACATGTGATGGAGAAAATCATAGGCTCGAAAAAATTTCAGAAAAACATAAAGGAGGTCGATATATTGCATTATAATTTTTTGGAGGCAAGACCTTCATCTTGTATTTTGGCACAAGAAGGCAAAGTGATCCCTTTTTGAAAAGAGGATCCACTCATTTGAGGGTTTCCCATTCATGTTGAGGAGGCTAAGGGCAACATTGTTGTTAGAGCTGGAGTTGATTTAGCACCTCATGCAGAGGAAGGAGGAGCTCTTGCTCCAACTAGAAGGATTCTTACATATTTTCAAGGAATTCCCCAAGATCTCATGTGTGGAGATCAAGGCACAAATCATGTTCTTCATGTGTCATTGATGATGAGGTGTGGAACTATGGAGGCACAAGGAGGAGATAGTGGGGATGACCAACATCATGTGATGAGGAGGACACATCCCTGTCTATTTCATGAGGTTGATGCACCTAAGAGGGAGACTAGATTGTGTAGTGAGAGCAAGGACAAGTCTATCCATTCATGTATGAAATCTACTCTTGATGATAATGTCTCATTGCATGGAGACATTTCACCAAGGAAACCACCAAATCAACAGATGATGAGAGATGATTCACATTTTGAGGCACCATTCATTGATTTCAGAGGAGTGGAGACATTGGGAGGTAATTTTACAGCACTGAGAGTCTTGGGTAGACTCAAGGAGGAGAGAGGAATGATCTCAACATCATCTTTACCCACTCTCATTTCAGATTTTGCGTTGTGGAAAAAGCAACAGGGGAAGAATAGCAGCCTTCTAGCTTGCATCTTTGGCATAGGAGATGTCAAAGAAGAGAATGACCATATGACATATGTTCTTCATGAGAGATCATCAGCGCTGTCACTATGGAGGGTAGATCCATATTGGAACTCCCAGCTGTTGGTGGAGTATTCCAAGGATCTTTTCACTTGCATGATATTGGATGACCAGTTGCATGAGGAGGGATATTCAGTCAGAGATGGGGTCATCTACTATCATGGTAGGATCTTCTTATCTAGAGCTTCCAAGCTCAAGAAGAAGTTGCTACAAGTATCTCATGAGGATTTCCTTTTCAGCCACACTTGTTCTTTGAGAGCATACCACACCATCTTGGAGGGGTATTTTTGGAAGGGGTTTGAGGAGGAGATATATCAGCATATGAGGAGATGCATGGATCATGTGAAGATGGAGGAGATACATGACTCTTTGGAAGAGTTATCACAACCACCTCTTTTCTCTTTGAGGATAATAGGAGACTCATCTATGAGCGACTCCATTTGCATGAGCAAGACATATGGTAAGGGTATTGTTTATTTGCATAATGATTTGTATAATGTATCTATGCATCCTTTAACCATACATGTGCAGGATTTTTCTCCAAGGAGGAGCATTCTTTTTTCTAGACCTCATGGTCTACTTGAGGCCATGAGCAATGTTGGTGACCACTCCCTAGGAGGACTTGGGGAGGAGATGTATTTTGGATAACATGCTCACTTTGCACCATACATCATTCACTTTCCCCAAACATATGAGGAGAGTGGGACAACAAGAAAGTGGTTGAGAAACCACACTTTTTTTCACACTCTTTTGCAGTTGAGGGCCAAGCTGCATTGGTTACATTTGAGGGACCATTGTCCTTCTCCCTTGATACATATGGAAACAAGCATGGTTCTGATTATGGTTCCTTATGTTGTTGTTGTTTTCATATTTTTTAGGAGCATGAATGGGGTAATGACACATTGGTTGGATGTGTCCCTTGGGGGAGAGATATCCCACATAGTTTGCATTGCATGTTCTGACGGGAGCATGAGAGAGTATGTGGCCACTGCAACAAAATGGCTGTTTCCATTTGAGGTGAGCCATATGATTGATTGGATGCCATATGATGGTGACTTCCAACTCATCACATATGAGATGATTTGGGCCAACATGTTTCATAACATTGGAGGAGAGATCCTTGGAGGTCTAATCTTAATATTTCCACTTGAGGGAAATATCATTGTAGGCCAAGATCAACATATACTCCACACTTATCCTAAGTGGAGAGGAGGACAGCGTGGGGTAAGAAATTTTTCCTACCAAGATCATATTTTCAGCTCACCTACATTTTAGAAGCCAAAGGTGGAAGAGGATTTTCAGGAGTTGCCATGTTGCGAGGTAACTCATTTTGTATGGATGATTGCTTGGGGGATGGAGGATTCCTATTGGGAAGATGTTCCTCAACACATTTCAGACTCCATGCCTTGGGTGGAGACTTTCCAGTTCTATCCTTGTAGTTGCTTGTGGACAAGCAACATTTGGGAGGGGAGGATAGTAATATTCCCATTTTAGCACATAGCTAAATGAAATATTAAAGTTTTCTTTTTTTCACCTACCAGCTTAATAAATGGGTAAGAAAGCCCATGATTATTGAAAACATGAATAAAATCCCTCAAATATGAAGGGGGATAGTCATAAGAGCTGGATTTCACACCCTTATGTGTGAAAGGAGACATTTGCATGGAGACAAGGTCAAGTTTGACCAAATCAACAACACTGGGAGAGGAGGTAGAGAACACTTTGATAGACATCGAAGTATGAATGGGAAGAGGGTTATTTGGTGGAGGAAACCCTAATAAGTGGGACCCATGGAGAGAGGGCTTTCACTTTTTTAAAAGGAGGGCAAGGTAGCCATTGTTATTCATGATTTAGATTATTGCTTTCATTGTTTATTTAGACTTTGTGCATTCTCATGTTGTTTAGCAGAGTTGCAGTACTACTTAGCACAAGGATTTCCTATTTAGGAATCCTTCTCATTTTCTGAGAGGCCTCTTGAAGGATTTGTACTAATTTTCCTCACATCTAGGCTTGAGGCCAAGCATCCTCCTTCAGCTACAACATTATTCCTAAAGTAGGATGATTCTGTGTTGCAGGGTGTTGCAGTGAGGGTTCACAACACCACTTCCATCACTTGGTTTTTAGAGGAGGAGTCTCTCTTTCCTTCGGGAGATTAGTTTGGAAACCCTTAGAGCTTATTTCAGATCTTGGCATTGGGCCAACTCATTCCCTTACCCCTACAACGCAGTTTCCTTCAGTGACTACATTATTTCTAGTGAGCATTTGCAGTGGGGCTTTTGTAGATTGTTTGGAGGGTGAGATATTCAGTGATAGGATCAGCCTTTCATTTGAGAGATCCATTGGAGGAGGTATTTTAATCAGATGTAGAATATTCAGCCTTCTCCATTCATTTCCGGTTCCTAAGTTGCAGTTTCTACCCTGCAACTCCGACATTTTTCAGTTTTCCATATTTCAGCCTATCTTTCCAGGATAGTCTTGAGGTAGTGATTGGGAGCATAGATCTTCACTCCCATTGTTGTATGAGCCATCTATATGAATATGTATGTTATTTTTCATTCCCCTATAGCAGTATACCTTCTATGACTGTGAAATCCATATTCATGAGCATTCTGCAATAGAGCAACATTCTATCTTTTCACATGTATTCATGAGAGGCTTGTTTGCCTTGATCATTTGAGTTGTATTGTACATGTTTGCTGCTAATTTACATAAGAAAATGGCTCTATGGTTTCCATACATTTTGGTGTGATGATGTTCACTACTATTCCCAGCTTATGTTTATGTATTGTTGATCTCCAACTCTAGAATATCTTAAGATATTCTCATTGTTGTAGAAATCCCTTATTTTGGGATATTATAGTAATAAAGTTTTTTTTTACTTGTATCATATGTTGTTACAACTTCATATACATATGGTTGAAATTAAATATAAATTTTGTTTTAAGGAAGAATTTGGGGAAGAAGCCTTCTCTTCCATCAATATCATGCGCTAGGGTGACATTTTGATTATTGTACTACAACTTGGTGAATACAAAGGCATTGGTTTGCATGAGGAAATGCAATATGTTTAGTTTGGGGGAGATGTTGGGCCGCTAAATTGTCATTCTTATTACCATTTCTTAACATATATTTCATCTATTCTTACAATTATTTTAACACATTATTTATCATAATTTATCATTTAATCCCATTTTATAATTATTTATGCTTTTATGGATAAGTAATATTTATTCTCCTTTACTTTTAATAAATTGGATATTGTTATGAATTATTTTGTAAATGATGGTTTGTTTAATGAATTTGTTATAAATCATGATTTTAGCCTCCAAGATCTCTTTCAGATTGAAATCCGATCTTCAGTTCATAATTTAATATTCCAACTCAGAAATTCGTTGGAATAACAAGTGATAGTTTTGTGTTGGACATTTCGGGCAAACGAAGAAGAATATTGAAAATCCGAGACATGGGTTTTGTGCAGAACAGACCAAACTAGTTTATTTGTTAGTAGTTTTACAAACTTAGGTTTTCATTGGGAATAAAACAAGGTTCTTCAAAGGAAATATTAGCAGATTTTCTATTGTTGTCATTTTCCAAATTTCCTCAATTGTAATAATCAGATTCGATTTGTTACAACTGAATCTTGGTGGAAATATATCTTATATTTTGTAATTAATTGGTTGGAAATTTCCCCTTTTTATCTTTTATATTTAAAGGATAGAAATCATAGAAGAGGAGATGATCATCTTGACTCTGTAACTTTCAATCATCATAATACAACAATATTATGTTGCTGTTACATGTGATATATGATTTAGTTTTCGTTAAATTATTTCTCTACCGACACCCTACTTGGGAGGAAGGGCCCTCTTATTTAGCAGGGATTGCAGCAGTTAAGGTAGATGTGCATATATGTATTTCTTAATTTTTTTTATGTTTCAGTAGAAGTGTTGTTGCTACTATTTAAGTTGTGAATAGATCTACTTCAATTCCAATGTTTTATATGTTGTTACACATATGAGATCAGAGATACCAACTAGGTAATTGTTGTGTGGCGTGCTAGGACAGATTAATTTAGGTGTGATTACAGTATTGTAGATCATTTTATTTCTGCATGAGTGATTTCCTTCCAGCATTTACTTCAGCAACGATTTATTTTCTTTGGAATTGCTTCTAGTTGGGTGTATTGGCACAGATAGTGCAACTATCATTGAAATAAAAGACATCCCTAGATTGATAATTTATGTGTATTATTTTAGTCATTTAATAGTGATTAATACAACCCAACAATATAATAATATAAAGTAGAGGTTATTTCCAAATTTCTAATGCCAAACTATCAACGAGATCTTACGATTTTTCTTAGGTTTACTAATGATTCATAGAAAAATTCACGAAAATAACATCTCCACTCTTCAAATGATCTAGGTGGATATTGGTGGCCACTTTGCTATTCCACTTGGGGCCCAACTATTGTCTCTTTTAGTTTTTCAATTTCAGCATGACTTACTATTTTTAGTAATTTTTTGGGTACTGAACTTCTGGAGCCATTTTGAGGCCCTAAACGACATTTTTTGGGAACACTTGGAGCAACATGTGTCCATGGACTGATGTTTCTTAGATAAAAATTTTTATTCCTTAGATATATATTTCTAACAAAGTATTGAGCGTGTCAAATAGAGATCGTATACCAAAGTTACGTCCCCGGGAAGTTGAAACACCAATTTACCCAAACGGGGCCCATAGTTTTGACACTTCATCTCCTGGGGTTAGGCTTTGGATGTTTAGGGTTTTCCATTGTTTATAAATAATAAATAGTCCCTCGAGCCTCATTGTAACATATTTTAGATGCCTGTAGCCGCCACATCTCTTCTCATAAGCTACCAACGCCCTAGCTGGTTTATTTCCATCCTGTCTGTAAGCAAATTTCAATTATTTGATATTAATGAAATGAAGTGTTATTTTTGCTACATCTTTGTATTTATGGTTATATTTTTATTCTATTGCACTCCTGCATAAATCCGGATCAGTGGTATCAGAGTAGTTTGCTTTTTCTCTGTAATGTCCCTTTTTTAGGAACTTGCTGCTCAATCGGGAACATCTTAGATGTTCCATTTTTCCTTCTTCAGTGAGACACTGCAAGTCCATTTCAGAGATTAACTAATGAGGAATTTACAGGATATAACTCATTCTAAAGAAGGGAGAAATCCTGAGGCTAGTTGGCCCTTCTCAGACTCTGCCTATGGATATGCAATATTCCACCTCGGGAATTTCTGCCACAGGGTCCTTGAGGATGCTGTATAAGGAATATTATGCAAAAATAAGACATACCAATGTTTGGACGCCCTAGATAACATCTCATACAACTCCTATGCAGAATATGAGCTCAAATAAATACATCTAGATGGGTTATTTAGATCTCCCCAATCTAGGTCTCTAAAATAATGCTCAATGGGAGAGCTTACAAAAATATATTGTTAGAAGTGTTGTCATTGATGGCAAAGGACAGCAGCAGAAGAAAAGGAGAATACAACATGTTTCTGGCAAATGGTATAGTAACATTTACAGGGAGCATGAGAAGAACAGAGGGAGAGTTTATTTACAGAGACAGGGCATCAAAAAGAGAAGCAAAGTAGGGTAAAGGAGACAACATAAATGGCAAAGGAGAAAACATAGAAGAGCAGAGAGAGAAAAGGAGGCAGAGCAGTAGAGGTGGAGACAGAGAATATAGAGGCAAAGATGAAACTGTCGAGCAGCAGAGGCAGAGACAGAGAATACAGAGGCAGAGCCGTTAACAAACCAACAGTGAAATGATTGCAGGAGATGCGGAACCATGCAACAAAGGCATAGAACCAAGAAAGGAACTGAAATTTCACAGCAAAAACCTAATGGAGTTGGGCGTTCAACATATATGTTGAGAACACTAGAGGAAACAAGAGCGAAAGTGGAATTCCTTTAACAAGAATTAAAAATATGAAGACTGGAACCTGGAGTCAAGGGCGGAACCTTGAATGAACAGTGAAACTAGAGTTGTTGAGAACCAGTGGGTTCGCATTGGTTGAAGTGGTAAGCAGTATTTCCAAAATGAATGCGATATGTGCCTTTGGATGCCACGTGTCCTAAGATGGTTTTCCAAAACCATTTTCATCGCACGACTTATGAGAATTAAAGTCAGTACATCTAAATTACGCGATAATGGGTGATGATCGTCGGATCGTCCAAGAAAAAGTGACATATTATCAGCCATCAGATGTGTGTGGTGTGTTAATTAGTGGGCCCAAATCAATAGTTGTATTGTTAATTGAAACTTAACCCAAATGTTAAGTCGTATGTTGTGGGACCACAGGTAAATGCGTGTGTGGACTTTTGTTGGATGCATATTGATACATTTTGAAATGCCTAAGGTTTAATGCCAAAGTCAAGGATTAATATATATAGAATGTTGATGCGTTGGGGTCTATGCCAAAGTCGAGGATTAATTCAGGTATTGATATATATTTGATAATGAAGTCATGGATATACTTAACTGACGAGGGTGAACAGTAGAGTGTGGGACCTGTGAACCACCATATGATATATGTGCTACATTAATATACATAAACCTTGAAGTGAATGGTATAAGCGTGAGTGTATGTAATTAAAAGCGTCGAAACCCTTTTGTAGCATTAATACTAAGGTTCGAATAAAGAACATGGCTAATTCTATGCTGGGAGCGTAAACATTAAACAAAATATAGAGCCCGAGAGGTTATATAATTATATATATTAGTGATGGGTTTAAGTTTGAGACAAATACTTAATACTATGTTGACGGATAATATTATACATATAGTGTGGGACCCCCTACATAAAATTATGAGAATCTTAACCCAAGTTGGAAGATACATAAAAGCTGAAGTGGCAAGTACATATATATGTGTAAGCGCTTTATATACAAAGGACCAACGGTACAATATAAGAGAATAAATATTATATGCTTGTGCGCAAGATTAAAACAAACAAAGTAATACAAGGTGGGACCCTTATGAATCGCATCGGAGAAAATCATAATCGCAGAACATGGTAATAAAAGTTCCGACTGCGATTGTGATGAAGATGTGGAATCGATGGGTTTATGATCTGTGATTCATACATGTTTAAGATTTGAAATCAAAGTAGGCCATCGCATCGGAAAGAATCAAAACATCGGAGCACTATATTGAAAGCTACAATTGCGATGATCACATCGAGTCCTTTGCAAATGCATCAATCGCAATCGGAAGTATTTAGTTGCGATTAATCGCATCGACACAGTGAAGTGCAATGAAAAATAAATAATTGGATCGAAGTGATCACTTCGGAGCATCGGAGCATCGAAGCATCGAAACACACAACTAGAAGTTGCGATTGCAATTAATCACAATTAGAAGAATTCAAGAGGTGACTCATCGCATCGGAGAATAAAACAAGCTTGGCGAGTGGGCTCGAATGGGCATTTTATGTATTAAAAGGTCTTTTATTTAAGTTCTCCGTGAATTGATTTGCGTTACATAAAGGGGCAGTTTATATGTTAAAAACAGTTCATTATCATGCTGAGAGTTGAATTGCGATATATGAAAAGCACAGTTACATATATATGGCAGTTACACTACGACAGTGAACAGGGGATCAAACAGAGCTAAAAAGGACAAACACAGTGATCCAAAACTGAATAAGTTGATTTGTAATCCTCATTGTAACTGAATGTATACATTTTTTTTGGTTTATATTGTTTGTGATGCATTGGAAAGTCTCCGAAAGAAAACAAAATTCCCACTGTAATATTAAAATTAGTACATACAGCTATATTTTTCTGAGTGAGATGGAAAAGAAAGGAGAAGGCAGAGGGCTAAGAGGTATGGCTATCCATTTCAAATTCCCTGAGGAATACAAATAGTGATAAGGAAATATCTATAAATGATATCATTTTGATATGCATAGAAGTTAGAGAGTGAGGTTAGAGAATGCAGAGTATGGAAAATTGAGGCAAATAAGATAAGGAAGAGAGGAGCAGAAAGAGATGCTACAAAACAGAGCTGATATCTGAGGTAAATTAGCAAATATTTTCTTTAGATAAATTGAGGAAGTTGGAGCTTCCCTATCAAGTTGAAGCTTGATAGTTGTCAGTTGTAGCTGACTGAGGTTGGAGCCTCTTGTAGGTTGGTGCCTGCAGAAAAAAAGTGGTGAGATGGAGTTGGAGCTTTCCTTTACATCACAACAATAATAAGATGTAGTTTTCTCCCTTTACGGGTTTCCACTTATATCCACTATCTCTATGTGTGTTGCCTATAGGTGATATGATCTACTCAATCTCCTTAATGCTTGCTGCTCTCATAATAAGTTTGGTGTCACATTAATTTAATACTTGCTGCAACATATTAAGACTATTCACATATTAAAGTTGGTTATAAAATTAAGTTGTAAATAATTTTGATCAAAAATTTAAAAATCTTATATATGTGTTAAACTGATTCACACACCCTCTCAGTTTAACTAAGGATTCAACATATATGAACATGAACACTGAAATCTGCAAATTTGAACATACTATTAGATGGAAATGTATTAAGCCATAATTATATGGTTATATCAGTAGAAATATACATGAAATAGTTGAGGGACGAGCCACTCAAACTCTAAGAGAAAACCTCCAGTGAATAGACAATGAAATACAAGAGTTGCTGCATATCCACAAAATGTTGGAGCAGCTGCAACTTCGTAGTGTATATGAAGGAATAGCTACTAAATATGAATTAAATACATCAATGGCTTAAGGAATACAAGAAATAAGCCCAATAAAAGAGAAATGGGCTGAAATACATGATTTCTAGCCAATCTATGAAGATTGCTAAAAATGCCGGAGAAACACAAAATGTGACAACATAGTTGTCACTGCAACTGAACCAAAACAAGAATGAGGCTATGGCTGATCTGAAATGTAGATTCCCTCCTCTGATCATGTCTCTAATAGAAAGTTCTGATCACTTTGTCTCATAAACATCCTCCTCTAAAGCTCCAGAAACCCCTCTCTCACTGCCTCCATAAAATAATGCAGTTCCCCTCATGGACTGCGCAGTGGGAGATGATGGAAGTGTGGCCTCATGCCACTGATCTGAAATACAGCCCAGGAATCCTCCTTGCAGCTTCTCCAATGAATAGATCCCTCCATCACTGAAGAAAAGAAGCTAAGATGACTCCATGATTTCCTCCCTAACTGCACCCAGCGACACAACATCCTCTCTGCTGTAGAAATAATGTTGTAGAAGATTACTGAAGGTATGGCCAATGCTGGACTCAGGAAATGAAGCTAAATCCTCATCCTTCCTAGAGGAAGAGGTAGGGATTCCCGACCGGGAACACCCTAGTGCCTGAGGGCACCATCACCCTGCTAAACAGCCCGGGGATGCAAGCTGTTGCAGACCCTTGTCTGAAATCTAAAACATAGCATGATGAAAATGGGCTGCCATCTCCTCCATATAGAGTGAGAGAACTCCTCTCCATCATGGTCCCACCAATTAGGGTTTCCACCCTTGCATGAATGTCTTCCCTCCAAAACTGCGCAGCTTCTCTAGGAAGCCTCCTCCTCCTTGGGCAGCGTTGTTGACTTTAGTCAAAGATGACTAATCAAGTGAGTTGTGTTACATTCACACCCTTGGTGTTTATTTCTGCTACTTTATTCACTCCCCTTTCAAATTAGGAGTGTTATTTATTCATCTAAAAGGGGCTAAGGTGTCTCCTTGCCCATTTTATTAAACAAAAATAAAATGTGCAACTATAATGTCCATTTTAGCTTGAGGCTAAAAATTGGGACATTATATTCATCCCCTCCCACATGTTTCTTGTCCTCAAGCAACTGCATAGAGAGAACAAAATTTTCTACCCCTTCTTCTCTTGTGGCCTCCTCATCAATGGTCCCACCACTGCTCAAGTATGCTGCAATGAAACTGTCCTCCAATGCTCTCTCCCAAGTATGCAAGCTATCAACAATGCTCCTCATGGAAAGATAGAAGGTGTAGTGGAATCCTTATTTTCTGTGCCAAGGCCTCCTTAAGGTAGGAGTGATGATATGCATAGGAAATTTTTTCTCCCAATTATGATCCTCTCATCCATGCTATCATCCAAGTAAAATCTCACCCCTGATTTCTACAATGTGTTGGGGCTGAATGGAGAGTGTGCTTGTGCTTCTCATGATGGCCCTCTCTCCATATGCTTCTCATATGGGGCTGCCTTTGTCTTTGGGCTGAAAAGTATGGCCTCCAATAATGGCCCAAGCTATCCCATCAAGAAAAATCAGCCATGAAATTCCTCTGCAAATTCTCCAAGTGGTCCCTCCCACAAGAAGATACAAGTAGCAATGTGGCAATCATGGTTTGCCCATGGTATCTCCTACAAAATGAAGCATGTATAATAGGGAGAATCATGCCCCCAATGGGCTGTACATATAATGCTCTCCAAATAATGCTCCTCAACAAAGTACACATCAGAAATATACAAGGAGCAATATGCAATAGAAACAAGTTGTCAAATGACAACCAGAGAGTGGTCTCAAGTTCCACTCATGGAACTACACAGTGCTTCCTTGGCCTGCCTCAAAATAAAAATGAACAAGTGCTGAACTAGCCACTTATTTGTTGCCACATCATCTCCTGACAAGATGAAACATGAAAATACAAATTGGTGCCAATGGTGCACACCGAGAAACATGTGGCTTCCCCCACAAACCATTATAAGAATGGCCAAGATAAAGGCTACAATTAGCTACAAGTACATCATAACAAATGCAAGAAGGAATGATCCTCCTTGATCAATATGCTTCTCATATAAAGTAAAGAGGTACACAATGTGATATTATACCTTCTCTACCATGTACTTGAGACCTTGAGCTGAAATGGCTCATCATGAATGCTCTCTCTCTCCTCCAATGAGTAAGGGAATGGTTGTGCCAACCTCTCCAAAATACACTGGGCTCTGCATCTTTCCATATGTTGATGTAGGTCATGCTAAATTTCCTCCAAAGAGAACTGCTCTAGCAAAGAAAAATATACATCCAAGTGCATAGCTAGGAATTTCTCATGTGTTGCATGCTAAAATTTCTCCTTGAGACTAGAAACTCTAGCCAACAAGAGTCTGCCATAACAATAGATGACCATATCATCAACTATGTAGCTATCATCATCCTCCTGGTCATCAAGAATCATGCATGCACCAAGGTCCTGAGACCTCTCAACCAAAAGTTGAGTCATCCAACATGGATCAATCCTCCACATAGACAGCGCTGTTATTCTACAATGTGGTGCTCCATCATGCTGCTACCTGCTACCTTGACATACCCTCATGTCAAATTCATCCTCCAAGTTGCTGCCATGCCATCATGCAGCTGCTCATGATCAACTAGAAATAAGGAACTTTGAAAATGAGCCTCCCATGAGAGACTATCACCCCCAAAGAATCTCCCGATCCTGGGCAATGTAAGCATGAGTGGCCTCCATCTACTCTAAGTATGAAAGAGTTATTCCCCAAAGGAAGTGACCTCTCTCTCACAAAATCCATGGATCAGACATGCAGCATCATGAAGATGCTATCCTCCATCCATGAAACAACTCTGTCTGCGTAGTGAAACTGATGAGAATGGGTGGTACTGAAAATGAGAAAGTGCATCCCTCCACCATGAGCTTATCCCTAAAATCTCTATGCTGTAATGGACTCCTCTAATGTCTTCACCCCTCCGGAATCCAATGAGTGGTGAACCAAACAGCACGATGCCTCTCATCATCACTAGATCAAATGGCCTCCTAGATGGGAAGCCTCCAAAAAGTGAGACATCAAGATAGGAAGTGGACTGAATATATGAGAGTAATGAATGGTCCTCTTTCTACTGCACAGTGTAGTATTTCTCCCATGTGAAGAAAATCTCTGAAAGTAGATAGGGGTGAATTTCCCTCATCCCTTCATGTTGATCCTTCTGCTTTTCTTCTTCTTCCAATGGTGTAGCGCTATATGCACCTCCTCCCTACCAACATGTAAGTGTATCTCCTCTCCAATGAGAGGCCTTGTACCTTAGCATTCCTTTGAAAGAAATGTCTCCATACCCTCACAAATGGAAGAGTGCCCTTCAAACAATGGGGGTCTTGCCTCTAGCAAGTCATTCTCTTGATTCCTCCCCCTTTAGAAAGATGGAATGATTTTTGTTTCATGGTTCTCCTCCATGCATGCAAAGTGTTTGAAGTTTTGTCACACCCAGCTGCACACTGATTTTCATCAATCCCCTTTTGCAAAACTCTTTTTGACTCCAAAATATGATCTCTCATTTGCATGATAACATGAAATAGAACTCTGAAATCAACTATCATAAATCATACCTTTGATTTTGCTGCGGTGCTCCTCCAAAGGCCTCAAATTTTTCCATCCATCCTTCTTACAATAGCTGTGGGCAATGTACTGCACTGTGGATCTGCATGTGTGGCTGAATGCTCACACCCTATATGAGAATAGCTAGGGATTGTTCCATCTACAAACCCTTTTTAGAAAATTTCTCCAAAATTTTCCCCTTTCAGCAGATCTTCAATGGTGTGCTCAATGGTCTAGAAAAGAAGAAGGGAAACCTCCTCTTCCTTCATTCCTCTTCCTTGTTTCCTATGTAAATCTCCTCTCTTTTGGAGAGAAGCTCCTCTTCTGATAGAAATGGATCTTGGGCACAGGTTGAGCCAATATCATGCTCTGATATCACTGTAATGTCCCTTTTCAAGAACTTGATGCTCAATCGAGAAAATCTTAGATGTTCCATTTTTCCTTCTTCAGTGAGACACTGCAAGTCCATTTTAGAGATTGAATAATGGGGAATTTACAAGATATGACTCATTCTAAATAAGGGAGAAATCTTGAGGCTAGCTGACCCTTCTTAGACTCTGCCTATGGATATGCAATATTCCACCTCGGGAATTTCTGCCACAGGGTCCCTCAGGATGCTGTATAAGGAAGCTGCTGCAAAAATAAGACATAAAAATGCTGGGATGCCCTAGATAAAATCTCATAAAACTCCTATGCAGAATATGACCTCAAATAAATACATCTAGATGGGTTATTCAGATCTCCCCAATCTAGGTCTCTAAAACAATGCTCAATGAGAGAGCTTACAGCAATATATGAACATGAACACTGAAATATGCAAATATGAACATATGATAAAATGGAAATGTAAGCATCCATAATTATATGATTATATCAGCAGAAATATACATGAAATAGTTGAGGGACAAGCCACTCAAACTCTAAGAGCAAACCTCCAATGAATAGACAATGAAATACAAGAGTTACTGCATATCCACAAAATGTCAGAGTAGCTGCAACTGTGCAGTGTATATGAAGGCATATCTGCTGAATATGAATGAAATACATCAATGGCTGAAGGAATACAAGAAATAAGCCCAATAAAAGAGAAATGGGCTGAAATACATGATTTCTAGCCAATCTATGAAGATTGTTAGAAATGCCATAGAAACACAAAATGTGACAACATAGTTGTCACTGCAACTAAACCAAAACAAGAATGAGGCTGTGGCTGATATGAAATGTAGATGCCCTCCTATAATAATGTCTCTAATACAAAGTGCTGATCACTTTGTCTCAGAAACATCCTCCTTTAAAGCTCCAGAAACCCCTCTCTCACTGCCTCCATAAAATAACGCAGTTCTCCTCATGGACTGTGCAGTGGGAGATGATGGAAGTGTAGCCTCATGCCACTGATCTGAAATACAGCCCAAGAATCCTCCTTGATTCTCCTCCAATGAATAGATCCCTCCATCATTGAGGAAAAGAAGCTAAGAAGACTCCACGAGTTCCTCTCTAGCTGCACCCAGCTACACAACGTCCTCTTTGCTACAAAAATAATGCTGTAGAAGATGACTGAAGCTATGGCCAATGCCAGATTGAGGAAATGAAGCACAATCCTCATCCTTCCTAGAGGAAGAGGTAGGGATTCCCGACCGGGAACACCCTAGTGCCCGAGAGCACCATCACCCTGCTAAACAGCCTAGGGATGCAAGCTATTGCAAACCCTTTTCTGAAATATAAAACATAGCATGATGAAAATGGGTTTCCATCTCCTCCATATAGAGTGAGAGAAATCCTCTCCATCATGGTCCCACAAATTATGGTTTCCACCCTTGCATGAATGTCTTCCCTCCAAAACTATGCAGCTTCTCTAGGAAGCCTCCTCCTCCTTGGGCAGCGCTATTGAATTTAGTCAAAGATGACTAATCAAGTGAGATGGGTTTGATTCACACCCTTGGTGTTTATTTCAGCTGCTTTATTCACTCCCCTTTCACATTAGGAGTGTTATTTCTTCATCTAAAAGGGGCTAAGGTGTCTCCTTGACCATTTTATTAAACAAAAATAAAATTTGCAACTATAATGTCCATTTAAGCTTGAGGCTAAACATTGGAACATTACATTCTCAATCCTTCTTTGCATGCGTATAAGGAGTTAGGGCTCGAACTGGTGGAACCTTTGCAAGATCAGTCTCGCAAACCCCGACATTCGCTCATGGGGATGAAAAGAAAGATGAGGGAGCAAGAGATCCTATCAAAATATTACTTGAGGAGGTCCTCAAAAAACAAAGGAACGCGATGATGGATAACTTTGCCCAAATCCTTCAATGACTACCCACCGGCAGTGCATCTGCATCCAACAGCCACTCTAGAGGCACAACTCCCTTTAAGGTACAAGTAAATTTTGAAATTCCCATATTTGAGGGTCAAATGATGCGGTTGCCATAGATAGATGGTTGAATCTATTAGAAGGATATTTCTCTGTTCATGGCCTTTCAACCAGGAGAAGGTTATTTTTTCACTCCTTAAAGCTACCCCACATGTCAAGGACTGGTGGGAAACCTACTGTGACAAAAAGGAAGAGATAGAACCCTCTCTATTCTCCATCACACCCACTTGGAATTATTTCCAAAATGGCATCAAGGAACAATACTATCCTGTGTTGAGCTATGAGGATAAGCACATACAATGGACCACGTTGTGGCAACAAAGGGATCAAGATGTACATGAGATAACAAATATATTCCATATCCTACACACAAAGTTGGGTATCAAATATTCAGATAAATATTTGGTGCTAAATTACCACATTTGTCTTCACAGATACATTCAGGAGGAAATGGAGTTCCTCGACATCTCCTTGCTTGGTACGGTATACCGGTATGCTGCCAAGATTGAGCAGAAATTCAAACAGAAGAAGTGAGACTTTGGATCTACAAATCAAAAGCAAGGGAAAGGTGTTCCCAAACCACAGAACAAAGGACAGAGCCAAGGCATGGCGGCCCAAGTCAACTTGTCAAAGGCACAAGCAAATAACAACATCGCAAAGCCAAAAAAGGACACAAGAAAGTGGTGTGAGTTCCATAAGAGCTCCACTCACAACACAAGTGAGTTTCGAGCCAAGCAGTCGCTAGTGGCTGAGATGAGGGCTTCTAAGTTAGATTCATGCTTCAACTCTGAATCAAAACCTGACAAGGGGAATGACAAAGGGAAAAAAATTATTTATGTGGAGACCAATTCCACCGTTGCCACTGCGAAGATCTAGAAGGAGGAACCAAAAGATCCAGAGGAGGAGGAATGTCTCTTCCACTCCCAAATGTGGGTAAAGGGCTCCCTGGTACAGTTCAATTTTGACAATGGGAGCCAAAATAACCTCATTTCAGTAAACGCCATGAAGCGGTTGGGCTTGCCGACCACAACCCACCCACATCCATACATCATCACGTGGCTTCACCAAGGATGGGACCTCCACGTCAGACAGTAGTGCCACCTTCCCTATAACATCAAGAAACTTCACAGATGAGGTATTATGTGACATTTCTTCTCTCGATGTAATTGATGTATTATTAGGCCAACCATACTTGTGGAAGTGACATGTTGTGTATGAGTCTCGGCCTCGCGCTGTTATTGTTACTTTGGGAAATAAGTTGTATAGGATACCAGCAATACCATCACCTACTGCTATCTCTTTAGTTACTGCAAAAAGATGTAATAAGGTCATTTCCCAAACTAGGAAATTTGTTTTCCTGATTATCTGCCCCCAGGGCAAGAATAAGACTATGGCCACGACCTCTAGACAGGGCTCCTCTATACAACAACAACAAATGGACAAGGTTGTGGAGGAATACAGGGACATCTTCACCTCACTCACAGGGGTTCCTCTACATTGTCAACTCAAGCACCCCATTGATCTGACCCTATGTGTGCCACTACCCAGTGGACCGATCTATCGGCGCTCTGTTCTGGAGAGTGATGAAATCAAGTGGCAGATTCAGGAGCTGTTGCAGAAAGGTCACATCCAGCGAATTTCATCGCCCCGTGGGAGCCCGATTGTGTTGGTATAGAAGAAGGATGGGATGTGGAGACTCTATATTGACTATCGGGCACTGAACAAGATCATTTTCTAGAGTAGGTACCCAATCCCACGGATTGATGACCTTCTAGAGCAACTCAAAGGAGCGAAATATTTCTGCAAGATCGACTTGAAGTCTGGGTATCACCAAGTACCAATCGAACCCTCTGATGTTTGGAAGGATGCCTTCAAAGCCATTGAGGGCCTTTACAAATGGTTGGTCATGTCTTTCAGGTTGACAAATTCTCTTACAACCTTCATGAGTTTGATGGATGACATCTTGCATCCATTCACCAACTCATTTGTAGTGGTGTACTTGGATGACATTATGATCTTCAGCCAGACTTGGGAAGAGCACCTCCACCACATCTGACAAGTCCTCCAAACACTGCAGCAACACAAGTTGTGTGCCAATTTGGAGAAGTTCACTTTTGGCATGACCTAGGTTCAATATCTGGTCTACATTATTGTTGAAAGAGGGGTGCATGTGGATCCAAGCAAGACCCAACTCATTCAGAATTGGCCAGCCCCAACCACTATAACAGAGCTTCGTAGCTTTCTGGGTCTTGCTATTTTCTATTGTAGGTTCATGTTTGGATTCTCTCATATCACTTGGCCCTTGAGTCAGGTCACCAAGGGAGGAGCGAGAGAAAAATTCTTTTGGTCGGAATCTCAATAGAAGGCATTCATAGAATTGAAAAATCGCCTCTGTTCTACCCCAGTGCTCACATTACCATACTTGCAACAATAATTTGAGATCGAGATAGATTCCTATGACTATGCTATTGGGGTATTTCTTACTCAACAGGGACACTTAGTGTAATATCACAACGAGACATTGTCCGACATAGTTCCCAAGTATCCCACTTATGACAAAGAAATGTATTCCATTTTGCAAGACTATTGACAATGGAAGAATTACATTTTGGGGAAGGAAAAAACCATCCACACATACCACCGGCCCCTATAGTTCATATAGACACAAGGGAAGTTGCAGAATGATCGCCATCAGAAGTGGTCCACATATCGGTAACAGTTTCATTTGAACATCAAGTTCAAGAAGGGTAGCACCAATAATGTTGCAGAATCCCTCAGTCGACCACCGATTGTAGCGCTCACCACTGTTCTCAACTCTTGTAGGCACGAGACTTATGATTGGCTTCTTATCCAAGAGAGCAACCCAGAATTTCGCCACACATACAAGGCACTCTTGGGGGGTACGCAAGTTCCAAATTTTCACCTCCAATATGCACTTTTATGTCACCTGAGACACATTCATGTTCCTTCATGTGAGAGTGCCAAGATGATATGGGAAGCAAATTACAGTCGACTCACTGGGCATTTTAGGGTTGAGAAAATAGTGGCAGTACTACATAAGTATTTCTATTAGCCGAACCTTCGACAGGATGTCGGGAAGTACATCCGATCCTGCACTACTTGCGCCATTGCCAAAACTGACCATCAAGAAGAAAGGCCTCTATACTCCATTACCTACCCCTAGTCGACCTTGGGAATCCATCTCCATGGATTACATGTTGGGCCTTCATTCTGCTGAGCATGGAAATGACTGTGTTTTCATGGTCATCAACAGATTCTCGAAGATGGAAATTATGACAGCCTGCAAGAAGAATATCACAACAGAAGCCACTACTAAACTCTTCTTTGAATGAGTGTGGGTGAACTTTTGGATCCCACAGTCTATCATATCAGATTGGGATAGTAGGTTCCTTAGCACATTTTGGTCTAGCCTCTGGTTAACGCTGGAAACCAAGCTCACCAAGTCCACAAATTTCCATCCCCGAACTGATGGCCGGACAGAGGTCATCAATAGGATGATTGTACACATTTTGCGCATGTACAACTCAAAGAATCCACACACATGGGATGAGAGCCTCCCCTATGTACAACACAATTATAACCGGGCTCTCCATAGCTCAACCGGCCACAACCCCTTTCAGGTGGGCTTGGGATTCCAGCCACTATGTCTCATTGACGTAGCCATGCCATTTGCAGCTACTCCAGCCAATTTGGCTCATGTCCAGTCTGAAGCCGACAAAGCAGAAAAATTCATCGAGCGTATTCAGCACATCTGCCGACAGGTTCATGAATTATTGGATAGAGCCAATGCTAAGTACAAGCAATGACATGATCAACATCAGGTGCCACACAACTTCCAGGTGGATGACAAAGTGTGGCTACATTTGCAGAAGGAGCGCCTCACTGGACCCCACTACAAGCTTCACCCATTCTAATATGGACCTTACACCATCACCAGGGTTGTAGGGAACAATGCCTCCAAGCTCATTATTCCACCATTCCTTGGTTTGCAACCAGTATTCAATGTGGACTGCCTTAATCCCTACTTCCCTCCTCTACTAGACACCTCTGACATTGCAGAGAAACTCACACCAACAGAGTTAAATCGAGACTGCATGGAACATGCCACTAGATATTGTATCATGGAAATGTAAATCAAGAACACTTGCCAATGGACAATCCAACTGTATGAGGTTGTCAAATTTGGCCTACTCCTGCACCAAGGCAAGTGGTTCACCAGGGACCAAGTTCAACAGAAGTTTCCTCATCTCATGGAGGAACTCAACGCAATGGGAACCATTGCTTCCTAAGGGGGGAGAAATGATCCAAGTGGATATTGGTGTCCACCCACCTATTCCACTTGGGGCCCCACCATTGTCTCTTCCAGTTTTTCTGTTTCGGCATGACTTACTAGTTTTAGCAGTTTTTCGAGTCCCGAACTTTCAAAGCCGTTTTGAGGCCCTGAAAGACATTTTTTTGGGAAAAGTGGGAGGAACATGGATCCATGGACTAATGTTTCTCACATCAAAAGTTGTATTCATCATATATATATTTCTAATGAGGTATTGAGTGCATCAAATAGAGATCGTATGCCAAATTTACGTCCCCAAAAATTGAAACACTGATTTACCCAAACGGGGACCATATGTGTGCCGCTTCATCTCCTAGGGTTAAGGTTTTGGATTTTTAGGGCTTTCCATTATTTTTAAATAATAAATAGGCCCTCGAGCCTCATTGTAACACAGTTCATAGGGTTGTAGCTGCCACATCTCTTCTCATAGATAAGCTACCATCGCCCTAGCTGGTTTATTTCCATTCTGTCTGTAAGAAAATTTCAGTTCTTTCATATTAATGAAATGAAGTGTTATTTACACTGCATCTTTGTATTTATGGTTATATGTTTATTCTATTGTGTTCCTGCATAAATTCATATTAGTGGTATTAGATCGGTCTGATTTTTCTCGATCCATATTTGCATGTCCCCAACGAGATTGGGGTATAAGGAGTCAGGGCTTGATCTGGTGGAACCTTTGCAAGATCAACCTTGCAAACCTCGATGGCTACCAATGGGGGATGAAAAGAAAGATGAGGGAGCAGGAGATCCTATCAAAATATTGCTCGAGGAGGCCCTCGAAAAACAAAGGAACACAATTATGGATAACTTTGCCCAGATCCTTCAACGACTACCCACCGACGGCGCATCTGCATCCAACAGCCACTTTGGAGGCACGACTCCCTTTAAGGTACAAGTAAATTTTGACATTCCCATATTTGAGGGTCAAATAGATGCAGATGCTGTAGATAGATGGTTGAATCTATTAGAAGGATATTTCTCGGTTCATGACTTTTTCGACTGGGAGAAGAATATTTTTTCACTCCTCAAAACTACCCCCCATGTTAAGGACTAGTGGGAAACCTACTGTGAGAAAAAGGAAAAGACAAAACCCTCTTTGTTCTCAGTCATACCCACTTGGAATTATTTCCGAGACACCATAAAGGAACAATACTATCCTATGGGGAACTATGAGGATAAGTACATACAATGGACCACGCTGTGGCAACAAAGGGATCAAGATGTGCATGAGATGACGAATCTGTTCCATACCCTGCGCACAAAGTTGGTTATCAAATATTCAGAGAAATATCTGGTGCTAAAGTACTGTAGTTGTCTACATAGATACATTCAGGAGGAAATGGAGTTCCTCAACATCTCCTCACTTGGTATGACATATCAGTATGCTGCCAAGATTGAGAAGAAAGTCAAACAGAAGAAGTGAGACTTTGGATCTACAAATCAAAAGTAAGGGAAAGGTGCTCCCAAAACATAAAACAAAGGACAAAGCTAAGGCATGGAAGCCCAAGACAACCTGTCAAAGCCATAAGTAAGGAACAACACTGCAAAGACAAAAAATGACATGATAAAGTGTTGTGAGTTCCATAAGAGATCCACTCACAACACAAGTGAGTGTTGGGCCAAGCAGTCATCGGTGGCCAAGATGAGGGCTTTTGAGTCAATTCCATGCTCCGACTTTGAATTGGAACCTGACAGGGGGAATGAAAAAGGGAAATAGATTATTGATGCAGAGCCCAATGCCACTATTGCCACTACAAAGATCCATAAGGAGGAACCAGAAGATCCATAGGAGGAGGAATGTCTCTTCCACTCCCATATGTGAGTAAAGGGGTCCCCACTACAGTTCATTGTCGAAAATGGAAGCCAAAAGAACCTCATTTTAGCAGACACCGCAAAGCAACTGGGCTTGTTGACCATAGCCTAGCCACATCCATACACCATCGGGTGGCTTCACCAAGGACAGGATCTCCACATCAGCCAGTAGTGCCACCTTCCCTATAGCATCATGCCCTTCATGGACAAGGTATTATGTGACATTGCTCTTCTTGATGTTTCTGTTTTATTATTAAGCAAACCATATTTTTGGAAGCTACATGTTGTGTATGAGTCCTGAACTCGCGCTACTATTGTTACTTTGTGAAATACATTGTACAGGATACCATAGGTACCACCGCCTACCGCTATTTATTTGGTTACTATAAAAAAATGCAGTAAGCTCATTTCCAAAACCAGGAAATTCATTTTCCTGATGATCCACCCCTAGGGCAAGAAGAAGACTGTGGTGACGACCTCTAGACAGGGCTACTCTACACAACAATAATAATTGGACAAGGTTGTGGAGGAGTACAGGGAAATATTCACCTCAACCATAGGGGTTCCTCTACATTGCCAAGTCAAGCACCCCATTGACCTGACCCCAGGTGTGCTACTGCCCAATGGACCGATCTATTGACGATCTGTTCTGGAGAACAATGAAATCAAGAGGAAAATTCAGGAGCTGCTGCAGAAAGGTCACATCTGGCCAAGTTCATTGCCTTGTGGGAGGCTGATCATGTTGGTACAAAAGAAGGATGGGACGTGGAGACTTTGTATTGATTATCGGGCGCTGAACAAGATCAATGTCTGGAATAGGTACCTAATCCCACAGATTGATGACCTTCTGGATCAACTCAAAGGGGAGAAACATTTCTTCAATATCGACTTGAAGTCTGGGTATCACCAAGTGGCAATCGAAACCTTTGATGTGTGGAAGACTGCCTTCAAACCCAAGGATGGCCTTTTAGAATGGCTGGTCATGCATTGTGGGTTGGCGAATGCTCCCGCAACCTTCATGAGGTTGATGGACGACATATTGCATCCATTCACCAACTCATTTTTAGTGGTGTACTCGGATGAAATTTTGATCTTCATCCAGACTTGGGAAGACCACCTCCACCACATCCAAAAAGTCCTCCCAACACTGTAGCAACACAAGTTGTGTTCCAATTTGGAGAAGTGCACTTTTGGCATGACCCAGGTTCAATATCTGGGATACATTATGTTGGAGTTCCCATGTTTTGGCAGATTTGGCAATACCAAAAGATGAGACAACATCAAACCACTTTGGGGCCCTAGGATCTAGCCCTCCTGGACCCGGAGAGGGATCTCTCCAAATAGAGCAAAGAATGATGTATCTTTGAAGCTCAAAAATAAGATGTTAGGCTAGTTATGAAGTACGGAGGGGTTTTAAATGATTTGGTTGGAGGGTTGCTGGGTTGGTGACGAGATCATGGACTGAGAAAATAGTGGGAGGAAAGGAACAAAACAACAGAATATTTCAGCAGAGAGGATGGGCCAAGACTGTGCCATCCATTGGGCTATGGAGTCATGAGAGGGAATTACTTGCATCCACTAGCCAAGGCTTTCAAAGGGCATGTCATCTAATACTAAAGGATCTTTAGACTAGATGGTGAGGTGGAACATTAAGGAGGAAAGTGAAAGAAGGAAAGCAACCAATTTTCTGTCTATAGATCGGGTCAGAGGTCATTTAACTCCAGACCTGCTTGGACATACTCAGAGGCGGCTCTCAAAGAGACAATGGGGCTGCTTATAGATCGGACCAGAGGTCATTTAACTCCAGGTCTGCTTTAGCAACTCCAAGGGAAAACAAAGATAAGATAAATGATGTTAGGTCCCTATATCACTAGTATAGCCCCTTATTATTGTTAGTGTAAACCCCTTATTGTTATTATTGTACCCTTGTAACCCCCATTTTGTTATTATTGTGCCCTTAAATTATTATTGTTAGGTCGGCTAGGATTACATTGTGGCCCACTAGGATTACATTATGGCCCCATGGACTCCTATATATAGAAAGGAGGTTTTGTGAATTGTATCATCCAAGAATTGTTCATTTATGTAATGTATTGGAGGTTTCCCCCTCAAGTGGCTCATTTCTAAGGCGTTTACATCTCTTTTCTTCTATTTTTGGAGCTGGTTACACAACATTTGGTATCAGAGCTTTGGATTCTAGGGTTTCGCTGCTCCAAACAGGTCATCGTGGCATTTTCGCTATAAATTTTTTTCTACGAAGTTTCAGAAGCTGCAATTTTTAGGGTGCGAAGAAAACATCCTGAGGAAGCTTGTATAAAAATGTCAGAGTTTGGTTCGCAATAATTTCGGAGATATGATCTGTGGAAGTCAGGTATTTTTTCAGGCTCCTAAACAGGTCATCGTGGAATTTTCGCTATAAATTGTTTTCTACGAAGTTTCAGCATCTGAAATTCATATGGTGCGAAGCTGAAATCCTGAGGAAATTCATCAAAAAATTTCAGAGCTTGGTTCGCAATATTTTTGGAGATATGATCTGTGGAAGGTAGTGCTTTTTCAGGCTCCTGAATTTCATCTCAAAGAGGTGATCGTGGGAAAAGCTCAATAACTCTCTCTCTGAATATTAGATTGGAGTGCCATCAAAATTTTTCACAAGTACACAGCCTGTAGTTTCTTCTCTATCAATTTCAGAGACAAAGGACAAAACAGTGACACGTGGCAAGTCGTACAAGTTCGCTCTACTGAACCAGTCCAGAATTAGGTCATTGTGGGAGATTGGACACAACTTTGTCTTGGAGAATTAAAATCAGGTCAGACCTGTGGCATTTGAAAGAAGCTTCATAGGGCTACTACAGGGCTGAATTTCAGATATCTAAGATTTTCAATTACAGATATAATTCAATTTCAATATCGATCTCCTAAAAGCTAGTAAAAGGTGTGTATTTTTTTTCCGAATTGCATAAGTCTTGTTTGAAGAATCAAGTTGAATTGATTCCAAGGGAATCTTGTAGAATAGATATCAATATTGGATTCTAAAATGGCCCCTAAAAATAATTCAACACCCATTAAGCCTTCATAAGGATCTACTATGACTCATGAAGATGAATAATTGCAGCATGATCTATCAAAATTACAAGAGCAAATGCAACAGTTTTCACTCTCGCAAAGAGCAACAAAAAATGAAATGGAAGTTTTGAAGAAAGGCATGGAAGTGAAGATGGATAGTTTGAAGAAAGGCGTGGAAGCTAAGATGGATGACATGAAAGACAACATGGAAAACATGAAGAGTGATCTAAAAGCATACATGGAAGGCTTGATGACAAGCTTAAAACTAGAAATGATTCCTAATGGCGGAAATATAGGAGAAGAACCTCCTGATGAGAACAAAATAAATGTTAATTGTGATTTCATAAACTCGAATGTTGGCGGGAAGAACCACCATATTCCAAAAATGGATATGAGGAATTTTGATGGAAAGGATCTTGTAACATGGATACTACAGATGGAGCAATATTTTGATCTCCATAACGTGCAAAACACACAAAAGGTACGCATTGCAACTTTAAATTTAGAACAAAATACATTTGTATGGTATCGATGGCTTTGCTCTCGTAAAAAATTGTCACTTGGTCAATTTTTACGGAGGAAATGATAGCACATTATGAGGATACAAAGAGCAACACCTTCTTTAGCCAATTGATAAATCTCAGACAAAAGGGTTTAGTGGGGCAGCACATTGAGGACTTCCAAAAATTGAATATAAGGGTAACTGATATTCCAGAGGAACACAGGATTGATCTCTTCATAGGTACTCTAAAGGATAACATCCAACATGAAGTTCATGTTTTGGAACCCGATTCATTGGAGAAGGCATTCAGGTTGGCAAGAAAAGTTGAATGTAAAATTATGGCGACAAGGAAGCCTACCACTCAATTCTATAAAGAAGGAAGTGTTTCTATGCCTAGATTTCCACAACCTACAAGGTTGACACCACAACAATTGGAAGAAAAAAGAGCAAAAAGGGCTTTGCTACAGTTGTGATAGCAAATACACTAAAGGTCATAAGTGTGCTGAGAAGAAATTATTTTACATAGATTGTGAAGAGGAAGAAGAAAATGAACAAGAAGAGGATATACACCAAGAACCAACCCTAGAAGAAGAAGAAATGAATCCGACCATATCGTGTAATGCACTGGCAGGAATTACCACTCCTCAAACTCTCAAGATACAAGGACAAATCAAGAAGAAAAAGGTAATAGTGTTGATTGATTCAGGTAGCACCCATAATTTTATTCATTGTAAGGTAGCCAAGGAATTAAATTGTTTCCTATACCCAGCACCAGAATGTCAAGTGATGGTTGCAAATGGAGAACTATAAATTGCTCTAGAAAATGCCATAATATCAAGCTAACCATGGGGGAATATGTATTGACTAGTCCAATGCTTTCCATTCCTATGGGAGGTGCTGATGTTGTACTAGGAGTACAATGGTTACAATCTTTGGGGACGGTAGTTTTAATTTTCAAGAACTTTTCTTGAAATTTTTTTCAAAAGGAAAGGAAGTCGAATTACGGGGTACTGAAGGGAAGCGGGGAAGGATAATAAGCTCTAATGTCATGATAAAGCTTCTAAAGAAAGAACAACGAGGTGTAATTGCACAATTATGCTCACTAGAAGTTCCGACATCAAAATCATCTATTTCTGCAGATCTTCAACAAGTCTTGGACAATCATTCCAAGGTGTTTGAAACTCCCAAAGGACTCCCACCTATTCGTGATCATGATCATGCTATTCATTTGATTCCAGGAAGTGTTCCTCCAAACATCAGGCCTTATAGATATCCTTACTTCCAAAGAGCGAAATTGAACGTATGATTGCAGAAATGTTAGAGGCGGGTATAATTCAACCCAGTCAAAGTTCTTTCTCTGCTCCTGTAGTATTGGTACACAAGAAGGATGGATCATGGCGAATGTGTCCAGATTATAGGGAGTTCAATAAGCTCACCATTAAAGACAAATTTCCCATTCCTGTGATTGATGAATTATTGGATGAATTACATGGAGCAATTTATTTTACCATGTTGGATCTTCGTTCAGGATATCATCAAATTAGAATGAAGACTGAAGATATTCCAAAAACAGCATTTCGAACTCATGAGGGTCATTATGAATTTTTGGTCATGTCTTTTGGCCTTACCAATGCACCTTTTACATTTCAAGGGTTGTTGAATTCCATTTTCAAACCCTTCCTTATAAAATTTGTGCTAGTATTTTTTGATGATATACTAATCTACAACAGGTCTTGGAAGGATCATGTTGAACATGTTGACAGGGTGCTCAAACTATTGCAGGAGAAACAATTATATGCAAAAACATCTAAATGTTTCTTTGGAGTACAAGAGGTGGAATATCTGGGTCATATTATATCTCACGAGGGTGTTAAAGTAGACCCTAACAAAATTAAAGCCATTAAGGAATGGAAAGTCCCCAAGACAATAAAGCAGTTGCGAGGATTTCTCGGGTTAACAGGCTATTATCGCAAGTTTGTTAAGAATTATGGGAGAATAGCAGCACCTCTAACAGCATTATTGAAGAAAGATGCATTTTCATGGACTCCTGAAGCAACTAAGGCCTTTGAACATCTTAAAGAGGCAATGTGCCTAGCACCGGTCTTAGCTACACCAGACTTCACAAAAACCTTTATTGTGGAATGTGATGCCTCAGGAAATGGATATGATGCAGTTTTAATACAGGAAGGAAGACCCATTTCTTTTGAAAGTCGTCCAATCAAAGGAAAGTATTTACGAAAACCTATTTATGAGAAGGAAATGTTAGCAATACTGCATGCACTAAAGAAATGGCGAACTTACCTAATGGGAAGACACTTCAAGGTAAAAGCTGATCATGATAGTCTTAAACACTTTTTGGAACAAAGACTATCTTCAGAAGAGCAGCAAAAATGGGTCACAAAGATGTTGGGTTATGACTTTGAAATAATCTACAAAAAGGAAAAGCTTAATGTTGTTGCAGATGCACTCTCAAGAAAGAATGAAGAGGTGGAAGCATTGCTTTGTGCCATTTCTATTATCCAACCAGATTGGATAACCGAAGCAAGAGATGAATGGAAGAAGGACAAAGATGTATGGACACTCATTCAAAAGTTGCGGCAAGATCCTAGTACATCTGATACATTTAGTTGGAAAAATGATTCCTTATGGTACAAAGATCGCTTATATCTTTGTAAGAATTCCCAACTAAAAACAAAAGATTCTTCTGGAATTGCACACTTCTCCTTTAGGAGGACACTCAGGATTTTTAAAAACTTACCACAGGGTGAAGAAAGAATTTTTTTGGGATGGCCTTAAATCTGATATTCAAAAGTTTGTGGCGGAATGTTTGGTTTTCCAGCAGAATAAAGTTGAGACAATTAAGACCCCGAGGACTTCTACAACCTTTATCTATTCCAAGTCAATGTTGGGAGGAGATTTCAATGGATTTTATCACAGGTTTACCTAAGTCCGAAGGAAAGAGTGTCATCATGGTGGTAGTTGATAGACTTACCAAGTATGCACACTTTTGTGCATTATCTTATCCATTTAAAGCAAGTACGGTTGCTACTACATTTATGGATAGAATTCAAAAGCTACATGGAAGCCCAAGGGTTATTGTGAGCGACAGAGATCCCATTTTTACTGGAAATTTTGGACGAAGTTATTTTCTTGTTTGGGTACTCAATTAGCTCATAGCTCATCTTATCATCCTCAATCTGATGGTCAAACTGAGATAGTAAATAAATGTTTGGAAGGAGATCTTCGTTGTTTTGTATCTGATAAACAAACACAATGGGTCAAGTGGTTACCTCTTGCTGAATGGTGGTATAACACTTCCTTCCATACTGCAGCAAAAATGACCCCATTTATGGCACTATATGGATATCATCCACCATTGTTATAGCATCATTTCTCACTCTGACATGATTCATGATTGCTACATGGATTTTTGGGCACCCATTCCTACAGACTTGGACAAATTCACTTAAAAACAGTGGAAAATCCCTCATACCCGACTATGCCCGTGTTTTTCCGCGTGTATACGCGAGTACAGCTAGACTTTTCCGCGTATGCCATTAAAATGATTAAAAAATATATAAAAAATCCCTAATTTCGCGCTGGGTTGATGGTTACTCAGGTAGTTCAACCACCCCAGCCCGTGGTCAACTGTTTCCAACTGCTGAAACTA